>CM037855.1:198843998-199443998 GCA_021234595.1 Delia radicum | reverse complement strand
TGAATTTACTGAAATCTAAGTCGTCCTTTCTTCAAGTTAAAATTCATTTGCAGTGGTCTTTACCTACATAGTATTCTAAGTGTATAAAACAACAAATATGTAAGAAAATATTCCATGGTTATACAGCTTTAATATCTCGGGATCTGGCACTTGTCAAATCCCGTTCCCGAAATCCAGAAATTTGTCTGCATTTTGGGGGTTTTTAAATCCCAAGATTTTCGGGGTTTCTGGTTTTTTAGGGATTCCGGTATTTGTTTATGTTACCACAATTAACCTATTCGATTGACAAAAAGTTCGATTGTTGGCGCGAATCCTTTTTCTCTGTTCACCTTTCTCATGGGAATACTAGTTATGAAAACAATACTAGCTATGTTCAGTAATCTAACATCTAAAAATTTTGTTCATCTATTTTTTAAAAACGATTTTTTTTGTGTTTAAAGTGCACATTTTTGAACTTCAACTTATCGCTAAGATTTTTTTGAGAATTTTATATGTATTTTTGATCTTTAATCAACTAAAAAACATTTGCTTTTTCAGTAAGTAGGTTGATACATATAACCGATCAAATCACGAGTCCTTGTAGGTGCTGCATTAGAATGAGGCTGCTGATTTGATCCAGATTTTTTTAATTAAAATTAAAATTTCCAATTTCTTTTTAACTTTTTCAACTTCTACGAGGGTTTTTCGAATCTTCTTTTAAAAAAACAATAATCCATAGAAAAAGTACTACATAACTTTTTAAAATTTCAACCGATTATAACAACTGAAGGCTCATTTTACTCAGAAATATTGTTGTGAAAAAAAGATTCAAAAAGCCCTCGTAGAAGTTGCAAAATTTATAAAAAAGCTGTAAACAATTGGAACACACTTAACATTTTTTATGCGAAAAGTGCAAAGTAGTGTTGTGGAACATATTTCCTCTCCGGGGGTCTGTGGGGTTCAATGTCAAAAGTTAAGCTCGGTATTACGCCACTTATGATTGTTTCAAATTTCATTGAAATCGGACCACTAAGTAAGAAATGGCCCAATTATTTCAAAAAACTTTGTGATATATCCCACTGTAGCGCTGTGTAGTTAACTCAAAGTGTATAAAATCAAGGGTTATTTGTCTGAAATTAAATTAATAAAAAAATAAAGTCCGGGTGTTTAAAATAGTACATTCTTTAATATTCTGCTTAATAGTGTTTGTGTATGCGTGAAAGTGTATGTGTATTCTATAAAACGGATTCAATAACAAATAGACTCTTTCCTGATGTCTTTCTGTTTTTTTTTTTAAATATTTGATAGTAATATTAAGAGAAATTTTATACAGACACATGCATGGCTGTGTGTTTGTATATGTTTTTTATGAGACATAACTGTCTTAGGGAAACTAAACATATGTACATTAAGGTGGCGGCTATTTGGCGAAATAACGAATTTGAATATGTAAACTTCACTATTTTTTACATTTACTCTCAAAAACCAAATTTAAATAACGTTAATCCGCGGTACTACGGGATTGAAAGTACAGATCGAAGTAAAGAAATATAATTACAAAAGAAAAAAAAAAAATATTAAAAAATTTTAAAGCCTAAAAAAAAAAAAAAAATAAGGAAGCTAAAATTCTAAATTTTATTATTTTTTGTGATCGGAAAATATGAAATGCTATTTTGCAAAATGACGAATTTAAATATGTGCTCGCCACTATTTGCTAAAATTATTTCTCAAACTCGAAATTTATCATTCTATAATTTTTAAAATTACACCTCATCTATTATGTTTGTTGGGTCAAATTAATCCAGTTTTAAAACCATTAAAAATTATACTTTATGTCTTTTGTAAATATTTTTTTCTTTCATAATTACAAATTTAGGAGATTTTTAAGTGGCAATCGTAAAGATAGTAAACATTAAAAAGAAAACATATGGGCTAATGTCACAAATTTATAAATCCTTCGATACTGATAATATTTTTCAATAAATCGCGCCGGTTACATGTTTGTATTATCAACACTGTAACTCGTAGAAGTGCAAGGTTTTACGTCTTGTAACTCTAATTGTTATCGTTACGCAGATTTAAAAATTAAAAAAAAAAAATTGTTTGAAAAAAGTTCTTTTTTGTTTTTTGCTAGAGGCTTTCAACTTCTGGATTCCATTTGGTTTTACACAAGCTACAAACACTTGAGAGATAAATTCAACACGTTCTTAGTTGACGTGCCATCATTAAACAAATAAATATATGGTTATATATGGTTGTAATTATGCACAGGTATGTTTCGTTGATGTGCCCTTAACAGATATAGAGAACGACCGTTACAAAAGTTGAAAATCATAAGCGTGAATTTTGTTAAAAAAGTAGTTATTCGCATGGCACATTTGCTGTTTAGTTCTAAATAGTCCAGTTTGTTGCATGAACTAATTTTTTTTTTGTTATTTTACTACATAAATTCATAAATTCAGAGGAGCATTCATAAAATGTAAATACTAAAGTTAAATGGACTTTTTAAAAATTGTGCGAAAATTGCATAATTTGTTTTTGCGTTTTTATATAGCAAACATTGATACTGACAGATATTAAAAACTTATAAATAATAGCGTTAACGCATATATCGTAATTGATCGCCATCACAAATTTGTTTTAAAAGCCACGGTGTGCTAAAAAACTTGACTCTTTCATCTCATTGCTCCCGCACAGCGCTGTCAACTTTGACGATTTGTCTCCATTTTGACGATTTTTGAAATTATATATGATAAAATGACGATTTTACAACATTTATTGAGTGGCAAATGACGATTTTTAAAAATTTGAACTTTTGATCGACTTAACGAAATTTGAAAATTTTTCTCTCTACACTCACAAGAACTTTTCCATAAAAAGTCAACAGTCATTTAAAAGTTTAATCGGTAAAGTTGTTTCAATGGAATATACAGTTGAATTACCAAAGAATATATATTTTTTAACTTTCTGTCTGTTATTCAATAAACAAAATAAACCAAAAAAAAAACGGACTTTCGGCAGTAGTTAAAATATTCAGTTAAAATTTTCTATTTAAAACAAAAAGTTGGTATATTACATTGAATATTGAAATAAAAGAAAACAATCTATTGTTTTTATGGATTTTGTCAATTAATTTTTCAACAGTTGAAAATAAAGTAAAAAATACAATTGAAGGGCTTATTGTAAAAACTTGATAAGCCACATTTATTATTTTATAGATTGTCGCTGTTTTCTAGATTAATATTTAATAAAAATCTTGTTTAAATACATATTGCAAGTACCTAGAGTATAAACGTCATGCAGAAGTAATATTTTTTGCATCGTTTTAACCTTTAAATGGCGAAAACAAACTAAAAATAAAATGTGGCTTAATAAGTTTTTACAATAAGCCATTCAATTGTTTTAAGCGATTACTCTTCGTTGTCCTGTTTTTAACTCATTTTGAATTAAAGTAAAGTGTAGTGTTTACGGAAAAATATTGTGTGTGTATAATTTACTGACAAAATTGTTTAATGTTATTTAAAACGAAAGATATTTAAATTTAAATATATCCAATTTAAAATTTAGAAATTTTTTGATGATTTCTCATTCTCAAAATGAGGAGTTAGAAGATTTCTTTTACAAAAATTAACGATTTTTCAACAAAATGTGATGACAGCACTGCTCCTGCTCCTGCACATGAACATTGAAATTCATTAAAATTAACATTATTTGTATGTTTTGTCAACGCTTTAACACAAACAAATTTTAAAGAATAAAGATTTTTATGGACCAAATGAAATTTAGTAAACATCATGTTTAAAAACAGCACTTATTTGGAACTAACTTGTAGAAAACACAATTTCAACCGATTATGTTAAATTCAAATATAATCTCCAAAACAAATTATCGTTTTTAAATATAGTGTTAACCGCGATTTTAAGTCAAAAGTTAAATTTTTTGAAACACCACAGAATTTGACAAAGATCTTTTTGGAAAGCACAAATAAGGTAGTAAATTTCCATGAAAACACTAAAAAATATTAAACTACGGTATTTATGCGTTAATTTTTTTGAAATCAATTAAATAATGTAAATTTGAGAATATTTTTAATTTTTTAATTTTTAAATTCCATGATTATGGTTAACGACATTAACCGAAATATCGGAAATAAACATCTAAAAATTAAAATTTAAAAAATTTAAACACTTGTGTCTTTATTTTATTTAATAATTTTAATATTGATTCATTACCTTAAGCCGAAAAAATTCTAATCACAAGTTACAACACAGGTCAACAAAAATAAACTTTTCAACAATTTTCGCAAATCTTAAATTTAAAACCATAAAATTTAAAAAAGAAAAAGTTGTATCGCCAATTTTAAATATTTTTGACAATAGCCCATGTATCAATTGTTAAAAACTTGCCACAAAATTTTTCTTGTTTTTTTATTAAACATTTTTTATAACTTTTGAAAGACTAATGGGATTTGGATAACATTTTCGTTCTTCTTTCTTTCTTTCTTTCTTTCTTTCTTTCTTTCTTTCTTTCTTTCTTTCTTTCTTTCTTTCTTTCTTTCTTTCTTTATTTGCCAATTCGTTTTCCGAATTTTAGCGACCAATAGTTTATACTACATTGCATGATAAATAATTTCATAAATTTTTCGTAATTTCTGCAAAAGCGTCCCTATTTCTCGCCTCGCTCAGGAGATTCCCCACATTTCGGATACCAGTCCATTCTTGTATGTTATTAAGTCACGTAGTTTCTTTTCTTCTTCTAGTAGGCCTACCTTCAATATTAGCTTTCGTAATGGTTTGTAGAAGCTTATATTTTGGGTTTCTTATAATGTGACCCAAGTATGCAGTTTTTCTTATCTTTATAGTGGCTAAGAGCTCTCTATCGCGGTGTACTTGCCTTAGTACTTCGTTGTTAGACATAAAGTGGGTACATGGTATTTTCAGTATTCGTCGGTAGATCCACATTTCAAAGGCTTCCAGTCTTTTTACGTCAACTGCTTTAATAGTCCACACCTCCGTTGCATATAGGAGTACTGACCATACATATGTTTTGACGAATCTAAGTTTTGTTTCAAGGTTAATGTCATGGCTGGTGAGAACTTTCTTATATTTAAAAATGCTTCTCTTGCCATTTCAATACGGCATCTTATTTCTTTTGAACCGTCCCACTGGTCATTGATTGTAACCCCCAGATACTTAAAGCTCTGTACTTTATCCACATATGAGTTTTGTATTCTTAAGGTGGTTATGTTTTGGTTACTTTTTCTGCTTACAATCATATATTTCGTTTTTCGGATATTTATCTTCAGGCCATATGCTTCACTGTATATAGTCAGTTTGCTAACTAGATCTTGAAGTCCAGACATGCTATCAGCCAGTAAGGTGGTGTCATCGGCATATCGAATATTATTGAGGAATCATGCCGTTCATATATATTCCTTTCCGTACATTACATATGGATTCTTGAAAGATTCTTTCAGAGTAGATATTAAATAATAATGGGGACAATATACAGCCTTGTCTGACTCCTCTGGAAATTTCGTTAAGTAACTAAAAACCCATGATTAAATATGGTCATCGCAAGTGTGGAATCTTCGCCAAATTAGCCTCTTATGAAATAACGAAAATAATTTTGTAAAAAGTTGGAATATGAATATTATGACATAAATTTAATATAAAAAACTAGAATTTTTCAATTCTGGTGAAAACATTTCAAATCAAAACAAGTTTAATTATAAAATAATGAAAATTTAATAGCTGGAGTTAAAAAAAAGGTAATATAGAAACTTTTATCAGTAGTTTTTCAGTGGAACAATATATTGTATTAATTTTTTTATTTAATCAGGAATTGTATTAGTTGAATAACCAATATTTTAAAAAACTCGACCTGAGTCGGTCCAAATTTGGAATTTCACTTTTTCAAATGGGACTACCTAGGCCACTATTACAGATAACCAATATATCGCACTTGATCAACAAGAGGGGATTAACTCAAAATTTTAAAATTTTCAGTAGAGTCAAAAAACTGTTTATGGCCACATTTTAATAGAATTTAAAAATTCAAACATATCATAATAAGCAAATTCCATTTGAAAATATATATACATTGTTTTTGTTTTAAATTTTACCACTCATTGCAAAAAAAAATAAATTTTTTGTGTTAATACCATTTTTTTGAAATTTTATCGATTTAAATTTATAGAATAAAACAAATTTTATCAACAAAACAGTATCAACTCAAAATACAACCAAATATAAATAAAACAGTTTGATTATTTTAAACATAAATAAATGCTCAAATCAAAATAATACATTTTTTATGAAAATATACGATTCATTTCTATTTGAACTTTTGTATTAACTCGAAATAATACCTTTTTGTTGAAATAAAGGTAATCACTATATTATCATGAAAATAGTCTCAAAAGTGGTTTTCGAGATGAAAGAGTAATTGGGATACGTTGAAATTTTTACAATAGATAGATATTGATGTTGTTAGCTGATTTCTTGAAAAAAGTGATATTTTAAAAATTTTGAGTTAATACCCTCTTGTTGATCAAGTGCAAGTAAGCATGTTTTTTATTAGCCTCTACTAGTAGATTACAAATGCGTAAATTTTTTGGAAATGGAGCACTCAAAATTGTATATGAAATAAGTTCCCTATTTTAAGTGGTCATATTGCGGTCCCCGTTGGGTGTGGTCAAAACGATACTTATGGCTTTTCCAAATGCCTTTGCAATCGAACAACTAAGTAAGAAATGGCCAAATTATATCCAAAAATTTTGTGATATATCCCACTGAGCGTTGTCCGATTTGGCTCAACTTTACACCATCCATTTTTAAGATCAATTGTTTAGAAATTCGACATTTCGCTAAATAGCTGCCACCCTAATGTACATGGGTATATAGTTTGAAGTTTGTTTGTATAAATATACACATACATACACTCAAAAAAAAAGTTTGTAAAGTCAGCAAAATTTTAGTCAGGAGGATGCTTGCAAAAAAGTTGCTAATGTCAGCAAAATCTTTTGCTGAAAATCAGCGAGCTGATTTTTAGCAACAAAATTTGTAGATTCAGCAAAAGTTTTGCTAACACTTAGTAGATTAAAAATACAAAAGCCTTGCTAATAATTAATAAATTTTTAGCTGAATTTTAGTAGACTGAAAAAAACGCAAAAAATTTGTAGAAAAATTGTAATTTAGTTAATTTATTTGCTGAAAATCATAAAACATATTGTTTGCCGTAAATGCAGGTTCCAATGAAATAAAAAGACAAGAATATATTTTATATTTAGAGAAAAGGTCTCTGTTTATTTATAATAAATTTAATTACCTTAACAAGGGTTTTTTGCACGTAATGCCTTTCGTAGTTAAACAATAACTAACTCTTTTTACAAAAAAAGAGTATAGAGAAAAGGAGACCAACAATGCCTAAAGGTACCGTTTACGGTTTACTCGTTAAAATCGGTGTAAATACTGCCACCAAAGTTGTAAAAGTGGGGAGTAAAAACAAGGTTTTAAGGAATAATTAACCCTAACATGGGTAAGGGGTACCAAAGGGGTACATTAAATAAAATTAAGCAAAATAAAGGTTTACGTTTAAACACATATTTTGTGATTCTTTTAAAAATAGTTTACTATAATAACGAAATATAAAAATTTTCATTTTTCCACATTGACGACATGAATTTATTTAATATCTGAAAATATATAGAAATAAATATATATAACATAACAAAAATTGTCTTTCAATTACTTACATCAATGGTTGTCTAAATGATGCTATCGTTCAAATGATGCTATCGCAACTGCCGAAGATAATTATAGAAACGAAATGAAAACATAAACAAAAACAAACGAAACGAAAAAAACAACCCTTTTTGCAATAAGAAAAAGGAACCATAAAAAAATCTACCTAAGATGTGTGTCTTTGTCTTTCACTTTACTCTGTCTAGATTTCTGTATATGTTTGTTTGCAATTTGACCACACATATAAACATTTAGTTTAAATAAATAAATATTTTATTTTGTCTTTTATTTAATTAATAGACAATTATTTTCACAAGCCGGTGACAACGCAAAATTTAAGTTATTTTAATCCTCAATTTTGTTTTATGTATGAAAAACAGATACAAAAGCCTTCCATGGTTGATTTTTTTATATGTCTTATTAGAGTTGTACTTTTTAGTATCATTTTCCTCTTCTCTACTACATCTTGACATGCCGCGACATCTACTTCATTCTGCGTATATCTTTCAATCTGGTTGCCGTCCACACTATTAATGTGCTTATCAGCACAATTTTTTTTAGCAAAATTAATTAGTAAAACATTAGTATATTAGTAAAGCATTAGTATAAAACAGTTAAGTGCTGAATAAGTATAACAAAAATTTTAGCTGAAAACACGATTTTAGCAAAAAATTTTGCTAAAAAATAGTATACCTGATTTACGACGTTTTACTAACTTTTCTACTAACTTATTTTTTTGAGTGTACATATATACATATGCTACGTTATATATGATTGTTTACATATTGAATGTGTTTAATAGTTAATGTCACTACACTTTTTATGGCTAAAACAAACAAAAAAAAAAAAAAAACGAAATACCAAGGGATAAGATCAATGAATATATTTTGGTAAAAGTCATGGACGTTCAAAGACTTTTGTGGTAATTTTTTGTAAATAATCAAGAGTATGTAAATAATGTCTTACTTTAGTAAATTTTTTTTTTTTATAATTTATTTATATATAAAATTCTGTAGGTCTAAAATTAAAATTTTTAAAAAATTTACTTTTTGTTCAATTAAGTTAAACAATTTTTTTTTTTCATTTATATTGACATTCACATATTTGATTTTTTTTTTTCGGTGCTAAGGAATGTTAAACGGTAGAGATTAAAAAAAAAATATGCGTGGTCTCATTTATAAACATTGCCATTCGTTTACTCTCTATTTTTATATTTATTCTCTGTTAAAAATTTTTAAAATACCTTAGCAGCTCTTTTAAATAAGTTTTCCCATTTTCCATTATTCCTCTGTAAAAAGCTTTTACTGTATCTAACTAAAAAGCTTTATATTTTACTTTATTTTTCATTTACTGAGGTGTTCGTTTTATGTTATTATTCTATTTTAAAACTGGCAATACTATTTTCTAAAGAAATTAAACTTTTGTCTTAAAGCTTTTAAGCTTTTACTACAACTTTTTACTTAAGCTTATTCATTCATAAAAATTTTGTTAGTATTAACATAAATAAACGTAACAAATTATTTCTTGTTGTTATTTTGAATTCTGTTTTTTTAATATTATAGACCCGACAAAAGTTTATATGATTCTTGAAATTGTTGTTGATTTATGTTATAATTTATTTTCCGGTGTATTTTGTAACTGTTACTTGACTCCTTAATACTATCATTGATATTATATTGGATTTCCCATTCATATATTTGAATTATAAATATATTGTGGTATAGGAATTTTGGTTAAATAAAAAAAAAGTCATGTCAATTTATAATGTAAAAAGCTTTTTTTTTTGCTGTGCAAATAAATTCGTATTGTATTTATGTTTATTTTACATTTCACATACGCCTGGTTGTGTCGTTTTAGGTTCAGTTGTATTTTACCGCTATCGTGTATAAGTTGTTCTTTGTCGTTTATTACCGTTAATACATAAATACATGTGAATGGTCGGTTAGTTCATTCGTTTGTTTTGTATTGTATTGTCTTGTATGTATGGATTTCAAGTCTCGTGTGTTAAAAATGTCTTAGTTTGTGTGTTTGGGATCTTGAATTACTATTCGGTTGGTGATTTTCCTTCGACTTCTTTGCATAAATATTTAATAAATGCAGATATTGGTCACAAAATATGACGGCATGATATGTACATATGTGCGTGTGTGTTTAAATATGAATATTGGGATGTTCTTTAAAATTGCCGATTTGCCGATTTTCGTTCATTACAACCGCCCCCGGTTTTATTGTAAATGGTTCCAAATGGAAAAAATCGATTTTTTGTTCTGGAAATCGTTAACCCATGCCTCAAGTCGGCCGAACATGCTCCATTTTGGAAAAAGTGTACTATTATTAAAAATTCCAAAAGTTCAGAGTTCCGAAAAAATTTATTTTTTATTTCATTTATTCTTTTAAATCACGAATTTGATAAAAATGCAAAAACATCTTTTTATATTTTTTTTAAAGATTTTTTAAAATGCATAATTTGTAGATGTTGATTACTATTTTTATAATATAATAGTTGTTATTAAAAAAAAAAATAATTGGAAAAATGATAATTCGCGTTTGGAGCGACTCCTTTCCACGATATTTTTTGAAAATAGCTTATTTTGTCAAAGAGTAATCAAAATTTGAATCTTTTTATTACAATTTGCACAATTTTCGGAATTATCTCACTTAAATTTTATTAGACAATAATTGTATTTACTTATATCTAAAAAATCTTTAACCCGTAGTGGCCTGGTGAGAAAAAGACCCATGCAACTTTTTTTTTTTATAATTTAACCAATACTCAGGGGATGCCCCCTACTCATGCAGTGCATTGATCAGGAAAATAAGGTATGGGAAGGAGGAAAGAGGGAGTAGTGTTTGTGGATATTTGATTTAAATTTTTCTAAATTGTAAGTAACAGGGAAGACTTCTGCGGGAAGTATGTTCCACATACGAATCGTTCGACTAAAAAACGAATTTTCTCTGTAATGCGTTGTGCGGAACACAGGACAATCAACTACAAACGGATGTGCTCTACTAGATAAGCGAGTATTACGAATAAAAACTCGGGCTCGTGGAATAAGATCACTTATCTCAGATGAGCATCTCCCATGGTAATATCGATAGAAAAGTGTCACACAACCCACATTCCGACGATGCTCCAATGAATCAATAGAGTTGGATACACTACTGTCAATTATAAGCTTCACCGCCCTCCCCTGAACATGGTCCAGAAGCTTCAGAATAGACAGTGGAGCCCCTGCCCATATATGAGAGTTGGTATAAATAGTAAATAAAGCCTTTATTAAATTGATAAAAAAAGTCTACATTTAATAAAAAATAGTTATTTTATGTGACTTTATTCATATAGGTTTTCACAATAGAAAGATTCTGCGGGGACTGTGGTGTAATGGTTAGCACGGTAGACTATTACACATATGGTTCCGGGTTCGATTCCCGGTGACGGCAACTTCAGTTTTGAAATATAGTATGTGGCGAACAACAACTATTCTAAGACTTATCATCTCGCGCAATTACAATGTTGCCATGTTTGCAGCCCTTAATCTTTACCCACCTTTCATCTCTCTGATATATCCTTTCCAAAGAAAGCAACACATTGATAAATGGGAAAAATTCCCTAAGTGTTGCTTCTCCATAAAAAAAAAATTTACAGAATAACACCTTTCATAATTTTCTGAAAAATAAATATCACTTGCATTTTATGAGAATATTATTAGCTTTACTTTTATTTAAAAAGTCTTTAACACTCAGTGGCGGGGAAAAAAAGACAAATGAAGCTTAATTTCAATTATGACCACAAGAAAAGAATATAAAGCCGTTAAAGGGGTAAAAAATTTTCCAATTGATAAAAACCAGTGCCTACGATAAAACTCGAGTAGCTCGAGTACACCATGAAACTCAATACTAGAGTAGTTTGCGAGTTCAACCTACTCGTCGAGTACCTCGAGCAGTGAAAGTACACCTTTTTGTGCGTTTCAACTCATGTAAAAATTAAAATATTAAAGATAAGTATAACAAATGAATACTTTTTGGAAATATACACTTAGAATAGTATGTAGGTAAAGACCACTGCAAATGTAGTTAAAAACAAATGAAATTCCACATAAAGAAAGGACGAGTTACATTTCAGTAAATTCAACTAGCACTGACATTTGTTCAAATAAAGAACCACAATGGAAGTCAAAATTAACCACAGATGCATTAAAAAATAAACAAACATTTATTTGTTTTATTATTTTGAAATTAAAAAAAAAACTACTGTATAAAATGACTATAAATACAGTAAAATACAGTAATTTGATGTGGTTAGTTTTTTTTAATGAGCTACATATTTAGATAAAAATTAAATTTCTTCTACAAAATTACTGTTTTTTTCACTTAAAAATAAAGATTACTGTATTACAACTTAAACAACTACAAATATTTACAGCAGAAGTTCCCTTAGTGTAAGGTTCCAAAGAATATTCCCAGGAAATTTCACCTTAATCGGATGAACATTGAGTGCTGGACCAACTTCTAATCAAAAAAAAAAAAAACGCGATCAGATCACAAAAAAATTTCAAAATTTTTTTATTTTTTTAAGTTTAGCACTTTTATGAATTAACTATATTCATAGATAGCATATTTTAAATTTTAAACTGTTCCGATCACAACTGCGAAGTCGGGAAACAACTACTCGAAAAAACTCGACCATTTCTATATAAAATTGTAGAAATATGCTATTTTTAAAAGTTTTATGCCATTTTTTATTTACTTTATACTTTAACAAATAATGAGTCTAGTAATCTAAACTCGAAGGTTTCGACGTATTACCCTTTATATTCCAATTCTAACTTTTTTTATATGAAATGTCCCAAAAGTAATGAGTTATGCATTACTGGCAGCCTTACGTTAATATAAATTATAATGCGTTACCTATATACATACATACAAGGGTATGAATACTAAGCCATATATTTTGAAAAAAAGTTACGAATTAAAAAAAAAATATTATTAATTTTTTTAAAACAAAGTCGAGCCGGGAATCGATCCCGGGTCATCAGATTAATATGCGGATGCTCTTTACGCTAAGCTACCTTGGCATATAACATTTGATAGTTTAAAACATAAATTAATTTTTCTTCTTTGTAAATTCGTTCAAGATACACCAAAACTATCACCTTACCCTTTAGCTTACTACCCTTACCCTTTAGCTTTAAAATAGAGTTCCAGAAAATGTTGCATCATTATAATTTTCCTGGAAGTAATTAAATGAATAGCCTTTTATTGTTCAGCAATTATATTTTGCATGGGAATAACGCATTATAAGTTTCTTATTGGTAACCCATTATTTTTTAACTTAAAATAATGTATACAGTAATAAGTACTTATTACAAAGTAATGTATAAAATATAATTAGTCTTTACCGGGTTTAAAATACTAGACTCACTATTTGGTATGGTGCGTTTTTGCTGGGATGTCCTGGAAAGGAATCTCTCCAAACACAAACTCAAATTATCATTTTTCCAATTTATTTTTTATTCTTTAATAACAATTATTATATTACAAAAATGATATCCGAAGAAGTCAGAATTGCATATCTGAATAATTTTGAGCATATTAAACGAAATAAACTTCGAATTTTAGGAACTTTCAGTAATCATCCATTTTTTTCCAAAATGGACAATTTCCGGCCGACCTGCGGTTCTAGTTAACGATTTCCAAAAAAAAAATCGTTTTCTTCCATTTGTAATAATACTGTGGGGGGGGGGGGGGGGGGTTCAATGACAATTCGATTTTTAAGGGTCACCCTAATGAATATGCAATTACAGTTAAAATAAATATTTAATAAAGAACATAAATAATTAAAAAAGCAAATAAGAGTTTATGATGACAATTGCAAACAAGTGAACATTTTACACATTAGTTAACCCATTAACGCCCAAATGAAATCTGCTGAACAGAATTCAGAGAAAATATGTATGAATATGATAGACATGAAATACGATGAAGTGAAATCAAAATTAAGAAAAGTTTAAAAATATTTTTGTAAATTGCCAATTAGCAAAAAGTGAAAAACAGTCGAACCGTTTCGAAATTCGGTATTGTGAAACTTGATTTAATAGGTGTAATTAGTGGTCTGAGCAAATGATAAATCAATTTTAAAAATGTTTTCTCTGTCAGAATTTATTTTTTTTTCATTTCCTATCAAATGATTTGAATTTAAACTAACAAGAAATTATATGATTAAAAAAAATGTTGGTTTTTGATTACTGAATTTAGTTGGTTGTCAGAACATAATTTTACATAAATTTACTTAAACAAATAGATCCAGAGAAAATCGCAAAAATCCAGGTGTCCTCATATGGGCACAGTGGGCGTTATTGGGCTAAAGAGATTTCTTGGTGATGGTTTCTTGAAAATGGTTCTCTATAAAATATGCAGTAATTTTGTAAACCTTCCACAATATATAGCATTCCAAAAAGTTATTTAGCTGTGTTTATGATTAGGGGTGGTGGAGTCCAGGGACTTATCCCATAACACCGTCTGGTCTATAGCAAAATATATAAAAGTGTTTAAAAATGAATAAAACACTTTTATGAATAATAAATTGTATATTATTAATAAAAACTATTTTCCAACCACATTTAAATATTTATGTATTATGTAGTGAAAACCACAAATTATTTAATAAATTTAGATTTTATAATATCGTTTTATTATTCTCTACGTCATTGCTATTTTTTTTTTGTATGCTTTTTATAATATAAATTGTTTTAACATAAACTCATACACTAACAGAAAAAAATTTGTAAAAATTGTTGGTAAAGCTACTAAAAATTAGTTCAAAATGACGTTGCGGAAAAAACTGCAAAAATTAGCAGAGTTTTTGTTAAATATCAAAAATATATCAGTTTTTTTTTTTTTTATTTTAGAAATGTTGAGGTTAAGTAGAAGAATAAACGTTTTTCTCTAAAAATTATAATTTCAAATCAGACTAGACAAGTTTCGGCCTTTTTTAATGAACAGGCGTCATCAATGATTTTCCATTTAAATTGTATTATTATTTGTGTCTTATAATTGTCAGATTGTCTCTATATGATAACTTTTCAACAACCTGCGGCTGTAAGAATCAAACCTGCGCTCATCTTACATTACAAACGTAATAATATATATATATATCTGTTTAATCTGCAAAAGTTTAGTTATACTTGAGCTAAATTTTAGTTAATTAAAAAAAAAAAAAATTAAATCAGCAAAAACTTTGCTAAATAATTTATTTAATTTTTTTTATATATTAATAATCATACACACAGAGAAAAATTTAGTTATTTGCCAACTAAAATTCGGTTACAAGGACTTAAGTTCGATTATTACGAATTTCAGACGGTTGGAACAACTTTACATCAGTTTTCATAAGAAAGTTCGGTTAATTCAACTGAATTATAATTGTAGCACCCAAAATATTCAGAAATCTAATTTAAATATCATTGTATTAACTGAATTTATAAGTTGTTACTTTTCAATTCAGTTGCCACTTTATTTCTCTGTGTGTATAAAAAACTGAGCACTAGATGCTATGGCTTTCGGCTCGTTGTAGCAAAAACAGACCAGTGACCAGTAAGAATACTTAAATACCTTTAAATGGTAATGCGGACCTTTTTTCGAGACTAGAGGTATAGGACTTAATATGTATATACCACAGAGACAAGTTTTGTAATTTGCCAACCAATATTCGGTTAGTACGACTTAAATTTGTTTACTACGACTAGAAATCGGTTGGTACATGTTTTCACGACAAAGTTTGGTTAATACAATTGAATTTTAGTTGCAACACCCAAAATATTCTGAAATAAAATTTCAATTTTATTTTTTGTTACCACCAAAAGACACTTTTTAATTCGGTTGGCACTTTTTTTTTCTGTGTGTATATGTTGCTTTCCAAGTCAACTGTCCCGCTACAATAAAAAATATATCGCAGCACTGCCATACTAACAGTATTTGTTCTCCTAAATATAGTAGATAAGGACAACTTTTAAAGTTTTTCCAAAAAATGGGAGAAGTAATCTTGAAAAAATTTTGACAAATTTTGCGATAATTTTTAGTATATTTTTGTTATTATTTAACCGAATTTGACAAATGATAGAAATTTGAAATTTGATTTAAAAAAATTAAATTTTTAAAAAAAAATTCACCATTTGTAACTGAAATGGAGAGCGAATTTAAGATCATCCTTTTAAAATTGAGGCAATTTCAAAAGAAATTTTTATTTTTTATTTTAAATTGAGAAAGATCCAAAAGTAATTGCGATTTTCCAATTCAAATTCGGAAAATTGCAAATAAAATTATGATTTTCCATTTAAAATAGATAAAATTCAAAATGAAATTAAGATTTTCTATTTAAAATTAAGAAAATTCAAAATGATATTAAGATTTTCCATTTGATTTTGAGAAAAGTCCATTTAATGTATACAAAAATTATTTTCAATTTGTTTACAAACAATATTGTTTTGTCCAGGGAAGCTAAAATATATAAATTTTTAAAGGATATCATGGAATGAAACACTGTTAGAAAACAGAGTTTTACCGAATGCAACGGGCAATGAGTATAATTGAAACACTAAACATGGAAAACGTTTTGGAAGAGAACGGGGAACGAAATTTGTATTATCGGGTTGTGTCAATTTGTATTATTATGTTAATTGGTAAAACATAGTAAGTCACCCTGAAGACGTTTTATAAAATGAATACTTTGGGAATCTCTTCCAGAAATGGACTATTTGTGTGATGTGAATGTGTTAATGCTTAAATTAAACATGCATTTGCTGCGTTTTCTGTTCCATTTAATTTCGTTTCTTATGTTTAATGTCCATATCCTCATGTTTCATTACGTTCTACTATTTTGTTTACAGCAGCAGATAAAAAAAAAATAAGAATTATACCAAGAGAATCCTTTAACCCTCAAACCGGCCTAAGCTTTTTTGCAATGAAATTTACACCACTTGATCGGCACGAAAAAATAACAATATGTTCTTCTACCAAGATACGTTAAGAGGCAATCTCAAAAACTAATCCATAAAAATAAATAAGTTTGGGCATTAATTAACTATAGCCCAAAAATTGCCCTTTTTGTGCTTTTAGTAAAGAAGATATGGCGATTTTCGTTTTTCGAAAAAACGCGAAATTGAGCGAAAAATCACCTTAACTTCAACATATATTGATTAAGCTTAAAGGATTTGCTAATAATACGTAATATAATCTTTCTGCCAAATTTCACAAAAATCCGTCCATACGTTTTCAAGTTCCAAAATCGTGTAGGGCATGGAAAAAACTAAGAACTGCTATTTCACTTTTTCGCGATTGTATATACGATTTTTTTTAATTAAAAAATGCAATAATATTACGGATTTTACAAACTTTCGTCTGAAAATGGTGGGTAACGATTTTGTAAGTATGACTATATAAGTAAACCACAAAAAATAAGTTATTTGGAATAAAATATCACTTTTTTAATTAAAAATAAACGTGTATACGAAACTTCACTTTAACTGTTCTTGTCTATTTTGGACAAATTTTCACAATGCTTCACAACAAAAATTTATAATCGTAGCTCCTTAAGCAGCTTTAACTTTTTGACGACGAATGAGATTGTATTAAACTCTCACAAGAATTTTTCCATAAAAGTTATTAAACAGTTATTTAACAAGTTAATCCGTAAAGTTGTTTCTATTGAATATGTAGTTAAATTACCAAAGATATATATTTTGTAACTTTTCTGTCTGTTATTCAATAAACAAATAAACAAAAAAACGGACTTTCGGTATTAGTTAAAGTATTCAGTTAAAAACTTCTATTTAAAACAAAACTTTGTACTATATTAAGTATTGAAATAAACGAAAAAATCTATTGTTTTTACCGATTTCGTCAATTTATTTTTTAACTGTTGAAAATGAACTAATAAATACAATAATTTTAAACCAAAAGACGGTAGTCCTTTTTTTTAAATTGATTTTCTATTAATTTTATGTGTATATTCAGTAGTCTTTACGGAAAAAATAAACTGCAAAAAGTAAAAATGGGACATATACACCATTTTTACTTTTTGCAATTTAAGGAAAACCTGCAGTACGATTTGAACAAAACTTGTTGTAATCGAAAATAGACATATGTGGCTTTTAAGCGACACCTATATATTATAGCCTAATAGTCTCAGGCTTTCAAGGGCAAGCCGAAGTAAAAAAACTAGTTTTTTGTTTTTTATGATATTTTTACATTTTAGTTTTTATAATGTTAATTAATCAATTTATTTGATTTAAAAAAAAATCGTGTATGCAAAACATCAAACCACTTGCTGCGTGAACTTTTTTCACGATCGCGAAAAACTGAAATCGCAGTTCTTAGTTTTTTCCATAACCTACACGATTTTGGAACTGGCATCTCCATTCAAAAAATTTTTTTTTCTGAAAATATATTTTTCGCATTTTGAACTATAAATTTACCATTTTCAAGTTGTCTTCAAATATTTATATTTCATCGTTTATCTTCTAATTTTGTAGGAAAAAAAAAACATTGAACCTTTTAGTCAAGGTTTATTATCATTTTTACCTTCAAACAAACATTCAATGAAAATATAAAAAAAACTCCCATTATATGAATAGATTTTCAATACAAAATCACTTATTTAACATATTGTGGCGACATCACTACCAAAAAACAATTTTTAGGAGACACACAAATTATACGATAGAAAAAAGTTGTTCTTTCTTTAGATTTATATTTTATTTTTTTTTTTTTTGTATAACTGTCACAAATAAATGGCGTGTCCTTGCACAAATTTGGCCTATAACCATACACAACATATAAATTATGGAGACATTACAAAAAAAAAAAAACAAAAGACAAAAAAGTATAAATATAATCGGAAAAAGTAAGAAACGTGTTAAAAATAATGTCGCATACTTAAACAAAGGGGATACCACATTTGAATATTGTATAAAAGTAAACCAAACTCATTAAACGCATTTGCAATTTTTATGACTTTAACTGATGGTGTCGTTGGGTGTTATTGTGAATTTTTGTTATTCATTTGAAATTTGCAGGGGTAGAAGTTACGAAGTGATTAACACTACTCTATGTTTTCTTTACTGGTGCAGGGTGCGTATGATGAATATTTTTATTTAATTTAATATCACTCATACGCCATGTGACAACTGATTTTGATGGTAAATCAAATTACAGATTTTATTAAATTCTTTATCAAATTCTTAAGAGGTTTTCATATAAAAATTATGTATATATCCCAGCAAAAAAATAACCTGGATTTGGTAAGCAGTAACTACATTTGTATGCTTCCAAAATAGCGCTTCACCGCCTTGTATACTATAAAGCAATTATGAATGTCATTATGTCGTGCTTTCCAGAATGCCTTCTTTGACGCAGTGAATAATGCTTAAAATGAAGCAATAAAGTATGCATACCATGTCAATATACAAAAAGCGCTTCTTAGTGCCTAAGAAGGCATGAATTTATTGCTTCTAAGAGCACATGAAAGAAGCGCTTAAAAAAGGAACATACCAAGTGGGACATCGCGAACAAAAATCATGCCTTCTTTATTTTCTTTGGTAGCGCTTCGTTATCAAATAATGCCTTCCGGAAGCGCTTCTGGGTAAGCACTATTTTTTGCTGGGATAAGATTAAAATATTTACATTATTGTGCGCCCCGGTAGGCTAGTTGGTAGCGTGCTGGCTTATCAGTGAGGGGGTCGTGGGTTCGATTCCCACCAGAGGCACTGGTCTGTTTTCGCTACAACGCGCCGAAGGCCATAGTAGCTAGTGCTCGGTTAGAGTAATAGTATATAATTTGTAATTATGTGATTATTAATTAAAATAAAAAAAAAAAATTTACATTATTAATAATATTTTGAGTTAAAAAAAAAATGTTTTAATTTTTGTATTAATAATACAAAAATAGTTTTTTCGGACTTTCTATATTTTGATATATCTAGTTATAATATTGTTCTACCTCAAGTCTAAAAATCTAATATGATATTGTCATATTAGATTATATTTGTTGCTATTTAAAAAGTTTGATCATTTTCAGGATAGGCAATACAATTGTTTCATTGGCATCATCCAAATCTTCAGTTATTTGCAATGGAAAAAGATAACTCAAGTCCAGACATTACATACAACAGAGAAAATAAAGTGTTCAATTTTTAGTTTAAAGAAATCAGAAAACCAAATAACATATGCATGTATGTTAGCATGTCCCATAAAAACCGATTTGTCGATTCTCGTTCATTACACGCACCAGTTTTATTGCAAATGGCTCCAAATGGAAGAATTCGATTTTTTTTTGGAAAGCATCAACCTGTGAGGAGTTTTGGCCCGAAATTCCAAACTTTTAACAATCTATTTAATTTGTTCTTTTAATATACTTAAAATTATTCAGATACGGGTAATTCCATGTCAAATCAACCAATGGGTGTACACTACCTTCTCCAAATTTCATGATTTTTCGTAGGAAGACAGATTATTACAGAACTAAAATAAGTGCAAAGTTTGAGGGCATTGGCACTTCTGGATCCGGAAATATATGGCCTTGAAAATCGTAAAAAAATGTCAAAATTTGCGAAGTTGTACTTACTTAATTGTAATTTTCTTAAAAATATTATAGGTAGGCAATTCATCAAGGTCGCATTTGAAAGGTTATTAAATTACCTTTAATTTGATATACAACATGATTTTTTTTTTTGAAAGCTCAAAGGTCACATATTTTGACCTATAATTCGGGAGGCTATATCTTTCAAAACGATATTTTTAAAAATCTGAAAAATATATGTTTAAGATTGGTTCCTTCCCTAAAGTTACGAAAAATTTCAGAGTGGAGGTATTCTTGGATCCAGAACTATTAATCACATAGTAAAGGTAGATATTTAACAAGGGAATTAAAACTATGTAGCATAAAGAGCCCTTTAGTAAAAAAAAGAAGAAATCTCTACACTGTGTCAGAGCTTGAGTCCCGGCTGCACTAAAAAAATTTCAAATGAACTGTTTTGTAAGTGTTCAAAGTGATTGTTTGTTGCTGTAATCCTTCGGACTTCGAAAAGTTCAGCAATGGATGACTGAAATTAATAATAAAATTTCTATATCAAATAAAATATGTTATATGTGCAGAAGGGAACTTTATAAATTAAAAGAAAGTATAAACAATAATATCCAATCTTTAAACGAGCCAGCAAACGAGTCTGCAGACTCGGAAAGTGAAGCAACAGTTTCGGGAGATGTTCGCATTTCTAAGTTAAACGAAAGTTTAACATATTTACAAGAATCTCGAATATGTTCAAGAAAAATTTCATTAAAAGGATATAGAACTAGAAAATTACAAAAAATAACAACATCAATTAAAACCAACATTTTTCCAAATTCAACACCTTCAACCTCTCACGTATGCGCAGAATCGGAAATAGTCGAAGAACTAAAAGAAAAGTTTAAAACAATAACTAAAAACAGTGAAAAAACTCAACTTTTAACTATTTTACCAAAATGCTGGACATTGAAAAGAATGGAGGAGGAATTTCAAATAACTTTACTCTGTGTTTAATATTTCTGGATCAAAGAATCCTCCACTCTGAAATTTTTCGTAACTTTAGGGAAGAAACCAATCTTAAACATACATTTTTTTCAGATTTTTAAAAATATCGTTTTTAAAGATATAGCCTCCCAAATTATAGGTCAACAGATGTGACCTTTGACCTTTCCAAAAAAATAATGTTGTATATCAAATTAAAGGTAATTTAATAGCCGACATTGTTGAGTTGCGTAACTATAATACTCTTCTAGAAAATGATAATTAAGTAAGTACAACTTTGTACATTTTTATAGTTTTTTCCGATATTCAAGACCTCATATTTCCGGATCCAGAAGCGTCAGCGAACTTAAATTTTGGATTTTTCTTAGTTCTCTGATACACTTTATTAATGCATAAATTCAGCAAATTTGGAAACAGTGATGTAAAAAACAGCCATATTTTGAGTTGAGATGGTTCAACCCATGTGTAAATCTGACTTCACCGGATATTATGAATCCACTTTAGTCTGGAATTAAAAATGTTACTCGAATTTGATAGAAATGCAGAAGCGTATTTTTTCTAAATTAATTTAAAAGTTTTTTTAAATGCTCTATTTGGGAATATCAATTGCTAATTTTATAATATACATAATAGTAATAATAAAAGAAAACAAAAGAAACAAAAATTATAATTCGCGTTTGTGTGTGGAGCAACTCCTTTGCAAGATATTTTATGAAAATTGATTATTTTGTAAAAAGTTCCTTTTTTGCTCCTTTACAACATATTAAAATCTGCGAGTTCGGGTCGTGATGCCACACTTGTTAGTTTTTTTTATATAGTCCAAATACCAAGTGTACACTTTTTTTTTTCAAATATAGAACATTTTCGGTAGAAATTCGGTAAGGATTAGTGTTGCCAACTTAGCCGTTTTATGAGCAGGAAAAATTTGAATTTTGCCATTTTCAGAAAATGTTTAGCCATTTTTTTTTCGCCTTTTTTACGTTTTTCTAGAAAATATAACTTTTAAACGAAACATTATAACAAAATTGTATGCACTTTTTCATTCTGTTAAATAAAATTGAAGTAATAATAAGTGTCGATACAATTTTTAAAAGTTTTGTATGTTTTATGTAATGACGGTGAAACATAAATTTCTACACTTAAAAGTTGGTTAAAAGACAGTTTTTGTAGAAGGAATTTAAGAAAACTAAAAAAGGGAAATAGGCGCTTATAATATGCAGCTGAAACCCAGACTTTGGCGACGTCAATTGCATTTCATAATCATGCACTTGCGAAATTTTTCTATATTATTAATAATTTCAGACCTACGCTCATATTTGTGGGCTTAACCGATTCCTGGCAAAATTTTCAAATTTGTCAATACCAAACACGGGACATAATACCAATAGTTGTGTATTTATTTAAAGGCCAATTACTTTTTTATGTCCAATTACATGTAATTGGAAGTAATTTCCCTGTAATTAAATACCTAGATGTTGTTACTAATCCCCATGTTTGATATTAAAATTTTTAAAAAATGTTACAAGGAAGCGATTGAGCTTACAAGTGTGAGCGTAGGTCTGATATTAATAATGATATAGAAAAAATTCACAAGTGATCGATTGTGAAATGTAATTGACGTCGCCCAAGTCTGCTAAAGATTTAAAACATAAAAAAATATAAAAATTAGTTGGATTTGGAATCTTTATTTTTAATAGAAAGACATTCTTACGCTTTTCTTAGGTTCAGCAAGATTAAATTAATTTAATTTTTAATGTAAAAATTATTTTGCTCAAATGAAAATATAAAAATGCATCCAGATTTCGTTTTTTTAAACAAATGAAAACAAAAAAACCTAAAAAAAAATAAAAAATATGCACTAAGAATTACAAAATATGCATTGAAATGCCAAAATATGCATTAAAAGCCAAAATATGCAAAAACATGCACTTTTGACAAATCGATGCAATTTTGTTATAAATTTTATGATTCTGATAAATATTTAGTCCAGTTACATTAGTTTTAGATTATCGAAAAAAAAACATGCATTTGCATGAAATTCCTTGCCCTGATAATTACTGTTAAATATTCCAATAACGGACAGCGGCTTAAATTTGTTCGTCATTGGGTGTTGTCCACTAATTGAAGGGAATACAATAAAAACTGCATTTAATTTTTTATACAAACATGTAAAAATAATACTTAAATTAAAAAAAAGTGCGTGTTTAAGTGTCCCCGTTTAATCCGTTATTGGGAGATAATTGTACTCTAAAATTTTGATTTAAAGACCCGCTGCTCAAAAATTGTCCGTTAAAGTGAATTGTCGGCTACTCGGCGAACATTTCTTGGTAAAAAGTATAAGGAGAGCTCGTAGAACATTGAAATATTGCCCAAAGCCTTTCATTAACTCAATTAAGAAACATTTTAAGTTTCATCAAAATTGACCACTCCCATCGCCCCCTCTCCCATATAACCCGAAAAGATTTTTTAGCTCCAAATTTGTATTTCTTTACCAAAAAAATTGAAACTTGGCACAAGTGTTCAGTGTTCTAAAGTTGAGATATCTGCAAAGTTTAATGGAAATCGACCGCGCCCATCGTCCCTCGCCCATATAACCCGAAAAGATTTTTTCGCCCCAAATTTTTATTTCTTCACCAAAAAACTTGAAATTTGGCACAAATGATCAGTGTTATAAAGTTGAGATATCTGCAAAGTTTAATGGAAATCGACCACGCCCATCGCCCCTCGCCCATATAACCCATAAAACACATGCGCCTAAAAGTATGCACAATTTTATATCGTGTTTCATTAAATTACTGAAATGAAATTTCGTGTGACTTTTGTTATAAAATTTATTAGTTTTTCAACATTAGCAAATATTATCCGAATTTTATTTTTTAAATCAAAAGAATACACTCCCACCTTTAATTTTTTTGCAACCGCACACAGAAAAAAATGTAGCTATTTGCCAACTGAAATTCGGTTGCTATCACTCAAATTCGGTTATTACGAATATCTGACAGTTGGCACAACTTTAGATTCGTTTTCACAACAAAATTCGGTAAATTCAACAGAATTTTTGTTGCAACACCTAAAATATTCAGAAGTCTAATGTAAATATCGTTGTACTAACTGAATTTATAAGTTTTTACCATTATTATACACTTTTCAATTCGGTTGGCACTTTATTTCTCTGTATGCAGAACACAAGGGTCGATAAAGCTCCATTTTTTTTGTCCAAGAACTACTAAAAACACTGAATTTTTGAGTGCCGCCATTTTTTGTATACAACTGTTCAGCCATTTTTTAGCTTTATGTTAGCCATTTCCCCCCAAAAATTTAGCCATTTTTGAGAACCAAGTTCTGGCAACACTAGTTTGGGTTAATGTTTTCCAAAAAAGAAAAAAAAAAAAAAAATGAACAAAAATCGACAAAGCGTTTTTTAAGGGATAGTCTAATGTATAAGTATAAGCGTCAATGTAGGCGTTATAAAGAATTTTAATAAAGCGTGCTTGGTGGCTAGTTGTATTATACATGTTTAAATTCATATAAATTGTAAAAAAGAAGTACAACTTTTATTTTTTGAGGTTTCATTAAACATAATTACCAACATTTGCACTATGGTTTAGTTGCTGTTATTATTCCTTTCTGTAGGGGTGGGGAAGGGGGTGTTCGTTTTTGTTGTTTTGTTAATACACTTTGCATGTAAAACCATAAAAAATCCTTTTTTGGCTGCTTGGCCTCAATGTCTCTAAACACACATTTTACTCAGAACAGCACAGAGAATCATACAGTCATACACTTATTTATTCATATTAATGTAACTGATTGTTTGTGTGTGTGTGTGTTTGCAAAAGTGAGTTATACACGTTTTTGCTTACCTCTAAGCAACAACGACAACAAAAAACTATAAGGGAATGCTCCCTATTGTGAGCTGTTCTCTAAAGTGGACCTTTAATTTTTTTTCGTGTTGTTGCATGTATATGTCAAACTGTCAACTGTCATTGAGTTGATGTATTTGTATTTGTAATAATCCACTTTCAAGTTGAGTCTCGCGATGGGTTCTCTCCCATTCTAAAGCCGAACAATTTCGAATTCGGATAAAGCTCAGACACCCCCTCGATTAAATTTAATAGGCATTAGTATACATCTTTTTTTTAGCTCAATCCAACTATAATTCTTTAGCATAATGCCAGTTTTAATGTAACTTAAAACCCATTTTTTGGAATAATAAAAATACTAGAAAGTTATCGAACATGTTTCGATACCAGTTAATGCGCCTGCAAAAGCTCTTTCATTTGGTACCCCACTTGCCTAAAATTCTTCTAAAACAATTCGAAATAAGTCGGAAAAACGAAAAATGGGTTAATTTTCGATCCCACTTTTTAAATCTTGTTTTTAAATAAAACGAAGCAAGTGTAAAAATAAAAAGGAGAATAAAAACAAAAAGTGTGTATTGTATATCTACCAAAGGTAGAGCTTGCACATAAACAAACAAGTTTTCAATTTATTTTTTATCAATGGTGATAATCTTTAACTTCGAGCTCATATATTAGTTCTCATTTAGTGAGAAAACTAGTTTATATGAATGTTTGATGTTTTGCATGGGATTGTCACTTCTTTTAAAACGTGTTCTGATAATGGGAACCTAGAAAATTCCCGAAATAGTTTTATCAACATATTCCTGAAAGTGGTCAATTAATAAATTTGAAAACAAAAACTCTATAGATTATTTGTTAGGACAATATCCTAATAAAGAAATATAGAGTATGGCCTCGAACTTGAATATTTTTAATATTCAATTTGAAATATTTTAAATATAATTTACATTTTAGGCAAAATTATAGCGTTCCGCTTATATTTTTGTTAATACCACGAGTTAAAAATACGAGTTTTTTTCATGAAAATCGATTTATAGACTCATCCAGACTGATTAAAAAAACAGAGAAAACTCAAATCTCTCAGTAGTCGCTACGAAATAACCCCCAATGAAATAACCCCCAATGAAATAACCCCCAACGGCCAAAAATGAAAGAACCCCCAACAAAAATTGTGTAAAATTGTTTGGGGGTTTTTTCATTTTTTTTGGCGATTATTTCATCTTACGGTTTGGAGATTATTTCATTATGAAGCAACCCCCAATGAAATAAAGCCCAAAATTTAAATTCTTTGGAGATTATTTCATATGCAATTATTTTGTGGGTTATTTCATATTAATTGATGGCACGTTTGCTGTTGTACCAATTGGATTTAGTTTCTTACAGAAGAATAAATTTCAAGTTTTCTGACACTATCCAAGCTTTTTTATGAATTTTTTACCAAATATATAGAATGTATATAATCAAATATATAAAAACAAAAAATAAAAAAAATTTGGGACATATTTCATTTCTTTGGAGCTTATTTCATTGGGGGTTATTTTATTTCTTCCTTTGGGAGTTATTTCATTACGAAACAACCCCCAAATTTTGGGTGTTATTTCATTTTCACCTTTGGGGAATATTTCATTTCTTTTGGGTATTATTTAATTTTTTTTTGTTGGGACTTATTTCATTTTTTTTGGGATTTATTTCATTGGGGGTTATTTCATTTTGTCGTTTGGGTGTTATTTCATTGGGGGTTATTTCGTAGCGCCCTCTCAGTAGCTGAGAAAAATGCTAAATTAGATTTTTATGTCTTTTAATTAAATAGTAATTGTTACAATTATAGCTTTTGTCACACTTACTATAATTTAAGCATCAAATTCGCCAATTTAACTTTGGTTTTAAAAACTGTGCCCACTTCCTAATATCAGCCTTAACATGATTGCACTTCCGTCATAACACTGGGGAAAGAATACACCCCAACAATAGTGTAAAACTCGTAAAACAAAAAAGAATTATGAGGACGGAAGGTTAACATACTAGGCTGAGATTAGTATTTTATACCGAAAGGAATATTCTTAATTTAGGTTACCACTAGCGATGTCAAAGAAAATACTTAAATAGTTTCAGTTTATCGTATCAAAGTCCTTAAAACTGACTTAACACATTTGTTATAGAGTGACTTTGAACTTTTGATTGCGTTTTCATTAAATACTGTAAATTGCTGTCATTATCAGTGTCGATTTATTCTTACTAAATTTCGGCAAAACAAAAAAATTAAAAAAGTATTCTGCATATAGAAAGAAGTAGAGTTTCTAGGTCATTTGAAAGCATATTTTGAACATTTTCATTATTTAGTAATTCAGGATTTTTCATATATCTCATCCGTTTCTACAATTGTTTAAAATAGTACATTCATTTATAACATTACAAAAAAAAAAAAATCCCGGGAGTTACCGAAGTATTTCCCGGGATTTCGGAATGCGGAATTGAAAAATGTCGGGAATTCCCAGGAAATCCCGTCCCAGAAATTCCGGTGAAAAACTCTAGAGAGAACCCATCGGGAGATTTCCCTTGTTAGTTTTTTTTTTATATTTCCCAAATACCGGTTGTTGGTCCACATAAGGGAACATTACCTTACATAATATTACGTTTATTTCTGTTGTTGTTATAATTGCTGTGTTTTAGTGCCCCCCAGCTTTGGAAAGGGGACTCTTTTTTTATATTTTATTATGAGTTTATTTCATTTTCTTCTTGAGTTCTATACGGTTTTGGTGTGGTAACATTGAGTTTCGTTAGTTTTGTTATAATTCAAATTGTAATGAATAATTAAAATGTAGACATAAAATGTAAGCTAAAATTATACGAATCTTTTTTTCGTCCTTTCTTCTTTTATGTATTTGTATTGTAGTTACTCTTGTATAAATGACATGCAATTAACCTTTAGACTTCTTAATTTGTCCTGTATTCTCTATTTTTTTTTTGTTTGTTATTATTGTAGTGGTTGTTGTTATTTGCAGAGAAGAAGAAGAAGAAGAATACATTGTTTTTAAAACTGATTTTCCTATTTATATGTAGATGTATGTGTTTTGTTTTTGTGGGCTGCATTTTTGATACATGTTTTATTGTGTGTCTGTTTGTTTGTGTGCGTGTGGTTTTGTTTAAATTAGTGTGTATGCATTCTATACATATACACGTACTTGACCGTCATAATCCATTGGCATGCTGTATGACTCGTTGTTCCGGTATACTCGTATACACTGTTACCAACTTCTTTTTTCGAGAAAAGCAGCTAAATCTTACTCAAAAATCGCTAGAAATAGATAAAAAAAAGTGTTGCTGGTAAAGTAAAAAAACTGCTAAAACTTGAAAAATATACAAATTATTGGGTTATTTGTTTTTTTTTTTTGGATCAAAGTTAGTAATCAAGGGTGTTCTGATCATGGGAACCTGGAAAATTCCCCAAATAGGTCTTTTATCAGATTTCTGAAAGTGGTCAATTAATAAATTGGAAAACAAAAATTCTATAGATTATTTGTTAGGATAATATTCTAATAAAGAACTTGAATTTTCATTTTCATTGAAAAATTTAATATTTATATCAGCATTAGAGTCGTCCACAAAATAATAAAATTTTGATTTTGTAATCTGCACAATGTTTCCCCTATTCCTTAATGTCTGAAAACTGCCAAGTTTCAGCTAAATTCGTTTACATTTAGAGGATGCAGAAAACTTTAAATTTTAAGAATTGATAATTTGTATCTACAAGAAATTGATACAAATTTAGAAATGGAATTATTTCTTAAACCACGCGATGCAACTTAACAAATTTTTAAAATTTAGTCGAAATTGCCATGGAGAAAATGTATATGAAATCAAAAACAACATTTAAGTTGTTAGCGGTTTTCTTAAAAATATATATTTTTGTTAAAGTTTTGAAATTTTCTGAAATGATGTAAGTAATTATCCAGTTTGTTTAGTCCTTATATGATTTTTTTTAGATCTGACCGTAATTTTAATGAAGATTTGGAATCTGCAATTTTAAATTATTAGAGATTCCAAAAAAAAATCTAGTTTGTTATGTTTTCCTTTTCTAATTGCATTAAAATGATGTAATTGAGAAATCCGACTGGTTTTAGTGTTGATTTCAACTTACCAAGAACTTTCATTGTATATCATTTTGTTTTTAACTTTAGAAAGGATAATATATATCCCTGCAATTTGAACTTATATTTTATTTTTATCTCACATAAGAGGATATTTCACAGAAATGCATTCGTGCAAAAAATAAATTTTCATAGCAATAAATTTATGAAAACTTTTTGATCAAAGCTGAAAGCTTTTTTGTATAACATTTTCCAATTTTTAGTTCGATCTTTAATTGCGCAATGAAAATGAAAATAATTGAAGTTCGAGGCCATACACTATATTTCTTTATTAGAATATTGTCCTAACAAATAATCTATAGAGTTTTTGTTTTCAAATTTATTAACTGACCACTTTCAGGAATGTGTTGATTGATCTATTTTGGGAATTTTTTAGGAACCTAAAATCATTAGAACACTTTTTGAAAGAAGTGACAATCCCATGCAAAACATCAAACATTCATATAAACTAGTTTTCTCACTTAATGAGAACTAATATATGAGCTCGAAGTTAAAGATTATCACCATTGATAAAAAACTCGTTTGTTATGTGCACCCTCTACCTTTGGTAGATAAATATATAATACACGCTTTTTGTTTTTTTTCTACTTTTTATTTCACACTTGTTTTGTTTTGTTTAAAAACAAGATGTAAAATGGGAATAAACAAGACCGTACTTTGTCTTTTATACAAGTTTGATATAATTTTTATTAAAAATAAAAATTATGTTTTTTCGACCTTTAATTTTGCGAAATCCACGACTCAGATTTTAATTTAGATTTTATATCAGACTTGATGTGTCGCGATAATAATAATTATTTTGAATTTTCTGCAATTGTTCTTATTTTTTAATTCAAATAAAATCTTTATTTAGAAAAATTTTAATCATTATTTGAGATCCGTTTTATATTATTTTAGCAGTACACTAAAACCCCGGTTTGGGTAGCTTCGATCTGCGTTGTTTAGAAGTTGCGTCGTTCAAAAATGTTTTGTAAATTGCGTCAAAATTTTTTTAGTTTGCGTCGTAAATGCTACAATTTGCGTTTAATATGAAATTTTTCTTAAAACGCAATTTTTTTAACGAACATATACAGGCGTAAAGCAAATTTTTTTCGGAATTAATTTGATTAATTCTTATAAAACTGCGGTTGTTAAGTTTTCCCTTAAATATTTTTTTTTATTATAAATAATAAAAAAAAAAAAATAGTATTTTTTATTGAAAAATCAATAGTTTTAGTTAAAATAATGGATAATAGAAGCAACCACATAAAAATCAATACAAATGTTTGGGAAATCGTGTTTCCGTTTAAGTCGTTTTGATTTGCGTCGCATTTCTCCGTTCCCAATTAACGACGCAAACCTGGGTATTAGTATATTTCAGTATAACCCCACGTCTTTACATGCAATAAAATGATAGCAAGCTATTGTCAAAATTATTTCGGCTTAATTAATTTCACTTGAAGACACTTAATTTCATTTTAATTTAGCAATCAAATACATTTTATTAAATAAAACGAAAACGAATAATTGTTTTATTATATATTATTTGTACACTGATAGAATTTTCCGTCATTGTATTAATGAATCGATTTCATTAAAATGGATTCATTGATTTAAAGAATAATTTCATTAACTGAATGAAAATTCATTAATATTGTTAATTTTTTATTAAAACTTTTTATGATTTTTTCATAATTTCTTAAAAAAAATTCATTAAATCAATGAAAATTTCCAATAACAATTTTAACTTGTAATGTGCAAAAAATAGATTAGTGTAATTTTTTTGATTTAAATGCAATATAAAACATTTCGGATTAAAAAAAAATTGGTTGAAGTTGAAGTCCTAATATTACAAATGATATACGTTTTTTTGTTAAACTGAATCAAGTAAAAGTTTGAAAAAAAAAATCTTTGAAGCCGTCTTATAAAATTTAGGGTGTACAGTGTTAATGTGAAATGACTACAAAATTCTTAAAAAAATTTCTTAAGTCGACATAAGTGCTTTTGTAAAAAGTCAACAGATTTTGAAATTAAAAAACTGTAGTATTAGGAAGTACAGTTTTGTTTTGCAATAAAAAGTATTGATAATTCTTTAAGAAACATAAAACTTTAATAACGTTTATGCTAGAATTAATGAAACAAATTTCATATACTTTATGATATTTTCATTTAGTTAAATGAAACATGTTTCATTAGTTTTTTAGTTTTTTATGAAAAAATTCATTGCATTAATGAAGAAATTCATTAGTTCTACGCACATATTTCTATCAGTGTAGGAAAAAATTTAATTTTATTGTTTTTGAAAAAAATTATGGCATTTAGCAATAACATAGACAAGTGTTTTCCACTGCATTGCAATTGACAAAATTTTGACGTTTCTCTTCAATCGATTTGACATAATATCGTTTACTGCAATTGAGGAGTACGGGTAAACAAGGAGTAGCAAAAAAATATTCATTTTACTTGGTTGAAAAATCACACATGAAACAACAACAAATTGTATTTGTTTTTATTGCTTTGCAGGTGTCAAATAACTTTTTTCTAAGTGTTTTTTCTGTTAATTAAAGTAAATTATCACAAATAAAATTATAATTTTTCTGTTAATATGGAAAAATATTCATGATCTTTAACCGAACTAACCAACAACTCACACTCATTTTATTTATTTAAAATTTTGTGTTGATTTTGACAACAATTTTTTAAATACCAGCTAAACACAGCTTTTATAAGAAAAATTCGCTAGATATCCAGCTAATAGCTAAATCACTTTTTTAGCAGCTAAGGAAGAAGAGATTTTCCGCCAAATCTAGCTGGAAAATCTCCAAATTGGTAACACTGCTATTACGTTATAATTTTTTTTTTAAATGTTTGAATCAGTAGCGTAGTTAATCCTTTGAAAACCGAACATAAACCGTTGAAGATTTTTTGACGAAACTTTGTGGAGACTTGGGCATATGACCAAAAATAAATTTTGCGCTTTACTGCTTCCCCTAACGGAGAAATATAGTATTAAAGCTAAATAATTAATAGGCTATCGCTATTTAATGCGTTACGATTTTTCATTTTGTTTTAAGTTATGCCTAATGCATAAATAATAACCATTTTTGTGTAAACTTACAACTGAATTTTTAACATTATAACAACTAAAAACTAAAACGTTCAAAAACAAAAAAACTTTTTTTCTTACTTTGGGTTGACCTTGTAAGGGTCTTAGACTATTAGGCTACAATTTATAGGTATCGCAAAAAGCCACATCTGTCTATTGTGCATCACAACAAGTTTTGTTAAAATCGTCCTGCAGGTTTTCCTAAAATGGCAAAAAATAAAAATGGGACAAACATCTACCATTCATCGTCAAAGTGTTAAACATTTTGAGTTTAAGAAAAAGTTTTTGAAGTATTATGCTTAAATATATTCATTTTGTTTTATTAAATTTTAAAAACATGTTATTGAGGAAAATTTCCTCATGTTCATAAAAAACCAGAATTAAAGAATAAAATTTCAAAGTTTTCTTTAAAGCAACCCTTAAGAATCCAGAAAATTTTTAAATATGGAAGTTAAAGGACCTAATTTTATTTCTTTATCTTCCTCTAATTTCTTATTACAAAACGAGCGTATGAGTATTATTGAATTGATTAAAAATATTCATTATACACACCATAGGACCAGAAAAGACACATTCCCAGTCATAAAATACCAGTGGTACACTCAGGGAACTTCTGCTTTAAAAATATGTTTGGGTTTTAATACAGTTTCTTCATTTTTAATGTAAATGTCAGTCATTTGTAGAACAAACTAAATTTTTTACTAACCTTGCAGTTCATTTAAAAAACAAACCACATCAAATGAATATTTTATGATTTTACATTCATTTTTTACAGCAGTTTTTTAGTATTTAAAAAAATAAATATTTGTTTATTTTTTTACTAACATATGTGGTTTATTTTTACCACAATTGTGGTTAATTTTTTGAATATTAAAAAAACAAATGACAATGTTAGTTGAAATTACTGAAATGTAAGTCGTCTTTTCTTTGAGTGAAATTTTATTTGTTTTTAACTACAGTTGCAGTGGTCTTTACCTATATAGTATTCTAAGTGCATACTTGACTGTGATCGTCAAAGGGTTAAAAGAGAATCATGTCCTTGAAAGTTTTCTAGCTTATAAATAATGTTGTTCTGGTACCACGTTCCAATTTTCGTCAAAATCGGATAATAAATATCGTACAGTGAAATGGAGAAAATGTTCTAAATACGAATAGTAAATATGTCTAAGTAACTCACAAGAATAATCTACAGGTCAGTCGGATTAAGTCGAAATGTGAAAAAGGTTCTAAATACGATTAGTAAACGTAACTCACGATAATAATCGGCAAGTGAGTCAGGATTAGTCGTGGAATGAGAAATTGGTTCTAAAAACGATTAGTAAATATTTCTTAATAACTCACGAGTATATTCGCAGGTGAGTCGGGTTAAGTCGTGAAAGGAGTTCTAAAATACGATTAGCTAATATTTGAAGGAACTCACAAGAATGATCGGCAGATGAGTCTAGTTAAGTGGTGAGATGGTTTCTAAAATATGATTAGTAAATATTTTGAGGAACTCACAAGAATAAGCGACAGGTGAGCCGAGTTAAGTCGTGAAATGTGACAAAGGTTCTAAATACGAGTAGAAAATATTTCTAAGTAACTTACGAGAATAATCGACAGGTGAGTTGTGTCAAGTCGTGAAGTAGGAAAAGGGTTCTAAAATACGATTAGTAAATATTCTAAGTAACTCACGAGAATAAATGGCAGGAGAGTCGGGTTAAGCAATCGACTTCACTAACTACGGCACGTGTAGGGAACAGGAATCTGGTCGGTTTATCGGCTATACTTCGTCTGCAGGGCGAAGTAGAGTTTAAAACTTCAACTGGATTTTAGTTCGAATCAAGATATCAAACCTCGCCACTATAAGTCATAAGTTCTATAAACTTAATGAGAATTATTAGGCATATGGTTGGCTATAGGTATAGGAATAAGTAAGTTGTTTGTAACGGCACACGATATTTTATCATATAAGAATCATCTAATAATATATGACTATGTATGATACCATATATAATCACAAATTATAATATATTTTAAAATGAAAAACATAAGACCATGTATACATTTTTTACTCGCTCATGGTGTACTTTAGGTTTTTAAAGCAAAAATGTACAAAATACCATTCATAAGCAAAAAAAAAAAAACCGAAACCTGTTTTAACCGGTTATTTAAGAAAAATGTATATAAAAACAAAAAACTAATATAACTGTAAAAAATATTACTTGATCCAGAGTACACACTACAATTTTTTTATATAAATAGAACATTTTTGGTCTTCAAAGTTTAGTAACGTCATGATGCTTGTTAGGAAAAGAGCTAACCACGTGCTTGATTACTAAGAAGACAAGAATGGAGCAACATTGATGATTAATAGGTTTTTTGTTAAAGTTCTGCCTATTATGGAGGCTCTAGCTTTTCTAAAACTTCGGCTTCTGATGAGATCTTTAGCCAGATCGAAATACTAGTATCAACCTAGCTAATATGTTTGATTTTCTTTATTTTTGTAAATATACGGAGGTTGAAAGCTCGTTATAAATTGAAAATAACATAAAAATAATCTCGATGTATACAACAAAAAACTAATATAACTGTAAAAAATATTACTTGAGCCAGAGTACACACTAAATTTTTTTTTTTATATAAATAGAACATTTTTGGTCTTCAAAGTTTAACCACGTGCTTGATTACTAAGAAGACAAGAATGGAGCAAAATTGATGATTAATAGGTTTTTTGTTAAAGTTCTTCCTATTATGGATGCTCTAGCTTTTCGAAAACTTCGGGTTCTGATGAGATCTTTAGCCAGATCGAAATACTAGTATCAACCTAGCTAATATGTTCGATTTTCTTTATTTTTGTAAATATACTGAGGTTGAAAGCTCGTTATAAATTGAAAATAACCTAACCGAAACTAGTTTTTTAAAAATCTGATTTTTCGAACCAACCGAAAACCGGTGCTTCAAATTCGCCGGTTTTTTTTTTGGACACTCTAAAGTTTAGCTATTTCTGTTGATCACATTGCGTATGAGTATTATACAATAAAAATATTAATCATACGTACCTATGAAAATTTCAACTAATATTCAAGAGTTTGGCATGAATTTTGATAATAAATATTTTTACAAGGAATATTCAAATGTTATAAAAAAATTATCTTATGATCGTCCTTTAAACATAAACAATTTACATCGATTTTATAGTCTTGATTTTTTAAAATAATTTTTGTTTTATTTTTAATTGCATCCTGAAGATATTAGTAGCGATTCCTATTCCCACTTTCACTATTCACTTCAGTTTTCGAACCGTATTTTCTCTCAAATAATACAAATTTATAAATTTTTTATTCTCCAATCGTCTTTACAATAACCTGATATTCAAAAATCAGAAATCAAAATGGGACATATAATTAGCACACGGGAAATAATGAGATTCGAAAATTGAGGTGAATGGTGAAAGTGAGAATAGGAATCGCTACCATTATAATTTTCCAAAAGTCTTCATAATTTGCACATTAAAAATTAAATACAAAAGTGTTTGAAAATTCTGCATATGAAATCGATGTAAATGTGTATTAGATACTTATTAGTTTTTTGATTGTACTTGCATATTTGTAGATACTATTCTTTTGACTTGTTTTCATAGCAATTTAAAAAAGCGTAGAATTATGACCAATACCATAATTCTACGCCACTGTTACATTTTGCAATAAAAAATAGTGTGTTTTAGACAAATTACCAAAGAGTAAACACAGCGAAGAATAATAAAAAAAAACTACAAAATATAAAAACAACATCTAAGAATCTCACAAATGTGTATTTTTTTCACATGGATTCAAATACGAAATAAATATTCATCTATTTAGCAAATAAAAAAAAAAAAAGTAATTAATAAAAATGCCCAAACTCTGGAGAAATATTTGCTATCTCTGATGGAAGAAGCAGCAGCAGAACCGAAAAAAACAACAAAAAAAATTAGATTGAACAAAAAAAAAAATGTTTGCTAGTGAGAACAACACCTCATAAATTCCAAAATTAGAATTTGACAGTACAATTTAAGCATTCGAAAATCATACATACAAAATATAATTAAAAGACGCGATAATTTATACCCGTAAACGAGAAAATCGAAAAAAAAAACAAATCAACAATACCAGAAATAATTCATATTACAAAAGAACATTAAATTAATGAAAAATATGTAAAAATTATTATAAACATTATTTTAAGTGAATTACTACATAAAGAAAATAAAAAAAAAAAATCAATTATATATAATTCAATTTGATATAAACCTCATAAAATATTCAATATTCAAATCAAATTAAGATAAAATTTAAATTTTTGTTTGTGTTAAATATATCAACAACAAAAAAACCTACGAATCAAAATTAAATTATGGCTGAACGTTGGAAAAATGTGGTCACCAAATTAAAACAAAGGTATGTTAAGTATACGTATAAGTGCATACATACAAACCTATGTATATTTGAGTATGTATGCACTTTTGCACTTGCATTCAATTGTTCGTAATATAACGGGGGAGTTTTATTCACATTTAATATTCCATTAAATCAAAACAATACACGATATATTACATATCGGTAACAAAAATGTAAGAAGGCGTAATAAGATATTTTTTTTTTCAATTTTGATTCGCTTAGTCTTCATCAAAAGTATATGTATTTTGAATAAAGTTGAATTTTTCCCAGCAAGACTTTGGTAATGGGTGCGATTAAGTAATGTATTACCTTGTAATGTATACTCCTTACATGTATCATTATTTTCCAACAAAAAGTAATGGTTTACCGATAATGGGCTACATAATGCATTACTTTGTAATGTACACTACTTACCTTCAGCATTATTTCGAAACATAAAGTACTGAGTTACCAATAATTGTGTAATCATGAATTACCTTGTAATGATACATTATTACCTTTTACATGATTTCGAAACATAAAATAATGACTTACTGGTCATAAATTACATAATGCATGAAATATAAACGTAAAGTAATATTTGAAATATTTTTTTTAAAAATCATTGTTTAGACACATTATTATAAAGGGTCCGCCAAATAACTTTTTTTTTTTTTAAATGCTATAAAAAAAAAAACTACTGAATATTTCCTCAAATTTCTTTTTTTATTTGATAATGGAAAATAATTTCATTCAAATGGCTGCCTCGGCTGGCCATGCAGTAGCCTACACGATCGGTCCAATTTTTAAGCACATTATCGAATTATCGATTGTGTGCAGCTGTATTTCACCAATGGCTTCACGAATATTGTCCTTTAAAGCGTCAATTGTCTCTGGCTTGTTGGCGTAACACTTATCTTTGACGGCACCCCACAAATAATAGTCCAACGGTGTCAAATCGCAGCTCCGAGGTGGCCAAACGACATCAGCTCTGCGCCTGATTTGAATTTTCGCACACATTCTGCAACATTACCATGATTTTCAAAGTAATGGAGCAATATTTCCCGGCGTTGTTCAAGCGTATACACAACCATATTCGTTCAGCGGAAGGATAAAACTAATTATCTGTCAAATCAGACATGAGCTAAGTGTTACCATTCCCGAAATAAGCACTAGTTGAAAAAAAAGTTAGATGGCGGACCCTTTATGTGACGATAGCTCAGTGTGTAGAGTTCCAAAAGACCCCAAGTTCGAATCCCACCGAGACCACGTTATTTATTTAATTAAAAAATATGTTTGTAATAATTTTTTTTTAATTATGTTTTTTATACGAAATTCTATTTGTAGACCCATATTTTCGAACCCGGTAACCCGGTAACCATATAAGTAACCAGTTACTTAATCCCCTATTAGGTAATGTGTCCACACATTACTTTTAGACTCATCGCCTGTAAAATTCATCAGTGAAGTAAGGTGTATTGTAATGAGTGAAGCCCTATGGCGATACATTACTTTACGCATTATTTGGTAATGTGTGCTGGTTTTTTTTTTAAAGTTTCCAAATTTGCTTTTATTTTCTTGATATAAATATTTTCCTAGTTAATATGGAGTTTACATATTTTTTTAAGTTTTCCTAAAATCGTTAGAGTTCGCGTTTCGCTGCTTATCGTTTGCCCATGCTTAGCATAAATATTGAAATTTGTCGTAGGGTGCACAATGGGATATATCACAAAATTGTTTTAAATAATTCGGCCATTTCTTCCTTAGTTGTCCGAGTGTAATGAAATTTGGAACAGGCATAAGTAACGTAAAATAAAGCTTAAGTTTTGATTTCGGCAATACGACCTTCCAAAATAGGGACCTTTTTGCATATAACATTTTGAGAGCTCGCCATTTTTTTGTTTCTAATACGATTTTCAAAAACACATTTGCTATCTTCTAGTAGAGCCTATCGAAAAAACTTGCTTGCTTGTGTGGGTTATATCTAATAGTTCCCGAAAATTAGAAATTCCGAATTCGGTCCGACTCAGGTCCAGTTTTTTGTGAATAACGGGACGAAATCGGAGCCAATTTATTTGTTAAAATATTGGTTATTTAACTAAATAAATTCGTTATTAAATAAAAACAAATGCATGCAATACCGCTCAAAAACTACATTCGTTTAAATGTAGAAATAAAAAAAAAAATAAAAATTTTGCGATTATTTCCCGGAAAATCATAAAAACAGTTTTTTTCCTCCAGATAAATATTTTCGTTCTGAACATATAAAGTGTGCATACTGTACTGAAATGTATTTTTTTTTTTAAAAAGCGAGTGGTGTTAAAAAAAATTTTGATTTGTATAAGTTTAAAGTTTTAAAAATGACTTTTTGACTAGCGGGTGCTTTTTACAAAGTAACTCTGTTCACGCAATTTCAATTAGAATTGTGAATGTCAGACTCAAAAAACATACATTTTCAAAAAATTTACGATAATTCCTTATAAGTTTGTAATGCTTGTATCCCGTTATTGGTGCGGTGACATCAATTTTATGTACCTCAAGCTATATAAAACTACTCCATTTTTCAAATACTGTTCTCAAAACTCAATTCCATTAAACGGCACGGAAAAAACTGCGAAAATTTACAAATCGGAAAATTTTGGTTTCATTTGTAAACCACCAAACAGCAATATGGAAATTATATTTTCAGTGAGTAAGTCCAGTTTTTCTGGGGTTTGGATCTGAAAGTTAAAAACTATGAGCAAACAAATAAATTTTTTTAGTTTTAGGATTTTTAAATGCATATCAATTCCTTTTGTGACGACGTTTCAACGTGAAACTTTGCACGTCATAGCTTTTATGTACACTCATAAAAAAAATCACGTACAAATTGTTGAAAACTCGGCTACGACAAAATAAAATAGTACCTAAATTTACGCCAGCAGAACTTTCAATAAAGTTGAGAACTACAATCTGCTAAATTTAGGTGACCTATATTTTACAAGAAATAAATTTGAGTTGATATATGTAGTTAAAATAACTAAGAATTTATCAAAATCAATAGAATTTTTTAGCTGAAGCCAAAAATGTCTTTCCGGATCTGCATATAGGCAGTTCTACATTTATTACCGGGAACATAACTAATTTAAGTAAGCTGAAGCTTATCCTTTGAGTGTAACAACGTTTACTTCTTCTTCTGTAAAAAAAAACAAAATATATATCTATGCCGTTTAACATTTTTGCTGGCGATATACAAAATACACGAAAACTACATATTAATTGCAATTAATTGTTTTTTACACAACATTATTATAACGCTACCACCTTAACAACGAGCAACAAACAAAAAGAAAAATTGTTGAAAACAAATGAAATCACATCAAATATATTTTCCAGCTTCTTCTTTAGTTTCTTGTGTTATTACAAAAGATAAATTACAATTGATGCGACAGCCTGCAAACTATAAACTATTTGAGAGAGAAAAATTATAATAAAGCTACCTAAGGGAAATTTTAAATGCCCTACGGGCACAGGTAACACGCAGGGCATGTTTCAAAGTGGCAGTGACACGTCCTTGGTTGTATTTTTTATTTGGAAATTACTGATCACTTTAACATGTCGTTGTAGTATGTTATGGTCAATTAATACAATTTCGACACTTAGTTACGTGTGGAGTGATGGGTATAAAAATTTAATTTTGTAAAAAGAATTAAAAATAAAATTAAAGTAATTTAAAGTATTAAAAATCGACTTGTAGTTATTAGCGCCCAATCACAGAACATTCTGCTTATAAGGCTAACGATCTACCCTGTTGCCTCTGCATATTGGCTGGCCAACAGAAAAGCTATATTTTTTTGCGCGTGTCTTTAAATACAAAAAAAGTAGCAAAACAAAAGAAATTCTTCAAGAAAGTAAAAAAAAAAACTGAGAAAAGCAATGTGTTGGGTTCCAAACCCAAGATATGGTTGAATTGTAGTAATATGCCCTCGGTTGACCTGTCACTGTCACCTATCATATGTCCATTGAGGTCAATTGACTCATTTGTGTGGGGTTTTCACATTTTTACTTAAATTGGAAATTTATTTTAAGGACACACAATTTAAACACATAAACCACAATGAAATCAGTCAAAAATCAGTTCAAATTTTGAAAATTACAATTAAAATTTAGATTAAAACTCAAATATAAATTCAAATTTTAAAAAACTGAATTGTCACTAAAAAGAAATTAATAAATATGATTGCAATTGTTAAAAATAAAAAAGAAACCATTATAATATGCTTTAATGATAAAACTAAAATAGCAAAAATCACCAATTCTATGTATTTCAGGTACGCTCGCTGATTTCAATGGTATACTTTATTTTTCGATCCATGGTACAGGTTTTTTTTTTATAAAATTACTTTAAAATTTGCCGCATGTACATGCAATTTTGTACATATAATATTTTTAAAATGCAACCTATCTGACTCCTTTCTATTGAAATATAAAAACAACTTCTGTATTCTAAACTGTAGATTAATCCCGCTATTTAGCGGTTTTTCTCAATTTTTACGGTTGAAGCTAATTTTACCGATAAAATGGTCATGCAATTGAAAGAGCTTCTTATGAAGAAGTGTTTCAGCAAGAAAAAAATTATATTAATGATGCCTCATACGAAAAATGGGCGAATTGTCCAAAATTGTATATGGAATATATCCGAGATAAAAACATAGTCCAACTTATAGTATGATATGTGAATACCTTTCAAAAGTATATGTGCAAAAAATCAGCCAAAAACTATTATATTTGAAAAAGTTTTTCAAACAGAAACACTACTTTTGTGGCCAATACGTACAAGAAACAGAGATTTTTGTTATAAAAACTTAGTGAATATAAACATTTTTAGATGAAAATTTTAAAAAATATTTTTCCAATATTTTGTAGATACATATCATACTACCCTGCGGGTAATGGACCAGTCACTGGCATGGTCACTTGACTAGAACTTTGAACCTGTCCTAGTTTCGGTTCTATTATATGAAAGTGACCGGTACTTTTAACATGGGCTTGTCATAGGAGGTGACAATTGCTACCTGTGAAGCACTGGTAACCTATCACCGTACCGACTGAAATGAATATGCTACGGGACAAGTTAGAATTAGGTAGTGTCAAAGTATGATCATTTTAGGATTTATGTGTTATGCATCAGAACCAGTGGGAAAAAAATTATCACGTCACTGGTGTAGGTGTAAGTGTTGTAGAACTGGAGAAAAATTGTTGAAGGAAAACTGATCACATATTAAGCGTAATGTGTTCTGTTATAGAGGTAGTTAGAGTGGAATAGTTTTGTAAAGTACCACTGCGCCGGGCGTGCGAAAAGTAATTAGCAAGTAACCTGTCACTTTTTATTCAGCGTGTGTCATATTATGTAGGGGTTGCTAAATAGCCCGTCCGGAACCAGTCACTACCCTTATTCAAAACAGCGTGTCATACAACCTGTTCAAAAAAACTTCAAAAAGGCACAAAAAAAATTAATTTTAAAAGTAGCTTATTTTGTCTATACCCAACAAATAACTTTAACATTAAATTCATTACAACAATTTAAATTTGGAAAAGTGCATAAATTAGACAAATAGTCCGGATGTTAAAATATAGATTTTTTGCAAGTTTCTTCTTTATTTGCTAACATTGGTATTAGCAAACAATTTTTAATAAATTTTATGTTCCTACACTTCTAAAAAGCACTTCATGAACATTTTAATTTTGTATGCTGCATTATAATTCTAGTTCACAATAATATCTTTATAAAAAGAAGGAGCTGCAACAATTCAGCACAAATTGAATGTATAACTTATAAAGAAGAGTAACAAAATATGTACTCAGTTTCAATTTTGTACCCAAATCATTTTTTACAAATCACCAATTACTTATATATAACAAACCGTTGCCAAAAATCTTGAAAAATATCTTAGCAAGATATTTTGAAACCAATTTTTTTGCAGACCAGAAATTTTGGAATTTTAATTTATATTCTTGTAAAGTGTTTCAAGTTTTTGAAAAAGTTGCGCAAAAAATCATATTCTGGTGATATATTTCTGGTTTTCTGGTAGCGATATTTTATGTGTAAAATTTCCATTCACTCGAAAAATCACCATAAAAATCACCAGTCGGTTTTTCAAAAATTAACTAGCCAAACGAGTATTAATATCGCTACGTTTGGCGAGAAATAGCTACATCTGACAAACTTGGCCACTGTCTAAACAGTTTCGTATTCAGTTATTTTAAACCAGTGAAGTGTTACGTCTTCATTCCTACTGTCACAAAGTCGGTACATAACAATTTCCTTCAGTGTTGCGTCCACTTGGTAGCAGTCAAGGAACTGCATCCTTTGGTACTAATTGTCATGTTTTCATCTACTGCTAGCATTTTTGAACCAGTTCAGTGACCAGTAGCAACTTCAACTGCAACGACCCTAATTGTTTCAGTACACTTTGATGTTATATTACTTTTTCTCGAGTAACGTAATATATCTGATACCAACCAGTGAATGTTTTGTCACCATAGCTATAGTTACGTGGTTGGACTATTCACCCAAATTAACACTTTTTGGTACACCATAGTTTTGGTTTCACTAGTTGCGCAACGTGCTCCCCAATCATACATCACAGAATTACCACTTTGGATCAATCGACCCTTCATTTCCCGCAGGGTAATAGCTGGACTTTGGGATAATCTTGAAAAGCTTTGGTGACATGTAAATCGCGAATTGTGCATAAACAAAGCTTTAATAAAATAACTTTTTTTTTACTAATATAACTCCTCTTAAATGACTTTTTCCACTGCGTGAAAATTTGATTAGATCGATTAATTATTTATCGATAGAATTCGCTAAAATAGAAAAAGTAAAAAAAAAGAAGAGCTTAACAGCGAGTTTAATAAAAATAATCTCGATGTATATAGAAACAAAAAACAAAAAAAAATGTAGAAAGAAATCAGATTTATTGCATTTGCAAATTTTTTATATCAAAAACAGCATGAAGATGCGTCAAACTTTAAAGTCATTTTGCGGAAAAACTGTACCATAGATCAAAAAATAAAGTACGCCATTGAAATCAGCATGTCTGAAACATATACAATTGATCGTCAAAACCTTATAATTTTTTTTGATATCAATCATAATCATTTTACCTGACTTTAAAACAGGTTTGTTGGTATGTTTTATTTGATGTTCAAGTTTTACTAGTTCGATTGGACTTCGTTTCACTTTACCTGTCTTTAAAACATGTTTCTGTTAAGTAATTCCACTTGTTTCGCAATAGACTTTATTTCCCTGTAGTTGAAGTTAGAATTCTACTCGTTTTATTTCGTTCCACTTAATCTGACTTTAAAACTGGGTTGTGTCAATGGTTAAATTAGTGTTCCAATTCCTCTCTTTCCATATCATATCGTTCAAAACGGATTTGTGTCCATAGTAAATCAAAAACTGATTCCTTGGATTACCTATTTATTTTCGTTTCTTTTTTTAAATAATTTTCATGATTTCCGATAAAAAAAATCAATGATTATTGCTGACATCCATAATAAACTATGTAACATAGTGTCCACACTAGATATTAACTTTAATATTCTTCTGTCAGCAAACTTCAAATTCAATCTCAGAGAGAATTATATTACGTGTGGACCACACATACATAAAACAAACAAAAAAATAAATAAAAGTTAAACACCTAAAACTAAAAAAATACAAGAGGAAAAAGTGTATTAAAAATTTGTTAACTGTTATAAATCAGTTTAAAGTTATTTTTTAATCGCATAGTTGACAATTTAATGAATAAACGGACGTCTTTTCTCAACGGGAGACAAAACATTGTGAGAAGACATGATATAAATATGAATGCGTGTTCTCCACCCTAAACATTAATATGAACATAGATAATTTAATTCCGTTATTCTGTTGGCGTTCTCCCACATTTTATATTAAAGTTAATATCTAATATGAACACTATGTAAAGTGTGTATAAAATATGTAAGAATTTTGTTAGTCCATCGATCATTAAGCAACATAACAACTCTGTTCCTCATAACAACTCTGTTCCTCATTTGTATATTTGTTCATATAATTTTGTTTTCGCAAGCGATTCCCCCCGAGTAAACATAAACAATTGCGTTCAGTGGATTTTATAGGCAGCCATTAAATATCCATACATACATATAAAAACATGCACAGTAACAACAAGTATCAGCAATAACAACAATTAAGAAAAAATATCAACAACAAAACAATTTTTAGTACTAACAAATATTCATATACACCTAACGACAGAAAAAAGTTTCCACTAAAAAGTATTTAATTTGATTTACAAAAAGTTTTTTAAATTCTTTAACAACAATTGCTAGCATCTCTTTTTCACTATATCTAAATATAGGATTTTTGATGTTTTCTGCTCTGGTAAGCTCGCAAAATACATTACAGTAAGGGAACAAGTCTGTAATGGCTACGGGAAATTTTGCTGTTATTACGGAAAAGTTAACTATTTTGTGCATTGCGGTATTTTTGGTACCGTTAAATAACTCCCAAATGAAATAACTCCAAAAAAAAAAAAATGATATAACTCCCAAAAATTTTCCATATAAATTGGGATTTATTTCACTATGAAATAACTCCCAATGCGTTAGGACTTATTTCACAATTTTCTGTTAGAAATTATTTCGTTATGAAATAACTCCCAACCAGGTTTTGTTGTGAGTTATTTCACTCCTTTTTGGCATTGGGAGTTATTTCATTTTATTTGGGACTTATTTCATTTCCATTTTTAAATGTGATTTTATCGTTGGGAGTTATTTCATTTTTGTTGCGAGTTATTTCATTTCTATTAAAATTACATTTTGGTAAATTTTATGCATTTGTAACGGTTCTTAAAATTGTCGTAAAGTAAATAATAGACATACAATTTTGGTAAGTAAAGATCGGTATTAAAGTGATTAAAAATAATGGCAAATCTTGAATTTGAAATAATGAGTGGCAAAAGAAGATGTTTTAAACAATTGATTTTGGTGCATATTGAATATAATGAAAAGTTAAGACATCTCAGAAGGAGGAGCGGTCTGGAAAGGGTGGCATGACATAAAGTCCAATGATATAATGTCCATGGACGTTATGTCACTCGAAAAGTGTCATAATGTCCATGGACTTTATGACACTCTGCAATGTGACGTTATGTCCACAAATGGAATGACATAAAATCCATGGACATTATGCCACTTTTTGGGTGACATAAGGTCCATGGACATTATACTCCAGTGTGGAAACAGATTAGTAATTTTGAAGTTTCTTTTATGTCGCACGCAGAAAAAACTTTATTTCGCGAAGCCGCCTGCCGCGTTCTACGAAGGAAAAAAACCCCTAAGACCACCCAGAAGAACTTGTTTTTCAAATCAGATGTCGAATCCGTTGAAATCTTATATTTTTAAGACATCAAGTGATTTGTAAAAACAAGTTTTTCTGTGTGATTTTTTTTCCTCCGTAGAACGCGGCAGGCGGCTTCGCGAAATAAAGTTTTTTCTGTGTGCGATTATACGATTTATAAATATAGCTTCATTTTGTGATATACTACTAAAGAATATTTAAAAAAATTGTATTGATGTACTAAATATTATTAATATTTTTATTTTAAAAAGTCTGGACGCTATGTCACATTTGAATGTGACATATTATCCAAAAAAGTTGAAAGTGACATAAATTCCAAATTGTCATAAAGTCCATGGGCATTATGACACTTTTCGAGTGACATGACGTCCATGGACATTATGACATGCCACCTCTGGAAAGCGGTGCGTACGATTCGATATTTTTGAATTGGGAATTATTTCATTTTGTGGGACTTTTTTCATTGGGAGTTGTTTCATTCTTTGTTGGGAGTTATTTTATTACTATGAAATAACTCCCAACATATTTAATTTTTTCTTTGGAGGTTATTTCATTTATTAAAGTTGGGACGCATTTCATTTTTTTTAGGACTTATTTCATTGGGAGTTATTTCATTGGGACTTATTTCATTTGGGAGTTATTTCACGGTACCGGTATTTTTTTGCTAAATTTAGCAACACAGATCTGCTGAACTAAGTACATTAGTAGAAAATATTAGTAGCCACTATTATTTGCTATTAAAATTGTAAAATGCAATTTCTAAATCGGCTAAAATCAGCAAAAAAAAAAAAAATACAAAAAAAAATTTTTGTAATCTGCAATTTAAAAAAATTTTGCTAAAATCAGCAAAAAAAACTACTAAATTTTAATATTATTAGTAAAATTTTTGTAACTATCACTTTAAACAATTATTTATTCACGTAGAAATTATACAATTGGAAAACATTATAAAAACACACTAAACATATAATTTAAATTTTAACTTAATTTTTCTGGAACATTATTGACTGTCTGAATTATTGTTTGTAATTTTTAATTTAAAAAATGGCTCTCATTTGCATTAAAAATACATTTTTAGTATGCATCGAATACTTTTTGAATCAGAAAAATCCGATAACACTTTCGAAGAGCTCTTCAAAATTATATATTTTTGGGATTTTTGGATTTTTTTTTTTGAAAATTTAAACTGAGTTCTTGAAAATTTTAAAAATAAATGGGTTGTTTGCTTCATAGAGTATGTGTGTAAAAAAATTATTCAAATTTGAGGACCCTCGGTCAAATCCTATTTGAAGAATTAAAGAACTCGTGATATAAATCATTCATAATATAAACTAAAAAAAAATCAGTAAAGTCAGCAAAACTTTTGCTGCTAGTATTCTTGCAGAAAAATTGCTAATATCAGCATTATTTTGCTGAATGTAGCAATTTTTTTTTTAGCTGATATTGGTTTTTTTGAGTGTATTGTTAGCTTCAATATTACACAGAATTAAGGTTTTTGTTTTTAAAAAATGTAACCTAAACAATGTTGTATAAGTTATCTTATGGAAAGATAATTTATTTTTAACAAATTAACACTATTAATAACTAGAAGCCCTTTTAGTTAAATTTGCAAACACTTTTCCATGAATTGCTATTACTAATTGCTGATAAGATTATATTTGATTGAAAAAAGTACTGATATTTATTAACTACAACAAGGAAAATCATCAAAACAAACTATACTATTATTTCTCTAATACGAATAGGTTAGGATGTCCCTTAAAAATTATTTGTCCATTTTCGTTCATTACACCGCATAGTTTTATTGTAAATGAAAAACATTGATATTTTTTGGAAAACGTTAACTCGTGCAGAATTTCGGCCAAAAATGTCGAATTTTTGAAAAAATGTATTTTTTAACCCTTTCACTATCGAATTTTTGTTTGTGGATATATTTCTATATTGACTTCAGATTCTTGTTAGGGGTCTTCAAATTTGAAAGAAAGAGGTTTACGTATATGTCCCCTACTACGCTCCAAAAAATGGCTCCGAAAATCGAATTTTTGAAACCTCTGAGCCCATTTTTTACCACTAAAACATTCGAATAATCGAAAATGCTTTCTTTGATTTCGTTCTAGTCATTATGGGTGAAGCTAGTTTAAGAGATACACCCATACCCCAAATTTTTCGAAGAATACTACGGATTAAAAAAATAGGACTTTTTTTTAACAAATGTCGCTATTCTATTACACAGGTGAACAGTTTATGCATATAATGATTTGTTTTCAGTGACCGAATAAACATACACAGAAAAAACTAAAAAAAATTGTATCTGGATGAAATTCGGATGAAATCTTATCTAAATATACAACAAATTGTACAAATTTGTATCCAATTGCATCGGATTTGATTTAATTCGATACGATTGTATCGAATTCTATACAATTTTATGTATTTTAGATACACACACAGAGAAATAAAGTGCCAACCTAATTAAAAAGTGTATATTAATGGTAACAACTTATAAATTCAGTTAATACAACGATATTTACTTTCGATTTCTCAATATTTTGGGAGTTGCAACAAAAACTCAGTTGACTTAACCTAATTTTGTTGCGAAAAGTAGTGTTAAGTTGTGCCAACCGTCTGAAATTTGTAATAAACGAATTTGAGTCGTGGTAACGAGATGTCAGTTGGCAAATAGCTAAATTTTTCTCTGTGTGCAATTATATGTTTTCACATTTCGGATCAAATTTGATATAATCTGAGATAAGCATCTAATTTATATATAATTTGATGTTGCGCCATATCTTTTTTTTTTTTTTTAAATGGACCATTTTCGGCCAAATTCGGCGCGAATCAAAGTTTTCCAAAAAAAAAATCGAATTTTTCCATTTGGAACAAATTGACAAATCGTTTTTAAGGGACATCCTAGAGTAGGTACTACTTAAATACATACTCCTAGTTATATTCAATGATGATGTTATCAAACAAAAAAAAAAAAAAATATATATAAATGATTTTCCCTTAATCGCATTAAATCAATAACAATAAACGTTAGTTAAACCATTACTACTCCCGGTTAACAAACACAAAAACCACACTCAAACATACACACACGCATAAGAACGAGAACAATTCCATATTCAAGCTCGTATTCGTACAAATTTAGAAATTTTAGATAAAGAAATACAATCACACCACACTCTTGTATGTGTGCAAATGATTGTGTGTTTGCTATTTTGTATTAGGGATTTCAGTTAATCGATTAATAACTAAAGAACGAAATTTGAAATTTCGATGTCGAAATCGGTCATTAAATGCAACAAAATAGGGACCAACTATTTTGGTCCCTTAAGTCAACCGAAACACATTTAGAAGGCAATTTATTTATTTTTGGTTTTGAAAAAAATATAGTTTTAGAGAATTAGTTCATACTCCACGAAACACACATTTTAAATTTCAGGATTCTAGACTAAGAGGTTTGAACAAGGCGCTAAAATAGTTACTTTATTCCTTGAACCCCAATTTTTTTTTTTTTTTACCACGTATTTATAGTTTTCAATCCAAGTCCATAATCCTTACCGATCAAACGAATTAACATTTAATCGATTAACCCAAAGTAAACACAAATTTATGTTGACTTTTCTACTCATGCAATTTACACATCAATATTGGTTAAAAAAGGAAACCAAAAAAAAAAACACGGTATTCTTGTTCTAACTGATAAAGGCCAAATATAAATCAAACAATCAACTCATTCCACATCAAACAGCCCACATACACACAACAAAAAAGAGTGAAACACTGTTAAGGTGAATTTCAAGACCCCAGACAAATTAGTTTTATAAAAGCCAGGTTTGCATTAAAATGTGGTTAAATATGTCTTAAATTTTTTTAAGAATTGCCAAACCATAAGGAGTTTTAAATAAACCCCAAATTATATCTTAACCAAATTCGCCTTAAAGTAGTTTTACTGTATATACTTGAAAGTATGTAAGTCCGTTTATTTGAGATAAGACAACAAAAACAACATTTAAACACGGGAAATCCTAAAAGCTAAAATGTGTTTTGATTCGATCATTAAAACATTAGCGTTTTCCCAATGAAAATGTGTGGTCTGTTGTTCAATTACTGTTAAATAGAAAAGAATAAAGTTATATTGAATTCAATAAAGAATATACAAAACTTAAACTTAAATATGCCGTGGTTATTCCTAAATGATGCAACCTTTCAGTGTGTTTTAACAAAATTAATTTGATTTATTTGGCCAATAATAAAAACTTATTTTAATTTAATTTCTTTCCAGTTTGGCACTTAAAAATGCGGAAGACAATGCACCCACAAAACGTGATCCAGCTAGTTCAGATTTGTTATTGGAAGGAGAACAGTAAGTTATACATTTTCAAATATTTTCTTGTGTTAGTTCAAAAATATTATATTTGAATCATTTCAGGCCTACATTAGATGAAATTCGAAGTTGGGGTTGCAGTTTTGAAAAACTTATGAAAAGTCAAAGTAAGTTATTGTGCTTAATACTATCTTTCCACTTACGTGTTTTGAGCAAAATATGTGTTTTTTTGAAAAAAAATTTTAGGGAAAAACATGTACAAAACATGTTTTTTTCAAAACACGTTCAAAACACGTTCAGTGGAAACGTAGTATAAGTTTTAAAATTATTTAAAATCTGAACCTAAAGAATATTTAAAGCCTAGCATAGACGGTAAATAAAATTGATTTTTGTACATACACTTTCAATGGTATTGGAATATTATTAAATATATTACAATTGAAGGGCTTATAGTAAAAACTTGTTAAGCCACATTTTAGCTTAAGTTTGTTTTCGCCTTTTTAGGGTTAAACAAATACAACCGTTATGACTTTTGCACGACGTTTATACTCTAAATACTTAAATAAGAGTTTAAGCAAGACATCTATCAAATATTAATCAATATATGCCTGGAAAGCAGCGAAAATCCATAAAACAGTCAATGTGGATTATCAAGTTTTAACAATAAGCCCTTCAATTGATCCATATTCTCCATTTGTTAAAAAATTCGTGAAATTTAACACATTTTAAATAAAACCACGTTTACAGAGATTTTTTTTTATTTTTTAATAATATATAAACAATTTTCTGTTTTTGTGATTGAAAAGAGCTTTTATTTTTCTGTGTGTAAAATATGCTTTGCACCCATGCAAAATAACATCCAAACATTGGATATTCATAGTATTTAAAGACTTGTCAACAAGCAATCAAAAGTGACTTTATATGAACAACTTCCCTCCTATGATAAGCTAATGTTAAGTTCACCGATAAAAAAGCCAAATTAGAACAACTTCCAATAACTTCAACAGTTGTAGTGTTTTTACTACTTCTTTTTCCTCACAATTGTTGTTAAGTAGAGCTAGGAACTTGAAATTAGGCATTAAGGTTCCTTCTACTCCTTATACTTCCGTTTAGATGAAGAAAAATATTACCCTTGACGTCGTGCCCAAATCCCTTTGGCTAGAAAGCTGAAATTTTGAATATGTGTTGTGATATAATGTATTTTTGAATTTTTTTCTGGAACGTGGTAAAAATATGGGTTAAAAGGTTAAACATTCTTCCCTTGGTGGCCTCTCCGCAATGCTAAATCGAGGAAATTAAAATTTGGTATGTTGGTTAAGAATCCCGCGTAGATACCTTCTTGGGCGAAAATTTTGAAATTCCAATGGCGAGTGGATAAAAGCAGAAAAATCTCTCACTTACCCGGCCCGTCCAAACACTTCTGCATAGAAACTTGAGTTTTAATACATACATATGTGTTTCTAGGAGTATAGGCTAACCCAATGATAAAGTTTCTTTAAAAATTTTGGCCAGGAACGTAGTGAAAATGAAGTCTAAAACGGAAAAAGCCTCCCCGCTGAAGTTAGAAACTTGCAACTTTGAATGTAGACTTTTCCTCCATATATATGTTCCTTGGAATATGCTTGCTACTATGAGGAGAGACAAACTGGGAAAAGTATTCCCCGCGAACGGTATATGGAGGCCATATACCGTTTTGGCTAGAAATATTAACTTTTAAAAATGTATTTCCTGGGGTATGTGCCAATTCACAGATAAGGTTCTTTTAGAATTTTTGCCAGGAACGTGGTAAAAATGTGGAATTGAAAGGGAAACGTCCCCCTTAACGGCCTGTGTATGCTCCTGAAGTAAGGAACTTAAAGTTTGATATGAATGTTCCTTCCATTAACAAGGGAGGTATTCCGACCCGAACTCTCAGATTTTAATGAACTTTGGCTATGTTGTAAAGGAGCCACGAAAAAGTGACACTTATTTTTTGTTAGCTGCCCAATATCATGATTAATAGTTAAAATGTTGGGGTAAAAAATAGTTGGTTTTTGTATAAAAAATTGTCTCTAATTTACGAAAACTAAATTTATTTGTATAGAGGGTTAAAGTACTCAAGAAAACTAAAATTTTGATACCCATATTTCCTATATAGTTTACATAGAGTTGCCACATTATTGAATTATTTGAAATATTGGGGATAAAGCTCTTCGGCAAAAGTCGCATAAAACTGAACAATTTTGAATATCGGAAAAAGCTCATATACCCCTCGATTAAATTAAATGTGCATTACATGCAGGGCTTGGCATACAGGGTAAAAATAAAAAGTCTTCCCCATGCCCATTGTATTTTAATTTTCACCAGAATCGGGCTGAAAATAGGTGTTCAAGAAAAGAAAAGTCTTCCCTATAATATGCGGTTTTGGGACTTGAAATTTTATGAGTGGCACTCACCTCCGGCGTTGATATTCGCTAAGTCAGGATTTTTCAAACTGGAAAGAATAAAGCCTCCTCCTTGACATCCGATATACAGTGACTCAAACGTAAAATTGGATAAAATATATTGTATTTTTCAATCAAATAAATGTCATTGCTAGTATTATTTTTTTGAAAATCTTTTACCAATACAATTTTTTTAGACCATGTAATTGTAATTGCTCCAAAAACCAACCAGGTTTTCGCTGCACTTAGCATACAATTTTTAAAGAAATTAGAAAAAGTCAAATTTCAAACGGTAAATCGGACAAATAATAGTTTGTGGATAATTTGGCGGATTTTATTAGCAATGTGAGTAAAAAAAGTAATCAGTACCGCTAAGAACGTGTTATTCTACGTTTGTAAAGTGAAAAAATAAAAATTGCGCTTGAAATACGCGCATCAAGGCAAAAATCCTAATTTTATTGAAAATCGTGTTTAAAGGTTAATTCCGTGGTGATTAAAGTTTGAAAATATTAGTTAAAGTAAATGTATCATTCACAAAGATTATCAAGTCCAATTTGTAGTAAAATAACTCGTATAAAATAAAGCAATAAATTATTTTTTAATTGCAATTTCCGGAGGTACATGGTCTGTGAAGCAAACTAAATGCAGCTAGTCAAAATACATATAAATTTTCAAAAATTTTCTGCTACACTGCGTTGCATAACTATAATTACAAAGGATTTTGATATTTTTTTCTAATATTACGAACATTTTTTTAAACCTTATAACTGTTTTTAAGATTGTGATAACTGATCTCTTATTGCGTAAAATATAAGAGATTACTTAATTGATTTAAGAGAAAAATTTTGTAATATTTTGTTAGTGCTTCACAATTATAATTATATATAGCGGAAAGAAGGATTATTTTTGTTTTTTTTTTTGGCAATTTTAATCAATCAATATGCAGGCCGTCAGCACCGTTTATATGAACTGTACTAATATATAATCACATCCTTGTGCAATTTTTGGCATACTTTTTCATCCTGTTGGCTACTTTTGGGTACCTCTTAAAATTGTATTTAAAGTTTAATTTTTGTTGTTTTCTTAAATTGTTTTGTTACTGGCAAATTCAACTTAAGCCCGATTACTGAATGTCCAGTTAAAATTTATGAAACAGTTAAATTGAAAATTTATATGAGAAACTACAACAAATGTGTCAGTTAAAGTCGCAGTTAGTAGCTAACGGGCTTAATGTTTCTTATAAACAGCAAATTGACTTCAGCATTTAATTTCACCTTTAATCGCCACGGAATAAACTTTTCACACCAATTGATTTTTTCCTTTGATGCTAGTTACTTATTTAAGACGCGATTTTAACTAGCGACGTTAAATAGCACCTTTTTAGTCATATTGTACACTCAAAAAAAAAAAAAAAAGTTAGTAAAACAAGTTTTCAATTTATTTTTTGATCAATGGTTACAATCTTTAACTTCGAGCTCATATATATATTAGTTCTCATGTAGTGAGTAAACTAGTTCATATGAATGTTTGATGTTTGGCATGGGATTGTTACCGCTTTCAAAACGTGTTCTGATGATGGGAACCTAGAAAATTCCCGAAATAGATCTATCAACACATTCCTGAATGGGTCAAGTAATAAATTTGAAAACAAAAAAAAATCTATAGATTATTTGTTAGGACAATATCCTAATGAAGAAATATAGAGTATGGCCTCGAACTTGAATAATTTTCATTTTCGTTAGTAAAGTCAGCAAAAAATGTTGCTTAAAATTAGCCAGTTGATTTTTAGCAACAAAATTAGTTGAGTCAAAATTAAAATATCCTTGCTAAAAGTTAATAAAATTATTGCTAAATATTAGTAGACTGAAAAAAACTCAAAAAATTTGTAGAAAAATTATACTTTAGTTAATTTATTTGCTGAAAATCTTAAAATTTTTTTGTTATTCTTCTAAAAATAATTAACAATACTTTGCAAAATATAAAAATGTGCATAATCCCACATTGACGACACGAAATAATTTAATATCTGCAAATGTAAAGAAATAATTGTAGATAACGTCAACAAATTATCTTTTAACTACTTGCATCAATGGTTGTTTAAGTGATGGCATCTTTCTAGAAACGAAACAAACCGAATTAAGAAAATATGAAATATACAACCCTTTTTTGAAATAAGAAAAATGAAACATACAAACATACGTAAGATGTATGTCCTTGTCTTTCGCTTTATTCTGTCTTCCAGTACGTATATGTGTTTGCAATTTTACCATACCTTACATTAATAGTTACTATAATATTTATTAAATTTAAATATTTTATTTTGTTTTTAATTTAATTAATAGACAATTACTTTGACAAACCGGTGACAACACAAATTTTAACTTTTTTCAATCCGCAATTGTAAGAGAAGGATACACATTGTTGGCGTCCTTTTGTTTTATTACACTCACAAGAACTTTTCCATAAAAAATCAACAGTTATTTAAAAGTTTAATCGGTAAAGTTGTTTCAATGGAATATACAGTTAAATTACCAAAGAAATATATTTTTTAACGTTCTGTCTGTTATTCAACAAAAAAAAAAATAAACAAAAAAACGGACTTTCCGTAATAGTTAAAATATTCAGTTAAAATTTTCTATTTAAAACAAAAAGTTGTTATATTATATTGAGTATTGAAAAAAACGAAAATATATTGTTTTTATGGATTTTGCCAATTAATTTTTCAACAGTTGAAAATAAACTAAAAAATACAATTGTTTTAAACGAAAAGTAAGTAGTCCTGTTTTTAACTGATTTTCAGTTAATTTAATGTGTATATTCAGTAGTCTTTACGGATAAAATATTGTGAGTGTATGTATGAAAAACAGCTACAAAAATCTTTCGTGGTTGTTTTTTTATATGTCTTACAAGAGTTGTACTTTAAGTATCATTTTCCTCGTCTCTACTACATCTTGACATGCCGTGTCATCTACTTCATTCTGCGTATATCTGTAAATCTGGTTGTCGTACACACTTTAAAAGTGCTTAGCAGCACAATTTTGTTTTAGCAAAATAAATTGGTAAAACATTAGTAACAGATTAGTAAAACATTAGCTCAAAACAGTTAAGTGCTGAATAAGTATTAGCTGAAAACATAATTTCAGCAAAAAATTGGCTGAAAATTAGTGTACTTGATTTATAAGAGGTTTTACTAACTTTTCTACTAACTTTTTTTTTTTAATTGTAAACTAAATGCGACAAAATAAACACAAATTATTATTTGTCCGATTTTCCGTTTGACTTTGAAATTAGGCTTTTTTCGTTTCTTTCGTTATTTTATGTTCTACGTAGTGCAAACTTGGTAGGGTTTAGAAATTATGTATCATCAAAAAAATTGAACAAATTGATGCTTTCAATGCAATGCCTTTTGTTTTGAAGAATACAAAATACTTTGTCCGATTTTTTGTTTGAGTCACTGTACATTAAATGCGCGAACTTTAAACAAGCAATATAGGATCTTCGGATCGAAGTTGATCCAAAGTTCCTTAATTTAAAAATATACTTTTTAGAATATTAATCTATATAATTTTTTTTTTTAAATATATTTATTCAGGTGGTCGTAAAGTATTTCGGGATTTTCTGCGTAGTGAATTTAGTGAAGAGAACATATTATTCTGGTTGGCCTGTGAAGATTTAAAAAAAGAATTAAATTCCGATGCCATTGAAGAAAAGGCCCGTCTTATATATGAAGATTATATATCGATATTGTCACCCCGCGAAGTATCTCTAGATGCCAGGGTACGAGATATTGTCAATCGTAATATGGTAGAACCGACATCACACACATTTGATGAGGCCCAAATACAAATCTATACACTAATGCTCAGAGACTCATATCCCAGGTGAGTTTGGTTTCGAATTATGAAAATATACTGAATAAATTAATTTATTTCAATTGCATTTATTTTTCTAGATTTATAAATTCCCAAAAATATAAAACACTAGCTCAACTACAAGATGGTATGTCAGCATCCGGCTCTACGGCTGATAGTCCAACTTAAATTTCAGACGGAAGAAAATATCAAATAAACAAAAAAAAAAAAACACAAAACGGGAATCAATTTTATTATAAATGATTCATAAGGTTGTTGCTGCTTAAGAACTAGAAAACTATAATATATTGAAATTTTCATAAATTTTTATAAAATGACTACGGGCTTCATTACTCAAGCGGCTATGTTTCGTAAACGGAGTGTAACTGCATAGAATGTGTAAAAATAGTACGTACTACTACGTTTGTATACTAAACAAATGGTGACGGAGTTGCGGAAAGTAAATTCTATTTTCAACAGAATTTACTTTCCCCAAAATCCGTCACCAGAGACAACATATTGTATGTACCCAGCAAAACTTTGGTAATGGGTGCGATAAAGTAATGAATTACCTTGTAATGTATACTCCTTACCTGTATCATTGGTTTCCAACAAAAAGTAATTAGTTACCGATAATGTGCTACATAATGTATTACTTTGTAATGAGTTCTCCTTACCTTTAGCATTATTTCGAAACATAGAGTAATGAGTTACCTCTAGTTGTTTACGTAATGCATTACATTGTAATGTACCTTCAACATTATTTTGAAACATAAAGTAATGCGTTACACATAATGATACATCATTGCCTTTTGCATTAATTTAAAAAATAAAATAATGACTTAGTGACCATCAATTACATAATGCATGAAATATAAACTTAAAGTAATGTTTATCATTTTTTTTTTGAAAGTCTATATTTAGACACATTACTTTGTGCTTTTTTATAAGCATGAGCGTAAGGTATTCGTGTTGGCAAAGAAATGAATGGTGGGTATCGAGTATTTGTCTTTTTTTGGGTACTCGAAACTTAAAAGCAACTACTCAATATTTTTAGAGTTGTATTTTGGGCACAAAAACCCTGCCAAAATAATTAGCATTAAAATTCAACGCTTCTAGATGAAAAATCATATGTGAAAAAATCTAAAAAAAATTTTGAAAAACTATAAAAAAACGTTGAAAAGTTCGTAAAAAAGATTTAAAACATTTATTTTATTTTGAATTTTCAATAAAAGTGAAATTTTTGAACAAAAAATTTGTAAAGGATTAAAGCGAATTTCAACTTTAAAACCTGTTAAAGCAAAAGTATTGAGTAATATCGAGTATCCAAACTAAAAATTTCGAGTAGTATCGAGTATTGAAAAGTAACCGAATTCACCAGCACTGTAAGGTTTATATATTTAACATCACAAACGAAATCTGGAAGCAGAATAATTCATTTTCATTTAAAGCAACCCATTATTATATGTGACGATAGTTCAGTTGGTAGAGTTCTCGCAATAGTTGTCATTTATGCCGGTTTTTATTTTGATGGAATAAAGGAACAAACATTTTTTCGTCGAACGATCAAGCGATTAATTTTTAAAAATTATTCGATTAATCGAACGAATAACGAACATAAATAATTTTAAAAATTCCTAAATAATTAAAGATTTTTACACTATCAACATAAAATTTAATAAATTTTGACATTAATTTGGAAAAGTATTTACCTACACTCAAAAAAAAAGTTAGTAAAGTCAGGAAAAAATGTTGCTGTGTCAACAAAATTTTTGTCCGGAGGATGCCTGCAAAAAATTGCTAATGTCAGCAAAATCTTTTGCTGTAAAAGTAAAAGTTTTGCTAATACTTAGTTGATTAAAAAATAAAAAATCCTTGCTAAAAGTTAACAAAATTTTACTGAATATTAGCTGACTGAAAAAGCCCCAAAAGATTTGTAGAAAAATTATACTTTAGTTAATTTATTTGCTGAAAATTTAAAATTTTTTTTTGTGATTCCTTTAAAAATAATTTACAATAAATTACAAAATATAAAAATGTTCATAATTCCACATTGACGATATGAATTTATGTAATATCTGAAAAAAAAATAAAAATAATTATATATAACATTAGCAAAGTTATCTTTCAAGTACTTTTAATGGATATCTAAATGATATTACCTTTTAAATAAAGACGAATGCCTTAGCCAAATCTAGAAATGAAACTAAGAAATAACAAAATATGACATAGGCAATCCTTTTTTTTTGCAATAAGAAAAAGAAAACATAAAAAACTACTTTATCTTTCGATTTTGTCTGCCTATCTGAACGTATATTTCTTTGCAATATCCATTTCCAATTTGACCACACTACATTAATACTTTATTAGTTGAAATGCTCCTCGTTACTTGGCAACGATTTTTTTGTGCGTATACAAAAAGATGTTTTTCAATATCTTTCTCACAACAAAAGTTATGGCCCTTTGAATGATGTCGCGACCTTTGTTTTAGCGATATTTTACAGCTTCAGTGTTGCCACAGTTTTCAAAATAAAAAAAATGGAAATATGCGTCCGCTGTCAAACTTACTTAAATTAAATCCAAATCGAAGACTATCGAAAAAATTTATCGTTAACTTAACATGGAAATGCTCTATTGCGTTATTTCCTAAAATTATTTAATTTTCCAAAAGGTTTGAATTAAAAATATATCTTTTTATTTTTTTATTTTATTCGATTAATTAATTTATTCAAAATATTCGTTATTTTAAATTGTTCGTTTAAAAATTGTTTTTTTTTTCGTTTGATTACTCCAGTAATTTTATTCGAGTGACAATCCTGGTTCTCGTCTAACAAAGACCGCTGGTTCGAATTTCAGTGCGAACACGTGATTTATTTAATTAAAAAAAATTATTTGTAATAATTTTTTTATGAAAATCTATTTATAGAGATGAAAATCTATTATTTTTTTTATTTTTATTTTTATTTATTTATATATTATTTTTTTTTAAAGAGAAGCAACACTCAGGAAATTCTTCCTATTAATTACTGTGTTGCTTTCTTTGGAAAGGGGATAGTGGGGAGATGAAAGGTGGTGAAAGATGAAGAGCTTCAAAAATGGCAACACTGTAATTGCGCGAGATGATAAGTGTGAGAACAGTTGTTGCTCGCCACCTGATGTAGAGTTGGCGAATTTATTGAAACTTTTTGTTTCATAGCCCTGATTCATTATTTTACTTCGGTGTTGTTAAGTGGTGATACATATAAGTGATAGAAAACTCATACATATTATTTTTTCTAAATTTATGTTGTCGTCACCGGGAATCGAACCCGGGACCATCTGTGTAACAGTCCCACGCGCTAACCATTACACCATAACGCACCACCCGGTAACCAGTTACTTTACCTCCTACTAGGCAATGCGTTCCATTATTGGTAATGTGTGATTTTGCTGGAAAAGTACTATTTTTACACATTTTATGTAGTTACAGTCCGTTTACGAAACCTATCCGCTCGAGAAATGAAGCCATAAAGGAGAAAGAAATAGGAATTTTTGTTAAAAGCAATGTTATTGATTTTACATAAACCAAAAGCACAATTATAGCAATATGTACAATTTATGTAAAAGTTTTTATTTTCGATTTACAAAAAAAATATTTAATTTTTTAGTTTTTTAAAAACTTCTAAAAAGTTAGTTTTTCATTTTATCGAACGCTCTCAACACACATTTAAAAGCGCAACAATCGTATTATGCATTTTAAATGTTAAAATTAGAAATAATTAATTAATAAACATTTTATAAACTGCTTATAAATCGTAAACATTACCAAAATAATTTATTATTATTTTATTTTTTACAATTTGTTACTTTATTATTATTTTAATTTTTATGTAATTTTTAATAAAATAAATCTAGTCAATCTAGTTAAACAATTTTAATATTTGCTGTAAAATAGCAAGAAAAAAAACCAAAAAACCGAAAACCGAAAACCAACAACAAATGATAAAAAATATTAACAAATCAATCGAACGATCGAGCATTATTTTTTAATTAAATTTTACTAAATAAATCAACAAACAGCAAAACCAAAAAAAAAAAAACCAAACTATTTACCATTTAACTTAAATAAAACTTATATAAATAAATTTATATAATTTTAAATAATTAGTCATAATATTATATATTTGAAATACAAAACAAAATAATTAATTATACATAAATTAAATTTTAAAAATTAGAAAAACAAAAGTAAACGAGTATTTAGTTTATAAGATTTCTTCTAAAAACCAATTTAAAATTTATCTCAAAATCATACCAAAAAAATTTAAAAGAAAAATAAATAAAAAAAACTGTTTTAAGTTTAATAACGATAAAGATTTTATTTTATTTTTTTTATTTTATTTTATTTATTTAAAATTTTTTTTTTTAATAATAATTTAGTTTGCCGTAAAGAAGCTAAAATTACATACCTAAACGGTTTTCTGAAATATAATATAAAAGTGTCTATAAAGTTTTTCCTCTCTTTAAAATTTAAAAAAAAAAACACACAAAGAGATAATTTTGGGGCTAAAGTGAAAAAGTTTTGACATACTCGGGTAATAAAATGATTAGAAATATTGTGTCACATGACTTAAATAAGTTATAACATAAGTTATAACATAAACTTAAGCACCCCCTCAGTACATTTTTTTTAAATGATAATATTTTTAAGAAAACAAAGTTATTAAAATTTTTGTTTTTATTTTTTTAGTTATTTATATCTTTATTTTTGAAAAACACAAACTTAAGGAATTCAGAATTTAATAAAAAAAAGTTAAAACTGAAAAAACATTTTAAGTCGCAAATATAAGCGGACTAAACTAAAGCACCCCCTAATATTGTGTTTGGAAATTTTACTACGCTACTGCGACATTACTCTATTAGTTAACGGTACACTCCAAAAATGCAGCAGCTATTAAGCTGCAGTGTTAAGAAGAAGAAGAACTTGTTAGAATTTATGCCAAAATTGTCATTGTTTTAAAGTTTTCGTTGAGATAAAAGTAATGGCACGCAATAAGTACTCAAGTGAATTTAAAATTAGAATTCTTGATGATTGAGGGCAAAATATTCGATCAACAGATCAATTATTTCTAGGCAAATTAAAAAGTTTTTGCAGACTGGTCACACATCTCCTACTCATTCTGGAGGCCACGTGAAACTTCGCGACATGAAGACTCCTTAATTAGAAGGACAATCCAAAATGATCCTACAGCATCTTCTAGTCACATACGAAACCGCTTAGATTTCAAAATTAGAAAAAGAACGATTCGCAGAAGGGCGTAGAGGCCGGTTTATTCAGTCGACGACCAGCAAAAAAACCTTTCGTATCGTCAAAAAATAAAAAAGCCAACTCACCAAGGCCCATCTCAACTGGAGTGTCCAAAAATGGAGGACTGTGCTGTTTTCTGACGAATCTAAGTTTAATTTAAAGGATTCAGATATCATAAGGCGTGTACGCAGACCAAATGGACAACGGTTAAATCCTAAATATTGCTAAGGCACTGTAAAGCATACATAATGGTCTGGGGTTGTTTCTCTGTGCAAGGGATTGGGTCAATTCATAAGATTGATGGAATTATGGATCGTTTGATGTATCGTGACATATTAAAAGACGTGATGTTGCCTTATGCTGCAGAAGAGATGCCACTTAAATGAACATTCCAGCAAGATAACGACCCAAAACAATATCACCCAAGCAATATCACCTGATATAATTAATAATTTAATATCCTCCTGATATAATTAATAATTTAATAGCCTAAAAGATGTGCGTGTGTTATCCAGAATAATGGATTCGCAACGAAATATTGATTTCAATAGTTTTTTTTTGTACCTTAAATTGGGGGTGCTTTAGTTTAGTCCGCTTATATTTGCGACTTAAAATGTTTTTTGAATTTTATCTTTTTTTTCTTAAATTCTGAGTTTTTTAAGTTTGTGTTTTTCAAAAATAAAGATATAAATAAATAAAAAATTAAGAACACAATTTTTAATAACTTTGTTTTCTTAAAAAAATTATCATTTAAAAAAAAAAATTACTGAGGGGGTGCTTAGGTTTTGGCGAATACTGTAAATTCTATACTAATTTAACAATTACGAAAAGTTCAAAAAGTATGTGGTTGATTCTGATATAACTGGTCAATTTCTTCAATTCGGTTGGCACTTTATTTTTCCGTGTGTATTTTGAGATATGGTACGAAAATTCGCAAAACTGCGAGCACAAATATTTGTTTAAAAAAATGCTGTGCAGTAATATTGGTCTACTGATGCAACTTTAATAGTAAAAACGTGAAAGAAGGCATTTTGATAAATGCAGAGTATTTGTTCCAAAATAACCCGAAAAATCAATTTTTATTATAAATATAGCATTTTCTATTAAAATGAAATTATTCAAGTTCAAGGCCATACTCTATATTTCTTTATTAGGATATTGTCCTAACAAATAATCTATAGAGTTTTTGTTTTCAAATTTATTAATTTACCACTTTCAGGAATGTGTTGATAGATCTATTTCGGGAATTTTCTAGTAGTACAATGACAGAATTTTCCTTCACAGTATTAATGAAATGATTTCATTAAAATCAATTCATTGGTTTAATGAAAAATTTCATTAACTGAATGAAAATTCATTAATATTGGTATTTTTTTCATTAACTTTTTTATGATTTTTTCACAATTTCTTAAAAAAAATTCATTAAATCTCTTTCCTTTTTATCAATAAAAAAATTTATTTTCAAAATTTGTAATTTTCGATCTGAAATCTAATCAGCTAATTTTCAAATTTTATTTTTTTTCGAATTCGTCAAAAATTATGAGCTTTAGCAAATTTGTTGAGAAACAATAGAATTGGTGGGTGGCCCCGGGAAAACCTTTCTTGTTAGATATCTTTTTTACATGTCATCCAATTCCAAGTAACTAAAATTTGCTGAATCAGGCTGAGTTTAATAAAAATCTGCCATGATTAATCTCGAACTTTTTTTATAAAAATATTTTATAGATTCTATAAAGACCAGACCTTATAAATAATATCAACGAATGATAATTTCTGAATAACCACCAAATTAATGATATGCTAAAATAACCAAAAAAAGTGCAAATTATTAAATATCAACGAAAATATTTCATACAAACTATGAATTTTATTCATTAAACAAATGAAACTTTCATAACGATTATGATAGCATTAATGAAAAAAATTCATATACTTTATGAAATTTTCATTGGGTCAATGAAACCATTCATTAAAATTGATTTAATGAAACACCTTTCATTGACTTAATCATTGGATTAATGAAGGAATTCATTAATACTACGCACACAGTTTTATCAGTGTATTGTAGAAGCCCACTTTAGCCATTTCTAAAAATCTTAACAAATATTTACTAAAAAGGTCGATAATACTAATAATCAAAATACAAAATAATTTCACAAAATTTCGTAAGTTAAAAAAAGTAGAATCGTTTAACCGGCATACAAGTAAAAAAAAATGGAAAATTAATGCTATTTAACAAAAAAGCAATTAAATTATTTCATATTTTACTATTTTAAAAAGAATAACAAAAACAGGTAGACTTATAATACTATGTAGGTAAACCTTACTGCAAATGTAGTTAAAAAGAAATGAAATTTCCCTTGAAGGAATTACGACTAACATTTCATTAAACTCAACTATCATTTGTCATCTGTTTTTACTGTTCAAAAAATGACTAGCAATTGTAGTAAAAATAAACCACAAAAAAATAACCAAACATTTATTTGTTTTATTTTTTTAAATAACAAAAAAAAAAAAAAAAAACGACTGTAAAAACTGAACATAAAATCATAAAACAGTCATTTGATGTTGTTTTGTTTTTTTAAATGAACTACAAGGTCAGTAAAAATGTAATTTGTTCTACAAATTACTGACATTTACATAAAAAATAAAGAAACTGTATTACAACCCAAGCAACTACATATTTTTAAAGCAAAAGTTCCCTGAGTGTAGTGTTTCGTTACTATAAATACTAGATTTGTTAATTTTTTTGAGCTAATAAGATCTAAAATATTCATGTAAATAAAAACTAAATTTTTGTTTTCAGTTTTGTCCCGACGTTTCGTCGATTATTTGTCAACTTCTTTTGGGTAATTTTACATTTAACATGTAACAGACAACAAAAAACACGAATTTAACAATAAAAAACCATCCTAACTTAATATCACAGATTAATTAATGGCTACTTTGTAGCTGGAATCTCTAGAGTTTGTCACAAAAATTTGATTTTAGGATATCATAACTGTTTGAACGGTTTTTGCATCAATAAAAAAATGGAGCTATTATTTTTTTTAAATTTCAACTTCTTAAACTGGTGAGCTGTGGCCATGAGTCGGTGAGTATGAGTCGGTGCGTGAGTGGAATTTTTCTCTCATGAGAGTGACTGAGTGTGAGTCAAAATTCACTCACGTGCCCATCTCTAGTCGAAACGGTTGTCATTGATTGTATTAGTTACGTTCAATAGCCAACGTTGGGCGAGTCGGGTAGTTCATCTTATAAGATAAAAACAAAAACGTTTTAACTCATTTAACTCATTTTATATCACTCATCGATCACGTGGAAACTTTTTGACTAAATTTTGTAGAAGATGCAATGGTGTCTCAATAACATTTTTCTAAAGTTTATGCACACTTATTGCGTCCTCTAGCGGTGGCATTCGCAGTTTAAATTCAAATTTGGACACTTTGTATGTACTTAACGGGTTAATATTTTTTTCATATAATTATTATCTATCAAACCGGAATACATAATTTGTTCTATCGGATTTTTGCAATTTTCGAGAATTTTTGAAAAATATTGATGTTTTTAGACAATTTTTCAAAATTGTAATATGCCAACACTAGCTAATCGATTTTTAAATTTTTTTGTTTGTTGAAAGAAAATAGCCAATTTTTTACATTCAAACAGAAAATGAAGTAATTTTCTGAATATTAAAGTTTTTACAAGATCGAAAATTTCTTTATTCGATCTTTTAATTTTATATAAAAAGTACATGCTGCACAACAAATTTTTCGTATTAAAAAAATTTGCCAGTACGCCCTTAAACAAATCAGCATATAACTTTTATAATACCGGTCTTCGTTCTATTAATAAATAATTTTTCCAGAAATTGCTATAAAAAAATGACAAAAATTGTATTTTTTTAATTAATTATATGGCAGCCCTGGAACTATAGTTTTAACATTTTTTAAAACTATTTGTATAGTAAAGACCTCATATTTTCACATAGTTTTTGGGCATTCCATATCAAATCACCGAGTTTTATTGGACCGACCCAGTTCGATTTTGATAACTTTTTGACGTATTCAAGTCGACTTGCAAACCAATTTTCAGCCTCCTATTCCAAACTGGTTTGAAGTACTAATTGTTGAGCAACAAATTTGCAAATATCTTAAGAAACTAGAGTATCCTTTTGTTCGTCTTTAAATCTAATTTTTACATCTGGTTGTTGGGCTATTTAGGGGACATTCCATGTCAAACCAACATGTTTTTTGTCCCGGCCCTCTTCGATTTCGCTAATTTTTTATATGTTTTGGTACATATTCCAGGCGACTTGCGCACCAATTTTCATCCTTTTATCCCAAACAGGTTTTGAGTAAAATCATTTTTGAGAAAAAAAATTTCAACTAATGGGCCACAAGTGTTAAATATCTTTATCTTAAAAAAGTACACTATCATTTTGCTCGTCGTTTAGAAAAAAAAAATCAAATTTTTTTCTTATTAATTATCACTTAGTAATTAACATTTAAAAATTAAAATCGACTTTTGCAGGAAGTCTGAATACTTAGAACACATTTTTTTTTTAAATTCGAAAAAAATGAAAAAAATTGTGATCACATCTAGAACTGTGGCCTAGAAATAGAGTAGAATTTTTGTTTTTTTTTTTTTTAATAATCGAAGGGGTCATACTTCTTGAGAAAGGCTATTTTAATTTTTAAACGTTAATTACTAAGTGATAATTACTCCGAAATTTTTTTTATTTTTTTTGAAACTACATTTCAAGACGAACAAAATGATAGCCTACTTTTATAAGATATCGAAAGTTATCACTTGTGTCTCATTAATTGAAAATTTTTTTTCTCAAAAATGATTACTAAAAACCAGTTTGAAATAAAAGGATGAAAATTGGTGTGCAAGTCGCCTGGAATATGTACCAAAACATATAAAAAAACTAGTGAAATCGAAGAGGGTCGGGGCCAAAAACTCGGTGATTTGATATGGAATGTCCCCTAAATAGCCCAACAACTAGATATAGATTTACATTAGCGAACATTTACTTGCATATTTCCTAAAACTGATAAATTTTCAAATAAGAATTGCTAAAAAAGTATTTTTAAAATTAATGGTGTTATTCGATTAAGAGTAAACATTTATTAGAAGTATTAGAAAAATCATGATTTTTAAATTGTTCGTTCAAATTTTGTACGTTGGATTAACCGAACAATTTTTAATCGAGTGATAACTCGAATGCCTATGTAATTGCTCCGGGTTGCCAAATAGTTTGACAAAGTTGCATTCTTCGGCAATAACACAAATATGATTGAAAAGAACTTTTTTTATGGCCCTACTGGAATGGCCGGGTAATGATTCGAAGTATTCAAGATGATGAATTCGAAGTATTCAAGCTTATACTTATTTTAAAATCAGCATATTTTTTTTTTTTTGGTTAATAAGAGGTAGTTTACCTCATTCCTGATCGAGTTATGTGGCTCACCGAGTTATGCAGATGGTAAGTCCATTGAGTAACACTTTCAAATTCGACAGTCTCAAGCTACCAGTCTTTGATAAAAATCAACAGTGCTGAAGTTTTAAATTAATATCTACAAACTATTATTTTTTACAAGATAATCCACCTCATATTTTAGATAACCTATGATATAAATTCGATATGAAATGACACTCTCCCAAAATTAAAGATCCGTTACCTTAAAGCTGAATAATTATTAGTGTCCGACCGAACAGTTCGGCCAAAAAACCATATTTTGTCGGTTTTTTGATATCTAGAGGCAATGATGACAAATTTTGGTACTGGAAACATGTTTGTTGAGCCGATTTAATTCGGTTTTGTGTATAAAATTTAAGAGAAAAGCCGAAGTTTAGCTATAAAGTTAAAAGTTCGGCCGCCGAACTATTTTCGATTTGGCCGAACTTTCTGAGGCCGAACAGTGAATTCATTGCTTAACTACAGACTTTTCTTCAAATTTGACACTCAAAATAGCATCTAATCAGTCCAATAAACATTTTTCCATCCGCCAAATTTGTCAATAATGGTTTAAAATACCGAATACAGACCAAACTGTTCTGTTTTGGCCGAACTGTTCGGTCGGACACTAATAATTCTAACAATTTTAATGACCTATTCATAAACTGATATTTTAGAGTTTTCAAAAATTCTTAATACTAAATCCTCATTATTTTTACAAATAAACGTCATATTGAGGTTCGTTTTGTTAAAAAAAAAATATTTTTAAAATTTTTTCTGTTGTTTCAATATTATTTTCTTTTATGGCTGGATACTAAATTGGCTGAACTTATTTCAAACTTAAATCAAATTTTAATGAAATTATAAAATATTAAATTAAGTTTTTTGTTAAAATAATTTACTTCTAACCTAAATTTCAAATTTACCTTTTTAGCATTATTTTCAAAATAAATTTAAAACCAAAAAAATGTTAACATCGAAATTAATTTGTAAATAGTAAAAAAAAAATATATTCAATGTCAAAAAAATAAATGTATGTAAATTAGGGTGTCCTGAATAGGTCACTTATTTGTATTGGTGTAACGAATACCTCTCAATCGATGCATGTTAAAGAGCTGAATATGAGAAAAATAAGTAAACCATTTTTTGAGTGGATCTTCCGTTCCCATACCAGCGATTGAAGTTACTGGCTGTGGTGCATTTTTAAAAAAAAAAGCTTTGATTTTTTTTTTTTTCGATGTAGGTCTCAAACGTTTTTTAATTGTTGGCTTATTACTTGAAAAATATTTTTAAATTTTCTGTAGAGTTATTTTGGTTCACCTGAAATTTTTTTAATGTAGACCAAGTACAATTTTTTATTTTTTTTATTTTTTAAAAAAACTGTAAAAAATAAATGTAAAATCATAAAACAGTCATTTAATGTGGTTTGGTTTTTAAATGAACCACAAGGTTAGTAAAAACTTAAATTTGTTCTGCAAATGACTGGACATTTGCATGAAAAATAAAGAAACTGTATTACAACCGAAACAACAACATATTTTTAAAGCAGAAGTTTTTTGAATTTGTACATAAAACATTTGTACTTGCTCAAAACTAAAAAAACCTCTGGTGAACCAAACTTATTTTGCAGAAAATTTAAAAAACATTTTACCAGTAATAAGCCAAAAATTACGAAACCTTTCAGCCCTATTTCGCAAAAAATTTGAAACTTTTTTTGGTCAAAATGCACCACAAGCGGTAACTTCAATTGGTAGGAGGGACCTGAAGATCCACTTCAAAATTTTTTTTACTTATATTGCCCATATTTAGCTCTTAAATACGTATCGATTGAGTGGTATTCCTAATGTTTTATTTTTTTCGGGACACCCTAATGTAAATGTATAAATTTTTATTAAAACTCAATTTGTAATGTAGTAAAATCTATTTGATGATGATGACGATTAAATACACTTGACTTGAATTATATGTTTGGTGTTATTTTAAATATAAATTTTTTAGTTTAATATCTTCACATACATTAACATATTAACAAAATCTAGCTATAAGTATGCTAATCACTGCCAATTCACACACACACACACACACTCAAACAAACACATACTAACAATATTTGTTTTAAAAATTAATGATTTATTTATTTAAATTGAAAATTTTTTGTGTTTTAAATCATTATTTTTACTGTAAGTTGTAAATGGTGTTGTTATTGTATTCAGAATTATCAAAATATCTTTACAATTATACACTCATAAAAATTCATGCTTAAACTACGAAAGAAATGTCAAAACTACGAAATCTTTTGTAAAATGAACAAATATGCGCGTATTTTACGAAAGTTTTTGTTAATTGAACATTTGTTTTCGTAATTGTATGTATAGATTATTATCAGTGTACTATAAGTTCCTTTGATTTGCATAAAAAGCTTTGAGATTTAAAAAAGTTCACCTTAAGTTTTAACTTAAATTAAAAGAGTATAGAGCTTCTCCATTTTATTTCAACGACTAATTTTTTGATGATCTCCGATTTTGATAAAGTTTGGTTAGTATCTTTGGCAAAAAAAAAATGACAAAATTAGGGGTTAGGACATCATTTAAAAAGCCATAAACTTTGCTGTGTTAAAGCTTCAGGTGACAGTTTCCAAAAAAAAAAAAGAAACTGGTTTATAAATATGTGCACTCATAATAATCCATGCATAAAAATACCAATAAATGTCAAAATAACAAAAACTTTCGTAAGATAAACCAACATTTGTTCATTTTATGAAAGTTTTTGTTGTTTTGACATTATTTTCGTATTTTTATCATGAATTATTATGAGTGCGTTCACAGAAAAACATACCCACCAATTTGTATCAGAATCGCAGACCTTAGTCGTTGAAATAAAATATATAACAGTTCTCTAACGGGTGATTACTATTAAATGAGATTTATTTGACGGGCCGGCATTTAAAAATTTCTTAATGAATTGAGTTGTTGAACATCTTAAATTAATATTTAGATTCGCTACTTTCAATTTCAAACACCTTTTGAGACTTTGTGTAAATTTAAGGTGCAAAAATTAATTGCAAATATATCTATTCCAAAATTTCCTTTGTAAATTCCTATAGAAAAGTCAAAGTAATGGATATAAATTTATTGTTAACCATTTTATGATGAAATTAGTTCTGATTTATATACGTTGAGGAAGAACTAATTCATGCAGAATTATAAAACTATTAAACAACATTTGCATAAATACTAATATTGTGCATACCGCGATAAAATTTATATATATATTTATAATGTCCTATGGTTCCTTAAGAGGAACAAAGGGCCACAATTTGGTGTTTTGCCATTCTATCACTGGGTGGCCACGTTGTATTGTTAAGCTTCTATGCAGTTCTTCCACGAAGTTGTGAAGGGTTTAACGATTTTTAAGCCTTTGAATATCATATTTACGTTTGATGGATTCGGGTTTACGGATAGCAGCAAGTTTTAAACGCAAATTTCCAACTACAAGATGTTGGTCTGTAGAGCAGTCTGCACCTACTTATAGCAATGTGGTCAATTTGATTCTCAGTCATTTTGTCCGGTGATACCCATGTAGTTTTTGCCATTTTTTGTGTGGAAATATAGTTCTTCAGATCACGAGGTTATTGCAACTGCATATTTCCGTAAACAATTCTCCATTTTCCGTCATTCTTCCAATGCCATGCTGTCCCATTACAACTTCTCTACCGGTGTTATCTGCGCCTACTTGCGCGTTAAAATCTCCCATCAGTATAACTATGTCGCCTCGCTGTATTGAGGACAAAACTCTGTTTAGATAGCTGTAGAACGTTTCCTTCACTGTAGTTTCAACTGTTTCTGTTGGAGCATAACATTGAACTCATGTTAAATTTCTAGCCCTAGTGCGAAATCTGGCTGCGATAATTCTATCTCCATGAGGTTTCCAAGTTATTAAAGCATTATTTGCTTCCCTGGATAGCAGTAAAACAACTCCACTAGACCGTGGTTGATCGGCCGATTTGCCGGAATATAAGAGTGTTAGGTTTTCGGATTTATTGAGTTCTCCTGCTTCTGGCCATCTTGTTTCGCACAATCCTAAAAGTAGCAGGTTATAGCTGACAAATTCTCTGCATACTTGGGCCAGTTTAGATGGATCTAGGAGTGTGCGCACATTCCAAGTTCCAATTCGTGTAATTTTTTTCATGCTGAAGGTCGTCATCGTGGGGAGCCATTGATTGTAAAGCGATAAAATTTATATAGACCCAAATTTGAGGATTTAGATTACATGGGTTCCCCAAATACAAAACCACTTCAAAAGGTTTAAATTAAGAACACGAATCCAAAAAATTGTAAAGCGGGCGAAAGAAATAACTGTTATCGCGGTATTCTAGTAGGTCGTAATTTATTTTTAAAAAAATAAAATTTTTTAGATAAAATTTTAATATTCCGGGTTTTGCATTATATCATGGCGTTAAGGCTTTGCTATTTATGATTTTTAAGAATGCAAATCAAAGCAAAAAAATCCACCTAACTTGGGGATTTTTCTTATGGAAACTTCAATTCGATATGTACGAGGGCGGATCAATAAGTCCGTGAATTAGTTATATGAAATGCATCACTACTCCCATCAAGTACCACTATTGTCAAATTTTGAGCAAGTTCCGTCATTTACTTTGCGTTTAACAGCTTTTCAAAACATACAACCTCGTGGATTTTTTTAAAAATGGAAAAAAGTGAATTTCGAGTGCTCATTAAACATTATTTTTTGCGAAATAAAACCGTCAATCAAACCAAGGAAGAATTTGATAAATACTATGGGGCTCTGCATAATCGATTTCAATGGTAAAAAAGTGCTTTACTGACTTTCGTTGTGGTCGCACAAATACAAATGACGCTGAACGTTCTGGAGGGCCAATTAAGGTCAATACACCTGAAAATGTCGAAAAAATCCACGATATGGTGTTGGCCGATCGAAGAGTAAAAATGCGTGAGATTGTTGATGCCATAGGCATTTCATATGGCAGTGTGGTTTCGATTTTAAATGATCAGTTGGGTTTAAGAAAGCTGTCTGCAAGATGGGTGCCGCGTTTGCACTCAATTGACCATAAACGCAATCGTGTCCAATAAGTTTTTTGGGATATTCGTGGAATAATCCACATCGATTACATTCAAAAGGGAAAAACAATAAACGGAGAAAATTATGCCAACTTATTGGACCTATTTAAAAAACGACCCCATATGACCAAGAAATATCTATTTTATGTACCTCTAAAGTTTTCACAGCAAAGTTCGGTTGTTTCAACTGAATTTTAGTTGCAACACCAAAAATATTCAGAAATCTGATGTAAATATCGTTGTACTAACTGAATTTATAAGTTGTTACCATTAATATACTCTTTTTTATTCGGTTGGCACTTTATTTCTCTGTACTATGAAAAGTACTCCAAAGCTGCCCTTTTAAGTGTTTTTTTTTTGTTTGACATTTTAGCTTGGTTGTATTCTCAGATAACTACAGAAGTGATATCCGTTTAAAAAGTTTAAAAAAGTGAATTACTCTAAATATGTATATTCCCGGTTAAAAATCAACATAAATGCATCCATTTATGGACATGTATGAACTCATTCCTGTATACATATAAACCAATTCGAGTTCATAAATGTTCATACACTTTCATATGTGATTCATATATGCTCACAGTTATTTATATGCAATAAATCGATACCATGTATGGACATGTATGAAAATATAAAAATAAAGATTACCTCAATTTTCGTTAATGCTCACACATGAACATATATGGTTCAACATATGAACACGTATGAATCATTTATGAACACATATGAATGCATGTGGACATACATATATGAAGCAATGTGTGCTCATGTATGGATCAATATATCTCGATTTTTAATTGGGTACTTACATAGAAAAATTAAGTTTGAAAACAATAAACTCTTTGCATAGTAATCTTTTGAAAAAATTCTCATTTAATAATAACACTAGTTTACAGCAAAAATGCGACAAGCATGCGACTACTTTTATTTTATGTATTTTGTCCTCCTAAAACCGCATAAATCGCATTAAATTGATGTAGTTTTTAAAATATTTTTAATGTTTGAGTAATTTGACTATTTAGTCTATATCTCAAGCTACTTTCGTCAGTCAAATCGCAAAACAAATATAAATTTAAGCGCAACACATCTCTTGAATACTGATTTTATATCGTTTCGGTAGTAATTTAAAAATTAATCAATAAAAAATTGTCTTAAAGCGATTTATGGTTTAAGAAGGCCTAAACGCATGCTAGTCGCATAAAAATTTTGTTAATTTGTTAACTAGTGGAATCACCCTTTACCCGTTGTATAATTGAGATGCCCAGTCTTAAATTATGGCGAAGTTTTTAATATAAAATTACTTTTCTTGATTGCTTCAACGTAATCATGGCTAAAAAGGCATCAAATGAAAGGTATTTGAGAGCTAATTCTAATTTTATATGATTAGTATCAAATTTCAGCAAAGAAATATCTAAAAGTTTAACTTGGCAGAAGTTTATTCAGTAGAGTTATAAAAGAAGCACGTATTAGCACATAAGTACTTACAAGTGAGGTATCCCGACCCGAACTCGCAGATTTTAATGAACTTTAGATATGTTGTAAAGGAGCAAAAAAATACACGTATCTTTTTTAGCTCCCCAATCTCACGTTTAAAGGTTAAAAAGTAATGGTAACAATTCATTTGTTTTTGTATGAAAACTTGTCTTTAATTTGCTAAAACTAGATTTATATGATCTAGAAAACAAAAATTTTGATACCCATACTGCCTCTATAATGGACTCAGAGTTGCCACATTTTTGCAAAGTTGCATTAAAACCGAACGGTTTCGAATATTGGAAAAAGCTCAGACACCCCCTAGATTGAATTAAATAGGCATTGTTGTGCATTATTTTTAGCTTAATACAATTAAAATTCCCTAATAAAACGCCAGATTTAATGTTACTCAAAACATATTTTTTTGAATAACAAAAATACTTGCACATTAGGGGTACAACCAAAATAAGGCCCTATCACTACGCTGTAGCCGATGTTGTGCTGAGACCGAAAAATGTTTCCTCAGGTCATTTCGGAACAAAAACGTTCCGCGTCAAAGCCGATTTCTGAAAGTCCTTTAGGATTTTTTTTTTATTTTTTCAAAATTTTTTATTTTTTCAAAATTTTGTATTTTATAATTATTTAACTATTTACATTTCTTAATGTAAATTTATGATAATAATCAAAATCACAATCTAAAAACTATCTTTGTTAAGTGAAATTAACTTAAGATTAAGAGTTCGTGTAGATTTGCATTGGGGGAAAATATCTTGTACGACTTTGATGGCGCGTTCCGCACAAATGTTGCTGCGTTGTGTTTTTGGAATTCTTGATTCATCTTTCACCCAATGTCTTAGAAAGCATTTCTGAGCATTAGTAAAGCACCATGTTTAATATAGTTTGAAATCAATAGGTCTCAAATATAAATAAAAGTTAGTTAAAAAAAAAATTTTATATATTTTTATACTTTTAGCAATAAATTATAATATTTCGCAAATTTGCATAAGACAGAGTAGGTTAGTCGCAATATTTTATAACGATTAATTGAATTTATACAGAATATTATTCAATATTTAATGGAAAAACTTATAATATTTAATGAAATTATAAAGAAAATATTTTTATTTTTTTTAGAACTTACTGATCCCAAACTTAATTGCATTTGACGCGGAACCATTTTAAAGATATCGAAAATCTAAAGATGTAGTTCTTATTGTTTTTTTATGCACTACATGGTATGGATAGGGCCATTTTGATAGTTTCAAAAATTGTAAAAAAGTTGTATCCCTATTGCACATCTTAGGGCATAATTTGTACACCAGTAATTGTGAATTCAAAAAACCTTTCATTTGACTCAAAGTTGTTTATAGTTACTTTTTTTTTTTTTTTAACAACCAATACTCAGGGGATGCCCCCTACTCATGCAGTGCATTGTATTGATCAGGAAAATTGATTATGGGAAGGAGGAAGGAGGAAAGAGGAAGTAGTGTTTGTGTATATTTAATATTTGTGGATATTTAAATTGTTCTAAATTGTAAGTAGCAGGGAAGACTTCTGCGGGAAGTTTGTTCCACATACGAATCGTTCGACTAAAAAACGAATTTTCTTTGTTAATTTTTTTGAGCTAATAAGACCTAAAATATTCATGTAAATAAAAACTAAATTTTTGTTTACAGTTTTGTTCCAACATTTCGTCGATTATTTGTTGACTTCTTCTGGGGATTCGTAAATTTTGATATTATTACATTCAAAATTTTTTATAAATAATTTTACATTAAGCATGTAACATACAACAAAAAACACGAATTTAACAATAAAAACACATTCTAACTTAATGAATTTTCTTTGTAATGCCTTGTGCAAAACACATGACAATCAACTTAGTAACGCCTAAGTTGATATTGGGCAACTAAAAAAAAAAACACGGGTTCCTTAAATTTGTATTATCTCCAACATATCCGAAGCTCATTAAGATCTGCCGGTCCGCGTGGGATTCCTCGCTTTTTAGAGCAGTATTTTTGCTTAATTTGTATATTTTAATTTAGTAAGATAATTCTGAAATAAAAAAACACAGACTATGGAATTGAGTTAACAAAAAAAAAAAAAAAGTGTTGTGTAAAAACGTATTGTTTTAATTTCTCAGTGTACCTTATACTTTTGTGTTGTGTTAAAATTTTAAATATAATTTTCATATAAAAATATAAAAACAACAAGAACCAATAATAAAATTTGAATACCTTTGTAGTAAATGACAGAAGTAGATAGCGTGTGTGAGCTATAGATTAATTTTTATTTTAGCAAAAACTTTCTTATTTTATGTTAAACAACTTGTGTAAGTAATTAATATTTTCCATATTTAAACTAAAAAAAAAAAAACTTTTTCATAAAAAATATTAAATAATATTAAGAAAATACACAAAAATGAAAAGATTTGGAACAAAAATTTTAACAAAAAATAAATTAGTTTTACATGAAAACTTAAATGTTAGTATTAACTATAAATTTAATTAAGTCCAAACAAATTTAGCTATTTAAAAAAAAAAAAACACACACACACAGCAAAAGCAACAAAAAAAACAAATATATATTAAAGCAAATAACTTTTGACCATACATTTTAATAATAATAAATATATACAAAAATCTATTAAATTTCAAATAAAATAAATATTTATAAAACAATTTTAAAAAAGAAAGCAAATATCCATAAAAAAAATAGATTTATTATGAGACAAATTTCTGTAAAACCATAGAAAACATTTAATAAATTAAAGAAAGAAAAAAAAAATAACCCATTTACACTCATTATCACTAAAACACACACACACGCGTAAATCAACCATCTTATACTTACACTTGAAAAAAATTTACACTTTAATTAAGCTAGCGATTCGATTAAAAAAATTACTAACAACAACTACAATTCATTTAAAAATTCATATAAAAAAAAAAACGAAATTTATTAAAAGGAAATGATAAATAAATAAATAAATAAATATTAATAAAAATAAAAAAAGAAAAAGAAATCATTAAAGAAAAACTAAATAAAAAAAAAATTAAAAATTACTTATAAAAAAGGAAGTTGTTTAATTTAAAATTTTCATTACAGACTTACAAAATATTTACAACTTTGCACAATTTCTCTTAATTATCATTGAAAATATGTTGTTTTAAACACATTTCAAATATTTTTCTGCGATTTAGTCTGATTTTTTATTAAAACTAATGACTCCATTTAAGTGGGTTTATAAAATTTAATAATAAAAAAAATCGACTAAAGAGCTTTTAGTTGCACTACATTCTTCACTTAACTATGTATGAAACAAGGGAACAAGGAAGAGACTTTAACACTGTTTACTGTAAAAATTCCGCATCTTAATAAAAATGATATGGACTCTGGTCAAAAATTGTTTAATCCTTTGAAATTATTATTATCACACTGAGCTTTGAGTGGAAGTTCAATAAAAGGTAAATGTATATGAAACAGACTTGTCCCCCAAGTCAATTACATTGCACAATCATTCACTTGTGAAATTTTTCTATATAATTAATAATTTCAGACCTACGCTCACACTTGTGATCATAAACGCTTCCTTGGTAAATTTATAAAATTTTGAATACCATACATGATGATTAGTAGTAACATCTGGGTATTTAATTACAGGGCAATTACTCAATTACACACAATTACATGTAATAAGACGTATAAAAGTAATTGGCTTGTAATTAAATACACAAATATTATTGTTATGTCCCATGCCTGGTGTTAAAAAATTGAAAATTTTTCAAGAAATCGTTCAAGGTCTGAAATTATTAATTATATGGAAAAATTTCACAAGTAAATGATTCTGAAATGTAATTGACGTCGCTCAAGTCTGATATGGGGAAACATTAGATTGAGTACCTTTCACGAATAAAGCTTGTTTAAAAGAAACAAAATGAACGGGCTTATTTTTGTTTAAACGTGATTTAAATATATTTGAAGTAACAAAAATCATAATTTTAGAAGAATTCGCTATAGTTTATCTCAAATTGTTTTAGGGGCCTCCATATATAATGGAAATGTTAATCGCCCAGAAAAACTTTGGTAATGGGTGTGATAAAGTAATGCATTACATTGTAATGTGTACTCCGATGGGGTGCAATAACGCCTTACGAAATACGGCCTTAAAGGCTTTACTTCTCAATGGAAAGTGAAATAAGGCCTTTATTTCCAAAAAGGTTTTATTGCACTTTGAAAGTGAAATAATGCCGTAAAGGTCTTATTTCACTTAAATTTTTTTTTAAATGAAGCAATAAAATTTCTTATTCTTATTCTTCTTATATTTTATTGAACAATTATAAAAAAATTTCATATTAACAAAAATTAATAGAACATTAATAATTAATCCCACTTCTGGAAACGAAATAAATCCCACCAAAATGAAAAAAAATCACTTTAATCATTACACATTTTTGCAAATATGATGATAAGCAAAAATTAATAGAACATTAATAATTCAACAAAAAATTTAACTGCAACAATATTGAAAATCTTTGCTTTTTAAAGTTTTTCAGCGTGGCGGCCTGCGGCCGCTCTTAGGGGTTTTCTCCTCCATGGGACGCGGCAGGTGGCTTCGCTGAATAAAGTTTCCCTGCGCGCGTCACACTAGGGAAGATAATGAGACGCGCGCAGGAAAACTGTATTCAGCGAAGCCACCTGCCGCGTCCTATGGAGGAGAAAACCCCTAAGATCGGCCGCAGGCCGCCACGCAGAAAAACTGAACAGTGTAACAAAAGAATCAAAAAATACAAAATAAAGGCTTTATTGCACCATTGGCTAAATTTCAATAAAGGCCTTATGTCACTTTCAAAGTGCAATAAAGCCCTTTTCGCAATAAAGGCCTTATTTCTCAATTGGAAGTGAAATAAAGCCTTAAAGGCCTTATTTCGTAAGGCGTTATTGCACCCCACCGTGTACTCCGTACATATATCATTATTTTCCAACAAGAAGTAATGAGTTACCGATAATTGAACACTCATAGATTACCTTGTAATGATACCTCATTGCATTTGACATTACTTCAAAACATAAAATCATGACTTACCGATCATCAATTACATAATGCATGAATTATAAACGTAAAGTAATTATTAATATATATTTTTGAAAATCTATTTATAGACACATTACTTTGCGATTTTTTATAAGCATGAGCGTAAGGTGTATATTTCTGATATCACCAACGAAAACACGAAGCACAACAACTCATTTACATTTTAAGCAATCAAATATTATATCGAGAGCTCAGTTGATAGAGTTCTCGCCTAACTAATTTTTAAATACTGGAGACCCCAGGTTCGAGTCCCAGCATGACCGTGCAATTTATTTAATGAAAAAAAAAGTTATTTATTTAATTAAAAAAAATATCTGTAAACAAATTTTTTTATGCATTTTTTTTTATGAAAATCTATTTATAGACATATTACTTTTTCCCACCATGTAACCATATAAGTAACCACCTTTTACTTTTAGGCTCATCGCCTGTAAAATTCATCAGTGAAGTAAGGTGTAATGTAATGCGTGAAGCCCTATGGTGATACATTACTTTACCCATGATTTGGTAATGTGTGGTTTTGCTGGGCGGTATAATAATAAATTATTCTTTTGTCTACAATCATATTATATTATTTATTATCAGTGATGCCAACTTTTTGAGAGCAAATAGCGCAAGAAAAGTTGTAAATAGCGCAAGAAAAGTTGAGAGCAAATAGCGCAAGAAAAGTTGTAAAAAGCATAAAAATGCGTTAGTTTTTGCTTAAAAGGCGTAACAAATCACCAGACACATTTTTTTCCTAATTTGTTTGCAAAGTTAAAGAAACGAATTCAAATTGCCCATAAAACAGTTTTATAATTCCATTCCGTGCTAAAATAAAGCATCCGCATTTCTTCACCGACAAAATCAGTTTTTAGTCCAGCATTTTGTTTGTACTTTTGCAAAAATATCTGGCGAACTTCATAGAAAAAGGGGTTTTCTTATCAACTAAACAGACAAGAACATTTAAAATACAGCGAAAAAGTGATATTTTAGTTTAATTTCCTTAATATCATCATAAATTGCAGTATTCACATTTCTTAACCGACAATTTCGCTGTTTATTCCAGTATTTTTTTTTTTGTGAGTTTGCGAAAATATCTGCCAAATTCCATATAAAAAAATAAGTTTTCGGTATCAATTTAACAGATAAGACAGTTTAAATGCAGCGAAAATGTGACATTTGATTGTATGTAATTTCCTTAAGACTGCACAAAATTAGAGTTTTATTTAGTTTTTATTTTAGTTTTAGGGCTTTTTGCACAAAGTATTTACTTGTCGTAATTGGCTAAAAAGCAATAACGATAAATTACAAAAGCACCAATTTAGTGCTTTTTAATATTTTGGCACCATGAACGAAATTTTGGTGTTTTGTGATATTTTAAAGCACCCTAAATAGTGTTAAATTCAACAAGTTGGCATCACTGTTTACTATCATATTCCCCTCTCTAACTGCAACCGTATTGTAGTTGCGACAACTATAATAGTATGAGTCTGTTTTTTTATGAGTGTCTTCGCTCTTTTAGTGAAATTCTTGCAGTGTTGCCTAGTTAGGGGTTTTCCCCCTAGATTTAGAGGGGTTTTTAGTCGTTTAGGGGGATTTTAGTGGGTAACAATTTGTTAGGCGGAATTTTGGTAGTACAAATCTGATTAAAAGAGATATTTTTGACTTTATAAGATAAAATTTTAGGTACAATTATTATTTTTGTCAAAATTTTAACATACTTTTAACTTTTTTTTAGATTGCTGATAAAATTTAAGTCACTTTTCATAAGTCACACTGCGCCGTTAAAATAAAACTACAGATTTTGACAATAGAAACAGTAAAACTCTAAAGAAATTTGCGTATTTTAACATTTTTATTCAAAGAAAAAACTAAACAATTTAACAGATATTAGGAAAAATAGTTTTAGGGTGATTTTTTTGGTAGTAGAGTAAGTCTAGAGGTTTTTTTTTTGAAAAATTTAGGGAGATTTATTAAAAACTACTTGGCAACACTGCATTCTTGTTTAAGATTTTGTAAAAAGAAGTCCTGAGAAGCAGTCAGTCCGAACAAAGTAACAAATTAAATAACGAAAAAACATAAAAATAGAAAAACAACACAGTGGGGTTAATTGTAATGGGGATAGTTTTTAGTGAAAGAAGAAATAATTTGGCATTCTCAACCCGATCTACCCTGGGAACCTAGACAAAACTTAAATTGACACGAATTTCTTAAATGAAGTTATTGTTTATTATATGTGACTTGCTCCACGAAAAGGGACCTCTGCGCCGAAAAGAAGTTATTGAGAAAAACGCGTTTAAAAAAACGCTTCGATTTTCCGTGTTTTGCGCATGGTTATGCAACTCTTCCTTCAACCTGATCATCTGGCGATTTGTACCTTTGATATTGAACTTTTTTTAAATTCCAAATATTATTTATATTTTCTGTTTATATCACATTTTTCAATTTTTTCATTAATTATGTTCATCTTTACAGGTGATTTGTAAAAAAACTAAAAGACATAGAAACTTGCGGTTTGCGGCATTTGAAAGAGCGTTTTTTCCAATAAGCATCACTCAAAAAGTAAAAAAAAATTTTCGGCGCAGGTCACATATGTAAAAAGTGATATAAAAGTGTTTTTTTTTTTTAATTTTTTGTACTAAATTTAAGAATTATGAAAGAAAAATTTAAACAAATACAAGTGCTTTTTAGTCTGTAGTATGATATAATCATACTATGTTTGCAATAATCATAATATTGTAATAAATTATGACGAAATACTTTTCCAGTATTTGTTGCACAGTAACAAATTTGTTTCAGAAGCTACTGCTTGCTAAACAATTTATTCAAAATTTAATCAAAAAAATTTTCAAAAATACTCCAACTTCAAGAGGCCATAAGAATAAAATTCGAACAAACTTTCCAAATGATGACCCAAAATTTGTTGCACAGTGTAATTAATCGCCATAACAATTTTATTTCAAAAGCTACTGTGTACTAAAAAATTCCTTCAAAACTGTTAGAATATGTAGAAATTTTATACTTTAAGCCACCATAATAAACAAACTGATTTGACGTGCCTAAATAGTGGTTTATAAATAATTTGAATGAGCCATAATTTAAAAAAATATTTTTTTTAACACCAATTTTAAAAATTTTTGAGAAAAGCCCATATATATTTTTTTTTTTTGAAATATAAAGTATATTAATTTATTGCAGAATTGCTCCTTAAGTACCGAACCGATTAATATATGTTATATGGACTGATTTTAGAATAGCTGTCACGCATAAATAATATTATATTTTGTGACACCCTGTTTCAATACAAGGTAAGTTACAGGGTTGCCAAGAGGAAAATCTAGAGTGTAAAATGGCTTCTACATATTTAGTGTTAAGATTCCAAACAGATCATATAAAAATAAATTTTTGTATCGTTCTTTAAATTGAAGCATATTTTTAAATTGCAAAATATGTTTGACAACATAAACCTGTGTAAATACACAGTGTGTATATCAAGCAAAGTTTTGGTCCTCTGAAGATTTTCGGTGACGCGAAATGAAACATGTAACGACCTGTCAGTAGAAAAAGTCTGCATTAAATTAGCGGATGAAGAAATTTTTAATTAATTAATAAACATTTCACGGTTTTTGTTGAACAAAAAACAAAATAAGCTTGAACTTGAATAATCTTGCTCAATTCATAATTTATGATAAAAGATCGAAAACTAAAATTTTGGGTTAAAATAATGTTTTAGAATTTAAAACTAATATATTTGAAAACTTTTCATTTCACTCCATACATACATTTGTACCCTTGTAACTAAATACTTATACCAAGTATTCACATTTTCCCATTATTTTTGTTATCATAATCGCTTGGTGAAATCCAGTTTATCATTGTTGCATTTTATATGCTGCTTGTGACGCCACGGTTTTCAACACTAATGATGACAATGACCAGCTGGTTGTCTGTATAACTAATACTAACTGATTGGGATTGGGACTGGGACGCATCTTTGTGTATTTATTTTGTAATTGTTAATAGAAATAGAAATTAATAAATTAATTGTTGTCTAACGCAATGGCCACATACATTTTTAGTTAACTTTGTTTGATATGATTTGCAATTCAATTGTAACTCGTGTCGGTTGGAAAACAGTGTAGCAGAAATTTTAATCAATGCAATTGAGAATTATGCTACGTTTCCACTGGAGGTGTTTTAAACAAAAACATGTTTTGTACCGGCTGTTTTTCACCAAAACACATGTTTTGCTCAAAACATGTAAGTGGAAATACAGTATTAAATATTCTAAGAAAACACTTTTTAAAAAATTACCAGGGATTTCCATTTGTTATATAAATCATAATATTATTTACCAAGTCGTTTCTGTGTACAAATTATAAAAATCCGTTATATTTCGAATTGCTTATTAGTTGTTTTAACTAAAAATTGATCTTCGTAATTGAAAATTTAAATTAAATTAACTAAAAGGTTTTAATTGTATCACTAATAACAGCCAGACTCATAAACTTAACTTATTAATGGAACGTCAAACATCCGCTGGACAATTAAACTTTGCAGATATGAAGAACCATGCTTCATTAAGAAATTTCTTTAATTTTGTTGCCTTAAAGTATCACCTAGTGGAAATATTAGCAACTAAAGTTGGAACTTTGACAGCATATATATCCTAGACGTTTGAAGATAATTTAAAAAATTTAAATTTTCTATAATTTTGAGATCGAATCTTTATGCAAAAGTATATGTACAAAATGTCGTGGTTTGCAACTATTTTTTAAAATTGACATATCGCTCATTTACTTCAAGAACGTCACAACTCAAAAAAACATGATTTTTGAGTTAATGACGCAGAATTATTCGTTATATCACGTATCATATTATGTAAAAAATTCGAATTGATATCTTGTTTACTCACCACTTATGAGCAATTTTGTCATTATTTTTTTCTGCAAGGTGGGAGTAAATTGAAAACTTTAAACTCGTTTTCTACAAAATCAAAATTTTTGAGTTATGACGTTATTGAAGTAAATGAGCGATATGTCAAACCTGACGATATAACTTTAATAAGTTGAGTATTATTTTAATAAAAACCATCCATTATTTATGTTTCACGTGAAATCGGAATAAGACTTGGAATATTTTAAGTTTTGTGTATTTGAAAAATTCGTCGTAGCATCGTTCACATTTTTTAAAATTATATGCAATTGATGAACTAATTTCTAGCAATTGATGAACTAATTTCTTTCATATTTTTCATCAATATACCAATCAAAAATATAAAAGATTATACTTTTTATTATTTCTAAATAGTTTTTGAAAAAAGTTACATCACAAAAGGTCAAACATTTATTTTGTCAAATAATTATTTGACAACTCTGAATAATAATTTTCAACATTTTTTTATTTACGATTGTGATTAAGATTATTTTATGATTTTTAAAGCACTTAATTATCTTTATAAAGGCCTTTTAAAAGTACTGGGTCGATAAAGGAACACTGTGTCAATACTGAGTGAGTTAATAACTGTTACACCGAAAAAAATCCAAGTGTTACATATACTAAAACCGACGTACATAGCACGAAATATTTCGATTATTCGCACCACAAAAGGTTGGTGTAAAATATACAAATACGCATGAAAGTATTTTATACAAAATAAATTTTCTTTTTTACGTAATATTTTTTTATATATTACGAAAGAACTATTTTTACCAGCGCTTCAAAATGGTGCAATCATAAAAATCAATAAATAAGCAAAGGGATATACAAACAAAATATATTAAAATTTTTATTCATTATAGTACACTCAGGGAACTTCTACTTTTTAAATATGTAGTTGTTTGGGTTGAAATACAGTTTTTTTATTTTAAATGTAAATGTCAGTCATTTGTAGAACAAATAAAATTTATTACTAACCTTGTAGTTCATTTTAAAAACAAACCACATCAAATGGCTGTTTTATGATTTTACATTAATTTTTTACTGTCTTTTTTTGTTATTTAAAAAAAATTTTTTGTTTATTTTGTACTAACATTTGTGGTTTATTTTTACTACAGTTGTAGTTCATTTTTTGAACATTGAAAAACAAAAATTTCGTAAAATTAAATCAACGTTTTTATATGTTTTCTACGAACAATTATAATACGAAATTTTTTCGTTAGTTTCGTAAAAAACAAAAGCCTTTACACTTTGCGTTTCGTAAAATAAAAGATACTTTCATATGGGCAACTTCAAAAATTTACAGCACCTAGACATTTTTTTTAAGTTTTTTTTGTCTGACATCAATGTCGATTTGTGTGTGTATAAGCCGATATTTTAGCGTGTGAAATCCGTTCGCGTTAATCATTTTTATTAAGCGGCGCAAATTTTACGGCGGTTTTAAGTTAAAAATTAAAAAAAAATATTAAAATTACAGTTTTTATGAAAATTGAAAAAGGATAACGCGTGTGGATAATACCCCTTAAGGGCTTTCTTAACACACTAAAATATTTGTAAAAGCTTCAATACTTTTTAAAATACACTGAAAAAAAAAATAAAAAATTTTTTTTTTTTGATCGTGTATGCATATAAAAATTTATTTGAAAATGGTAAAAATTTTACAAAATTACGGCTAGTATAAGACATAATTTGTAATATTTTGGAAAAAAACTATTTGCCTATTAAGAGATATAACCATTTAAACTTTACCACTCATGATTTTTTGCTATTTTGATTTTTTACCTTTGAAAATTTGTAAAATTGTTCTGCAAATTGGAGGCTGTAACTAACGTTTCGTTAGTTAAATCTTGGGTTCCAGCGATAAATTCTAAGCCGTTTTAAATTTTTTTTAATCCGCAATTTTTTGTTTTGATGGCATTGTTTTTATTATTATTATTATTGTTATTTAAAACCGAATACCTAACTGACTTTCTTACACCAATTTGCAATTTGTTTGTTTTTTTATTTTTATTTTTTCAGATTGGCGATATTTGCGTATTTTTTCGGTTAATTTGTTTCGCTTCTCAGTTTTTACGAATTTCATGTTTTTTAATGTATAATCTGAAACCATTTTACTAATTTTTATTCACGACTGTTCACGCGCATAAATAAAATAAACTTAATTGAAACTCAAATATTTATTCTTAGAAGCATTCAGCAAAGGCTATTATGATCATAGAGTTTTTATAATAAAGCAAGTTCTTTAAGATGTCATTGCATCGGCGGTAATTTGGCGGTTTTCGTGGTAGTATGTTTTAATTGTTTTGTTGAAATTTGTTAAGGTGGCCCCCGTGAATATTGTTTAAAAATATAGTCTCACTTTCTAGGGGCTCAAAAAAAACGCGTTTTTTTGCAAATATTAATATTGGACCGATTATAAAATACTTGTTGGGATTCTGGGTTACATATTAACCCGAATTCAAAAATAATTCTTTTTAATTTTCAAAATCAAATATTTCATACAAGGATGATTTTTAAGGTTAGAAACATTTTGTTTCCTCCATAAAACTTTAAATCCTTGAAATTTTTTGGTGCGTTTTCGATTTTAGTATCAAGCTCAATAAAGTCTTCCATTCGATGTACGTTTGAGCGGAATTGATACAGCGCTTTAGTTGTCACAAAGCGAAATGTGTTTGAAAAAACTGCCGCTGCACGCGCCAGGATTGAAAAAAATTATTTTTTTTTGCACTTTATCAGTTTAATCCGTCGCGAAGAATCTATTTAGTAACCTAAACATATTCCCATGCCATGTTTTGATATAAAAAAAAGCTTAAAAAAAATTGTTTTTTTTGCAAAAATTTTCAAAAGTTCATAAAATTTTTGAGTTTAAAAATTTTAAAGTGCGTTTTCGCCTCGGAGGTGCACTTTACGAAGTTACTCCCATCACGCAATACACTAGCCAACTAAAAAGACAATTCAGATTGGCAGACGCAAAAAAAATACATTTTCAAAAAATTTACGCTAATTTCTTTAAAGTTTGTGGTGTCCGTGGAACGTTATTGGTACGCTGACACCAACTTGATATACCTCAAACTTTATATAATTACGCCGTTTTATTAATTCTGCGCTTAAAACACATTTTAATTAAACGGCGCAAAAACCCTATTAAAAATCTTCAAAAAGTTCAAAATTCGGAAAATTTTGGTTTCTTTTGTAAACCACCATGCAACTTTTCACCCAGCAGCGATATCAAAAAATTTGGATCTGAAAGCTAAAAACTATTACAGAGAAAACGGAATGAATGAAAAAACTCTTGCAAGTTTCAAGTCGTTTTTTTAATTTCTTAAGGTGAAGACTTTTCAATTTAAAACTTTACACGTCATATCCTTTAAGTATAGTCATCTAAACCCTGTACAACGTTTTTTTCAATTCATAAAACTTAACGAAATAAGAGCCATAGTATGTCGGTTTCAGCAGGTGCTCAAAAAATTTGAAATAGCCCATATATATTAAGAAAAAATGAATTCGTTTGTTTTGTTAAATTTTAAAAAGCTGCACTAAATTTATTTTCGTAAAATTAAAAAAAGTTTCGTGTAAAGGGTCCGCCAAATAACTTTTTTTTTTGAAAATGCTATAAAAAACAGAACTACTGATTATTTTCTCAAATTTCTTTTTTATTTGAAAGTACAATCCTTCCGGTTAATAACGGAAAATAATTTCATTCAAATGGCTGCCTCGGCTGGCCATGCAATATGAGCTTCATCTGAAAAGATGATTTTTTTTTGGCAAAATCGGCATAGAAAAAAAACGTCAGATGGCGGACCCTATATTTTGCGAGAAAAATAGCTACGAAAGTTTTTTTCGTAAAAAGCTGCATGAATTTTTTTCGATGAAGAGTTTGATTTTAGTTAAAAAAAACACTTAACTAATGTTGTCTTGATACGATGTTACATACACATATAGAGGCCTAAGATGTCTTCTTAAAGATTCCTTTTTTAAATTTATTATTTGAACTTTATCTAAAAAAATCAAAAATTCAAAATTGTTCAAATTGGACAATTTTCAACGTCCTTGCAATGACAGTAAGATATACTGATACAAACACAGATATCAGTATACTCAAATTAAAGATCATTTGGTGTTGATTTTATATTCTTAATTTTATGAATTTGAAATTTGTATTCAGGTCCATTAAAAAAAATATGTGTTTCAAAGCCAGGTTTTTTTTTAGCCACACACAGAGAAATAAAGTGCCAACCGAATTAAAAAGTGTATATTAATGGTAACAACTTATAAATTCAGTTAGTACGACGATATTTACATTCGATTTCTAAAAATTTTGGGTGTTGCAACTTAAATTATGTTAAATTTACCGAATTTTTTTGTGAAAACAAATATAAACTGCTGAAATTCGAAATAATCGATTTTGAGTCGTAGTAACCGAATTTTAGTTGGCAAATAGCTAAATTTTTTTCTGTGTACATTAAATAGTACATAAATTTTTTCCACATTTGACATCTATGAGTTGTATGGAAATCTCTAGAAATGGCTTTTGTTGTAACATTTTTATATCTTTTGCAAATTGGTTACAAGGACAGGTGCATTAAGTTGTCTTGAATTGCAGAAATTCATAATTTATCTATAAAAAAAATCAACTTATATTGAGGTAAGTCGATCAAATATGATTGAGTTCATAATTTAAATTATTATTAATAAATCTCTGATTTAAAACATAACGGATGTCAATGTTTTTTGTTTTTATTTTTCGCTTTAGTTTTAAATTGTTCTTAAAGGATCAACTTTCCGACTACATGCATAAATGCACGTAACTCATAAATAATGAATGATCAGAACACAAATAATAACCAACAGCAACAAAAACAACCATAATAATTTCTTTTGTCTCTTGACTTATTTTAAAACAAAATCATTCATGTATAAGTACAAAATGTAACGTAGCAACTGCAATTGGAGCGACAGACTAAAAGTAAAATTTTTATGAAAGCATATTCTATTAGAATTCATGATGAAACAAAAATATTTGTTTCTGGTGTAGCATATGATGTTGTATATGAACAAATGTAGCCATGAGCATTTAAAGAATAATGTTTTCTTGTTGCCATCGCCTGTCGATTTTATTGTAAATAGCCAGATATTATTATTCAACTGTAAATGTATATAAATGTGAGTGTATGTGAGTGATACTAAAACAAACACATACTAAATTATGATCGAATGTTTTTTCAGTCATCAAGTGGTTCGATCGATCGATGGCACAGTGGGGGATTTACAAAAAAAAGTTGAAAAAAATTAGGGCATTTCTTACTGGGTGGATAGAATGTAATAAAATTTGGCATAGTGATAATCAAGGTGGTAAGGAGCATAAGTTTTCAAGATGTTCCCCACATTCCCATCCGGAGCTGCGCCATAGGGCCCCAAAATGTGTTGCCTAGTGTATAAGAACACTTTTAAAGCTAACCATGGTTTAATTGTACAATGTTTGCTCCATCAAAATTTATTTTTTTTATTGCCTAGACAATTTTGACATAATACAGAACAATATTATTTATGAATTTACAAAGCGTAATAAGAAAATAATATTAGGCATAAATAAGACATTTTCACACTTAAATATTTTAGTTTTTAAAAAAATGTAAGTTTTGAATATTTTGCGTTGTTACCCTACTGGCAATGAGGAGTCAATTGGCCTTAAAGGATATATCCTGGTACTGGTTAAAGTATGACATATTATGGAACTAGTATAATATGTCATTTATGTGGGTTAAATGATGTAAATTATATTTAACTGGTCCCCTGCCCGATGAAAATTATATATATAATAATTAATAATTATAATAATTTTTAATAAGTTTTTGGTTTCGTTTTTTTATTGTCATTAGGATTTAATTTAAATATTGTTTTTTGTTATTTCAAATGTAAACAACTTTTTTTAACAAATACTTTGATGTTTTGTTTTTCTTTGGAATTCTGGGGGTGTGTAAAAAAATTAAAATTATATCAACTCTCCCTAATAATTCCACCGTTATAGTTATGCCATGTTGCAGGATTAAATTAGATCAAATATGATCTCAAAATTGGGGCATCCAATAATATCTAATATAAGATCCCATGTGATTAATGATGTTGGACCACATATAATCTTATCGCTAACTAAATTGTTAACCTTGTGTCATATATGCCATATTATAGAATTATATCTTACATCATTTAATGTCATATAGAATTATATGTTAGGTTGTGTTATACATATGACACCATATATAAGAATATCTTATAGTACACAAACAAATTTTTTTTATAAGATAGTATATATTATAATATCTTAAATTATATAGCTTTTATTGCACCATATATGAGGAGCCGCAGAACAAAACGCATTTTTTCACAAATTGGTTTTTTGATATTTTGAAAATATTTGGGTTAAAATCTGCTAGAAAAAATCTAGTTTGCATATTTTTTTTTTGTCCAAGAAAATGGGTTCTAAAAAAATTGGTGCATAATAGAACGTGCTTTTTATTATTTTTTTTTTTATCAAAACGTACCTTTTTCGTAGTCTTTGCCATTTTCTCAGGAAGTTGTACTTTTTGCTATAATGAAAGACCCAATCCATGTATCAATCACACTTCAATTGAAACTCTACATTTTTCTTTTTATTATCTTGTTTTAAAAGCATTTCTTAGTATTCTCAATTTGTTTGACGTTTATTTAAGTTAAAAAATAATTGCAATATTTAAAATATTGTGTGATTACTAAGTCTTATTCAAAAATTATTTAATAGTATAATTAAAACAAGGACGAATTACAAGATGTCGTAGAAAATTTAAATATCGGTACACGTTAAAATTGACATTGTAGTGTAAAAAATAAACATTGCAACATTTTACAACACTCAATTTTATTTAAACACTTTTTTGAGCGTAATTTTGAGAAAATTGTTGTGCTTTTTAGATGAAATAACCAAAAAAATAACATTGTATTAAATAACAACAAAAAACATATTTAATTTCAATACATATATTTTTTTATATAGTTGATCATATTTAAAAACATTCCGTCAAAATATTATCGTATAAAAAAAAAAACGCAGACCAAAACGTTCTATTTTTTAACAAAACGTGTTTTTTTACTTTTTTTTAACAAAACGTACTTTTTCCATTTTAAAAGTGGTTTGATACAAAACAACCTTAGCATTTAATATGGTGACCTTTGACAGTTTGATGAATCTTTTGATAAGTAAAACACTTGTTACCATTTCCAGGTTCATGCACTTTTTTAAGGGGGTGAAATAAATAAACCTTAATTTCCCAAAAATTTTAAATGTGCGAAAAAGCACATTTTGTTTTGCGGCTCCTCATATGATTACATAAAGAATGGCCCAGTTATAATCTGGACGCACAAAAGTAGTTATAACTTTGTAAATAACTGACACATTTTTATAAATTATACACCAAATTAAAAGAAATTTATTCAGCTTTAAGGAAAATCATACATAAATCCTCCGGCTTTACTTTTTTAGCCTTCTGGTTCCATTTTTGTAACATTATAACTTAATTTTTTGCTTCTTTATTACTCTTCTTCAATTTATTTTTTACATTTGCCCAATATCTTTTGATTAGTCGAAATTGTGAGCAGTTAGGAGTATTCATGTGTTTGTTTTTCGAACTACTGCATGTTGGATTTTCTAAGAAAGTGTGCAAAATTTCTTCACGTCTTTTTTGTTCCATGGCGTCTGTACGAAATACTATTCGAATGACAGATTTGAAAATTATGTCAAATAACGGTATATGTCTTGTCAACAACATATGTAAATGGTTTAAAATTTCATACACTGGGGGCGCTGTAACAACGTTATGAATGCGTCCAGATTATAACTGGGCCATTCTTTATTATGTTATATATGAAAATGTTTTATTATAAAGGGTGTCCCCAAGAAGAGCGCAATTTTTAAATTTTAAATAAAACACAGATATTTAAAAAAAAATCGTGAAACTTTATTATATCGTAAAGTAGACAGAATGAGGTTATGTATGGAACAATATATCGTGCAGATGGCCGCCGCGGCTTTGCTGGCATGCACGCGATCTTTTAATGAAATTTTCAATGACCGTTTTGCATGAATGCTGCGGTATTTCATTAATGCAGCGTCCAATTTCCTCTTTTAAGGCTTGAGTGGTCGTCGGCTTATTCGCGTAAACCATCGACTTCAAAAAACCCCAAAGAAAAAAATCTAATGGTGTTAAATCGTCCGATTAGGCGGCCAATTCTGATCTCCAAAACGCGAAATAACACGACCGGGAAATGACTGATGCAGCAATTGAATTGTTTCTCTGGCTGTATGACATGTGGCGCCGTCTTGTTGGAACCACATGCCCTCCACATTCATTTCTTCAATTCTAGGCAAGAAAAAACTGGTTATCATTTCACGATACCGAACACCATTGACTGTTTGCGCTTGACCTGCCTCATTTTCATAAAAAAAAAGGTCCAATGATTCCTCCAGCCCAAAAACCACACCACACAGTGACACGTTGAGGATGCATTTGCTTCTCGTGAATCACTTGAGGATTTTCCTCACCCCAAATGCGACAATTCTGCCTATTGACGAAGCCATCAAGATGAAAATGGGCCTCGTCACTGAAGATGATTTTATCGGCAAAATCAGCATTTTCATGTTGTCTCTCCAATACCCAATTACTCCATTCCATCCATACTCCATTCGTGTAGCGCTCCATTTTTACTAACCTCGTACCTTCTACTAGCAAACAATAACAATTGTTCAAATGTCAAACAATGACACTACGAATGTTGCCAGATTTAAAAATTGCGTTCTTCTTGGGACACCCTTTATATGACAATAGATCTAGCATACATATCTTATTATGTATGGCATATCTGATTAGTGCTAATTTAATAAAGGCCAATATATAGAAATATATCGTTATGTTACCATATATGAAACATATAATAATATATGGCTATGCATGACATCATATGTATTCACTTTTAAAATATTTTAAGATAAAAAAAACATAAAACCATATATAATTTTTTTACCAGGGTAGCTTTAAAAATTTTCTTATACATGAGGTGCCTCACTTTGGGGCCCTATGGCGGAGCTCCGGATGGGCCTGTGAGACCCATCTAGAAAATTAATTATTGCAATCGAACTACCCAGTAAGAAATGTCGGAATTATTTCCATTTTTTTTTTGTAAATCCCCTACTGTGGATGTGGATTGCTTCAAAACATTCATTGTTTGTCTTCTTCTCTTTTTTTTTGTTTTTTCCTTCTTTACCATCATCATTCCCATAATGTTTTATTAATGATCTTTGGTAGATTTTTATAACGAATTGTTGGAAGTTTTTAACTAAACTCGCGTACTTAATGTAAAAACAACAACAATAATACAATTGTACATGTACATGTCTGTTGGCGTAATTGTATGTGTTTATCGTAGCAATTATAGCGGATTCTATAAGGAGTATTAAAAAAAAACAAACTTACAAACTTACAAACATTTCAAATATATTCTTCGTATATTAAAATTTAACTAAAAATGGTACCTTCAACAGATTATGCCTCATTTTTGTTTTAATGATTTGGGAACATTTTCGTTTGATTATTTAAAGAATTTTTAACAGAGCTCGGGAAAGAGACATGGATAGGGGGGAAATTGAGGGGAAAAATAAAATCTTTGAAAAATTTATTAAATTTGTTTGATTTGTTATTTTCAAAGACCGTTGCTAGTTGACAGCTAAGTGTCTGTGCATTGGGAGTTTATCATCATCATCATCATCGTCATTTTTATTATTTTAGTTTGTCTTGCAACAATTTCACTTCATTAAATTCCAAACGATGCCATTCATCTCTATAACGTTTATAGCAGTCATTGACAATGCGAAATTGTAAAACAATTATATATTTTTTTTTAAATCATATTTGTTTTTATTTACTTGATGCTGTCACTATTTAATTGTTATGGGGCAATAATAAAAAAATGGCCCTAGTTGGCAAATACACTGTTGGTGATTTTTATAAAGGCAGAGGTTACTATAAGAATTTTGAAGAATAAATCAGAAATTGTTTCGTAAACTAATATAGATTCTGCAAAAATTATCACCTACAGTTTCTATAAAAAAGGATTTTTTGTGAATTATTGGGGGAAAAAAATTACAATTACACGATTATTTGACAAAAAAGTTATTATTTTTTTAAAGAAATAAGTTATTTAAAAATAGTTTATATTATTATCGATTAAAAATGAGAAAACTGATTTTTTAATCATCTACACTCAAAGAAAAGGCTTCATAAAAAACATTTATGAAAATCTTCATAAATATGAAGAAAAACTTGATTTTCGTCCAGTGTAACACTTCATAAATATGATGAAGTTGTGTCAGAAAAGAGCAAATTGATGAGAGACTTCTTCATATTTTTGATATGCTTCATAAATATGACGATGAAGTTTCATAACTTTTTTTGGAGTTCTTAATAAATATTGCGAAACATTTAATAAATATGATGATTATTAGGCCGCGTCGATTTGTATGGAGGCAAAAAAATCGCTCAACGTTCAAGGAAAATCGTATTCTAGGGATCAAAGTAAGAAACTTTGCCGAAGGAACCATACCTCTAAAACGAATTCTGATGTCCCGACTTTTAACCCGTTGGGTCAAATTTTGAAAAATTCCACTTTGACACATTTAGAGTGCCCCAATCGAATCCAACCCCAATCGAATATAATTTATACATGCATCTGCTAGAGCGTCTTCCGGAGAAGAAATAGAGACCCTAATCTTGGAAAGACTCCTCCTACTTTCTGAAATATTTCTATCCCGAGATTTGTACATTTTGCTATAAAACCACGGTTAAAAAGGCTCTCTTTCAACTTCAATTTTAACCCCTTAACGTTCACCTAGAATGATGATTTATGCATTAATCTGCTAGCGCGTCTCCCGGAGAAGAAGTAGCTCCCATAATCTTGGAGAGATTCCTCCTACCTTCTGAAATATCAAAGTGGGCTTTTTCAAAATTTGACCCTACGGGTCTAAAGTCGGGACATCAGAATTCATTTTGGAGGTATGGTTCCTTCGGCAAAGATTCTTATTTTGATCCCTAGAATACGATTTTCCTTGAACGTTGAGCGATTTATAAATCGACCCGCCCTAATGATTATGCTTCATAAGCTTTTATGAAATGTTTCATAAATATTTATATACATCAATTAATGTTCCAAACATCAATTCAAGTTAAAAATTTTCATTTGAAATTAAAAAAAAACATAATTTTCTATTTAAAAAAATCAGTTAATATTCAGAAATTTTATATTAATTCTATTTAAAATTAAGAACAACTCAAATAATATTTAATTAATGTTTCTGAATTTTAAATAATTTCTCGTAGGTTTTGAGTTTTAAAAAATTTAGTTGCAAATAATATTTTCTATATATTTAAAATCAAAAAAAAAAAAATTTAATTTATGGTGTTTAAATTTCACAATTTTTCTCTAAAAAGGAAAAATTTATTTTTACAAAGTTTATGAAACTTTTTATGAAATGATGAAGGTCTATGAAACATTTGTCATAAATTTCTATGAAACTCGTCATAATATATATGACAACTTCGTAATTATGATGAATAACTGATGACAAACGATTTAAGAAACAATTTCATCAATATGATGACATTTTTTTCCCTGAGTGTATATTTCCGTCCAAAAATGGATTGTTTAGTAAAAGAAGAGTACCGGGGAAATTACACAGTGACACTTGGATATATTGTAGAGGACAAAAAAAACAAAAAAACAAAAAGGAGGAAAAAAACAAAAAACGTGTATTGAATATCCGCCAAAGGTGGACCTTGCACATAACAAAATTTTTCAATTTTTTTGATCAATGGTGATAATCTTTAACTTCGAATTCATATATTAATTAGTTCTCATGTAGTGAGATAACTAGTTTATATTAATGTTGATGTTTTGCATGGAATTGTTACTTCTTTCAAAACGTGTTCTGATGATGGGAACCTAAAAAATTGCCGAAATAGATCTATCAACACATTCCTGAAAGTGGTCAATTAATAAATTTGAAAACAAAAACTCTATAGATTATTTGTTAGGACAGTATCCTAATAAAGAAATATAGAGTATGGCCTCGAACTTAAATAATTTTCATTTTCATTTTCAAAAAAAAAAATAATATTCGACACGTATTTTTATATGTGAGCAATCTCAAGTTAAGGGGTCAAAAATTATCCAATTTGACGTCTTTTATATATAATTCTGCTTTAAGTTATTAAACTATAGTGAAATTGGGTATCAAATGAATGGTATTTTAAAACATATCAATGCATGTCCGAACATTTTTCTTTCGAATACCACAAATAAATGGTAACCCTGGGCCGACAGTATAGGCAATGTGGGTGTCAAAATTTTTGTTTTCTCAATAAATTTAATACTGCATACAAAAAAACTGCATTTATTGAATTTTAAAGTTGTTTCCATACACAAATGTTGTAATTTTGTATCTCGGTTTTTAAAAAAAGATGTCTAATATTTGTTTGTGCTTAACAACATATCCAAGTTTCAGTAAAATCTGCGGAGACAAAAACTGATTGGCATTCAATTTCCCGAAAACAAATATTGTTTCCCAAACTTAGCGAATCAAAGATAACCTATGAATGCTTCAAACTTAATTTTGTTTATTGGTTTCATACCAAATAAATTTTAAAAATTGTGAATTTTAATTAAAGCATGTGTTTTTATTGGCCCCGACATAAAACAGCTAATGCAAAACAACGAATTTGACTAAACGCCCTAACCAATTGAGCTTGCAGTATGGAAAGCATTAAATAAGTCATTAACAATGTCCTAGGCAAAAATCGTTCTCCTACTGCTCGAATATACATCGACATCATGCTAAGTGCTTTTGAAAGGTTACGTGTTCATATGTCAACATAAATTAATTTTTTTAGTTCTCATATGGATTATTTCGAATATCAGTTTTCAACATAATCCGATGAACATGGTGAACAATCAGACATGTGCACCTATTGAAGAACGCTATAAAGGCAAGCTTTTTCATTCTCTAATAGCTGAACTATGTTGGACATTGTGTGATGACGGTATAGAATTGCCTATAGCTAAACGAAAAATGTAATGAATAAATGCTTTCTTAAATACCCAAATTTGTTCTCATCTTTTTATTAACAAGTTTGTTATAATTTTTATCGGAAATAAAAATAATTTTCATTGCAATGAAAATGAAAAATTTTCAAGTTCAAGGCCATACTCTTTATAAGGATATTGTCCTAATAAATAATCTATAGAGTTTTTGCTTTCAAATTTATTATTTGACCACTTTCACTTTTTATAATATATCTAGAGATTTTTTGATTTATAGGGAAATTTTATGTAACACAATTTTTTCATACAAACTAGCCCCTAAAATACGAATTTTGGATACATTTTTGCGCTAATTCTGTATAAGTACGAAATTAACCCCTTAACTCTTTTTTGACACAGTGATCGTTTTTTTACCCAGTACTTTTAAACGGCTTTACTTTTTTTCTGGAAAAAGATTATTAAGTGGTTTAAAAACCCTTAAATTATTCAAAATCTCGACTTCAATAGAGAAAATTTTTTTTTGAAAAATTGTTATCCAGAGATGCTTACACTCACAAGAACTTTTCCATAAAAGTTCAACAGTTATTTAAAAATTGTATCAGAAATGCTGTTTCAATTGAATATACAGTTAAATTACCAAAGAAATATATTTTTTAACATTCTGTCTGTTATTCAACAAAAAAAAAAATAAACAAGAAAACGGACTTTCCGTAATAGTTAAAATATTCAGTTAAAATTTTCTATTCAAAACAAAAAGTTGTTATATTATATTGAGTATTGAAATAAACGAAAACAATCTATTGTTTTTATGGATTTTGTCGATTAATATTTAACAGTTGAAAATAAACTAAAAAATGCAATTGTTTTAAACGAAAAGTAAGTAGTCCTGTTTTAACTGATTTTCAGTTAATTCAATGTATATATTCCGTAGTCTTTACGGAAATAATATTGTGAGTGTAATAATTATTTCAAAAAATAAAATTTTGACCTTTTTTGATTGAACTTTTTTTGTAGAATTTTTTAAAAACACAAAAAAGCTTAATCTTTAATTTTGATTGTTATGTTGTCGAAAAATATGAAAATGTAATTCTATGCTAGAAATTAGTTCATATATAATTTTTTGTAAATCTGACCTGTCGAACGATGAACTTTTCAATTACACAAAGTCAAAATATTACAAAATTTATTCCGTTTTCACTCAAAACATAAATAATAGATTGTTTTTATTAAAATACTACTAAACCTTACAGAATTATATCGTCAGGGTTGCCATATAGCAATTTAAAGAAATTTTCAAAAACCGCATGCCTTTTCCAAAAAAAATTAAAAATCGGTTAACCTTAAAAAATAATTTTTCATATATCTTTGAAAAAAGTTTGTTCACAAAATTATACAAAATTTAAATTTTTAAAATATCTTCAACCGTCTACGATTTATATGCTGTCAAAGTATCAACTTGAGTTGCCAATATTTCTACTAGATGCCGATTTAAGGAAAAAAATACAAACATTTCATTTTAAGTTGTGACTTATTTCTTGCGCTCAAGCAGAATTTTGAGCTTTGGTGTATGCAAACTCTTAGGCCTAGTTTTTGGGATGTTAGTTTAACTTCGTTTAGCTAAACCCACATCGAATTTTGTCCACCATTTCCTATTTTATTAACAAACATTTGCCGGCACAATTTTTGCTAGTTCAGAAATTCGATCTTTACTGAAATAAAGCAAAATAAACAAAATTCCAATTGCAGTATTCCAGTTACAAACTGCGTTAAGCTAAGATTAATTAATGACAAATATTTTTGAGCAACTTTTTAACCCTTTATTTCCCCGTTTTAAAGGTATTTTCCCCCTTTTTCATGAAAGGAAAGAAAAGACCCATACATTAAGGATCTAGAGGGTTAAAATGTTCCACAAAATGTTCGTCGTAATTTTTTACATAAATCTGCTTAACACGTTTTAAAAAATGTAAGCATCCCATGTTTTCTTAGACCAATTCAACATAAGAATGTACAAAATGGAGGAAACGTCAATCCCCCCCCCCCCCCCCCCCTTCTAAATAAAATAAAATTCAGACGTACACTTTCAAATCGCCGATACAGGTATACTTTTGTTGGTCCCCCCATTCTGGTGGGGGGACCAACAAACAACAACATTCCTTGTTATTTTGTAAAAAATTTGATTTTGTTGTACAGTGTTATTGTAATATGATTGCATACATTTAGTTGTATTTAGGGTTTTTGTTTTCCCGGAATTTTTCATTTCCCGGGATAGCGGTAATTATTTTCGAATTTCCCGGGATAAATTAATTAAATTTGACCTAATTGTGCTTCCATATTTGTCTTTTATTATAAAAATTTATTTATGAACCAAAACACGCCAAATGACAACATAAGAACTGTCAAATACTTTATTTAAAAATCTAAAGTTAGAAATCCTTGAAGAATATTTTTGAAATTCCTTCAAGTTGCGTAAATATATAATAATCCATATTATCGTACAGTCTTTAAACCGACGTATTGTCTTGTTTCTTCTCCAATATTTTCACTTTCTACATTTTATCGTTTTGATTTTCATACAAATTTTAAGTTTTAATTCTTTAATTTAAAGTCAACAAATTCTAATTTGTGCTTAATATACAAAAAACTTTAATGGAATTACAAAATTTCTGTTTTCAATTCAAAACACATATTAAAAATTTGAAATCTAAAAATTTATATATCTAGCCCCACTAGTTCTAAACAAATGTTTAAAAAAAAATAGTTTTTTAATTTTAAATTAAAATAATTTTTAAAAGTTAGTGTTTTTCACACACATTTTTAGGCGAATTAATCTGTTTCTTTTTTTAGAGACAAGCACTAAAATTTTGATTAAATGAATTTGTTTTTTTAATTAGCATTTCTTTAATTAAAATTTTTAATATTAATGTCAGAAAAATTTAAATTAATTTAAATGAAGTAAAACAAATTGAAAAGATCAATTAAAATTATGAATATCTAAATAGTTTTTGAACTCCATATGATTTTCTTTATTTTCAATAAAAATTTTAACTAATTTTAAGCATTTTCTCTGTAATTTTTATTAAAAATATTTAAATAAAAAATCAATTAATGATGTTTAAATTTCAAATAAAACATACAATTGTTTTAATATTAGTTATAAATTCTGTGAATTAATAAAAAAATAATTCCCGGGAAATTCCGCACAAAATTCGTGGGATTCCGGGATTGAAAAATAGCGTTTTCCCGGGAATTCCCGGTACAAAAACCCTAGTAGTAAAAACAAAAAATGATTTTTCACATTTTCAACCGATTTTCAACTAACTTATTCTCTGTGTGTACATTTTATTATTATATATTTTATTATTATATATTGTGTGAGATTTTATTTGTTCGGTTTGAGATCATGACAAATTTTTTCTCTAAATTACCAGAAAAATTATAATTTTTATATGATAATTTACTTTGACTATTAGAAAAAACACAGAAAAAGTTATTAGACACTAGCATGAATGGAATGCATTTTCTGACCCACTACGGTCTGCATCAACGTTCTTCGTGCCATTTAGTGTTAATCGTAAATATCTTCTATTTAACTCACACTTTAAAGGAATTGGGTGACTTTAAATCCCACATTACTCTGTGTGTTGAGTTAGAATGAAATTTACCACGAACGATTTCTATTTATAGTGTGTTTGTTTTTCTCAAGTCATTATCATAACTGCCAGTTTAACTTTCAGTTAAAACTTTAAGTGGCAATTCTTTTCTCTAATGTCATCATATACTATCCTTCTACATAAGCAAAGCATATCAGCAAACATTAAAGATTTTTTTGTTAATACATATGTCGAGCATATACATTAAACGATTTCTACACTGTACCTGGTGAGTGGTTTAATAGTGAATTTTATCGTTGATCTATAAGTTTATGTGTGAGATTATATTATATATTTATTTTACGATTTTATATTAAAAAAAATGCATTATTGTAACTTACCTTGTCGTTGATTAAAACAGCTAATAACAATTCTACATTTTTACTTTTGTTTATATAAAAAAACATTTATTCTACAATAGTTTATTTAAAAATATAATAAAATATATATAAAAATATGTTTTTTTTGTATTTCTCTTTTTTTCTGTTTTTGTTCTTTTACTTCTTCAACTTCATCTCGTTGTTCATTTTTAAGTATTTTGTAAAAAAAAAATATTATTATAATTAAGTTACACAACTTATACAATACGTTTTTAAAAAATTAAAGAAAAAAATTAAATAAAAACCAAAAATTATAAAAAAAAAATAAAAAATTTGTATAAACAACAAAATATTTTTGAAATATAATTTCAATTAAAAAATTTATTTCAATATTTTTTGTTGTTTTTGTTTTTTTTTTTAGATATAAAATAATATTTTTTGTTTTATTAATATTATTAAAATATTATTATTTAAAAATATATACGTAGTTATATATAAAAAACGGCAAGATTTTTTTTTGTATTATTAATTAATTAATAATAATAAAAAATTACTTAAAAAAAACAATTATAAAAAGAAAATTAAAATATTTTTAGGTTAAAATATACAAAATAAGTTTTTTTTTTTTTTTTTTTTTAGAAAAAAAAATTATTAAATAATAAAGAAATATGTAAAAAAAAGAAAATTTTCTAAGAAAATGAGGAAGCCGTTTGAAATATCTTTTTGTTTTTTGAGAAAATAATGGAAGTTTTAGAAAGTTTTGTTTTTTTCTTTAAGTACTAGCATTTTTTTTTTAATATAATAAATTATTTACAATTTTTTTTTTGTAAGTTTTTGTTTTTTTTTTAGGGAATGTTTGTGAAGTATTTTTTGTTTTTTTTAAATCATCACAATTGATAGGGAAAGGGTTCTTTTTTTTGTATTTAACAACTGTGTTGAGTTTTAAATTATTAATATTTGTTTTTAATTATTTTTAATTTGTGTTTTTAACAACAAATGCACTTGTTTTATTTTATTTTTTATTATTTTTGTTTAAGTTTTTGTTTTTTTTTTTTTTTGTTAAAATAATTATTAAATAAAACTTATTTAAAAATAATAATTATTGCATTTCTTTTGTAAGAAAATTAAGATTTTTTTTTTTTCTTAAGATTTTATTTGATGAAAAGTTATAAGAGAATTTTAAGCTTTCTTTTGTTACTAAGCAAGAATAGTCAATTTAAAATTGAGATCTTTTTTTTTGTTTGTATGATTTTTGTTTAAGCAAAAATATTTTTAGCCGGAAAGTAAAAGAAGTTAATAATTTTGTTTGTAAACATTTTTGTATATTTTATTTCGAAAATTATGTTAAAATTAAATTAAACCAAAAATAAAAAAAGGAAAAAAAAAACACAGAATCAAAAAGCTATTATGTATTAAATTATTAAAGAGTAATATAAAATTAGGGACTTAAGGAAGAATTGTTTATAAAAAAATCTTAATTTATAGAAAAAAAAAAATTCAATGCAATCTTATCGTATTGAATTAATAAAAAACACACATTTTTTTTTTTTTTTAAATCTTAAACAAAATTTTAAAACAATAACAATTTTTTTTTCTTTAGCAACTATTTTTTGTTAAAATTATGTAAAAAATTAAGAGTATTTTTTTTTTTATTAACACTACTCAACAAAAATTTTTATTAGATTTTTTTTTTTGTTTTTTTTTTTGAAAAAAGGACGTTTTGAAAATTATAATTCTAGAATTAATATATAAACTTCTATGAAACAAGTTGAGTAGTATTTTAAGATCTGTACTTATATAAAGTAAAGTACTTTTTTGTTTTGAAAATTTTTACAATTTTTTTCAATAACACTAAGCAACAAATTTTTGAGCCAAAAATGACGACCTCAATGAATTTACACACACACACAAAATATATTTCTTATATAACTTTAATTAAAATTCTAGTTGAACAACAAAGTCATATGCAATCAATTATGTATTTGATTCAATCATACAAATTTCAGTATTAAAAAGTTCACTTGTAACCTGTAAAAATGGCAACAAAAAAAATCTACTAAAAATTAGTAAAAAATTAAGTTGCAGAAAAAACTGTTAAATTAGCAAAATTGGTATGAATATTGGATATGAATAGCAAAAATAAATCTGTTGAATTAACAAATACTTAGCTATATTTGAGCTAAATTTTAGTTAATTGAAAGTTAAAAATTAATCTGCTGAAATCAGCAAAAAAAGTTGCTAAATATTAGTAGACAAAAATGTGACAATTTAACATTTTTTTTTTTTGAATTTTTTTTAATGCGAATAAGAATATGCCTAATAAAATCAGCAATCTAGAATTTTTAAGCAAAAAATTCTGTTGATTTTAGCAAAGTAAGCTGTTATATGCATTATACTAAATTTGAGATAAATATAGCAAACATTTTGTTGATATTACCGTTTTTGTTTGTTAGTTTTAGGCTAGAAATATTTGGTAAAAGTTTTTGCTAAAATTAGCAAAATAAAATGCTATTTTCAATTAATTAAAATTCATTTCATTTTCTAAAGTTAACAGATTTGTTTTTGCGGTTCTTGTTTTATTAATATTTAGAAAAAAAATCTGCTATTTTTAGCAGTTTTTTCTGAAACATAATATTTAGATAATTTTTAATAGCTTTTTTTGCGATTTTTACAGGTTTATTTCTATGAGTGTAATATTGATTATATTTTATAGTAAATAAATTACACACCGAATAGACTATACGTCATGAAAACATCAAAAAAAAATGAATGAGGTTCTGACCATCAATTCTATTATATATTTCGGATACTTTATTTTTCACTGAATTGTACAGTTTTTCTGAGAAATGACTTTAAAGTTTGTTGCATATTCATGCAGTATTTTATGTATAACCATTTCGATATGCAATCAACCTGATTTCTCTCTGTGTAAATCCAAGTAGTAATATTTACGGTACAGATTTGAATCCCAAAGCTTAAACCCACTTTTAAGCGTTTCCTTTTATTTTTTGATTTTTCCGAATACGGTCGCAAAATAATCAATCGACACAATGAAAAGAGTAATTTAGGAAGAGTTATATCAGTAAGAAAAAAGTTATTTTCTGAAGGCGTTTTTGATGTAATTTGTCAAAAATTTTAGATGCCAGCATAGCTTTCGAGGATGACGCTAATGTAACAGTTTTATTGTGATATGTAAATGCTTTTCAAATGTAGAAAATTTCAGGCAAAAACATTTATATTTGCAAAAATTTTGCTAACAAAAACTCCATTTTGGTACATATTTGCCTCAAAAGTACAGTTTTTGTTAGAAAAACTTTTGCAGTTATAAATATTTTTTACTAAATTTTTGCACTTTTATTTTTGAAAGGCTTTAACATATTATACTAAAAGTTGTACTCTGGGTTCATCTCGGAAAGCTATGCAGCCATATAAAATTTTTGAGAAATCGCGCATTTTGCATATGAAGTAACTTATTGAAATAATTACACTGCTCAACGAATATTACTTTTTTGCAGAGCCTCTCTTTAAAATACATATTTTTAATACTCTTAGGTATGCTGAATCCAATTCTGAGAAAATTATTTCTCATTTGCAGTTGTTGAAATATCGCGGTTTTTTTTTCTATTTACATCATTTAAACCATTCTTTTCGTATATTTTGCTTAATTTTGCGAAATTAAACCGCATAATCATGATTTTTTTACAGAATATAAATCTACATTAAATTTTATTTCATTTGAGCATAATCATGTCGGTGTTTGTTTCAGAATATTTTACATGCAATAGCAAGGAAGTTGAAAATGTTACATGTTTAGTTTTATCATTTTAAATTTTATGTATGCTAAACCAGTTTACAAATTTATCACTACGCGTGAACTAAACATTTCACTAAACTAAAAATATTAAAATTCCAAATCCATTGAAAATATCGTAAAATATTTAGAAAAGAAGGGAATTTTTATATAAAAATAATGGAGTTTATAACTTACATATAAAAACCGCGATATTTCAAAAACTACAAATGAGATACCGTTTTCTCTGCCAGATTTAGACTCAGCGTACCTAAATCTATTAAAAAATATCTAATACAAAGACAGGTTCTGTCAAAAGTTGCAAACTCTTTTATAGTAATATTAATAATATTAATAATATATTTTAATATTTAAGAATTCGTTCTTACACAGAACCAATTATGTTCAAAAAAAAATTAGCAATTAAACTTTTGTTTGATTTCAAACTCACTTTCAATTAAAAGTTTAATCATATGTGATATGTTTTTTATAAAATCAAATTCCTTTTGAGTTGTTAATTTTGTATTGTGTTAACAATTTATTAAGAACATATTATTGGCGAGGATTAATTATATTTTGAACAATGGAGGATTTTATGAAAGATTTCCTTGCAAGACAACAACAATGGTCTCAGCAAATGATGGCTGAACAACAACAATTTTTCGCACAGTTCCTGAATCAACGTGCTAGACCAGTTTCCAGTTTGGCATCGGGTTCTGTGGCAGTTCCGAAATTTAATAATTTCGACGATGAGCAAAACGATTTTGACACGTATAAGAGGCAGCTTGAAGAGCATTTTAAAGCATATGTTAGTAGAAGAAAATGAGAAGAAACGTTCGTTTTTCCTTTCTTGGGTTGGTGATAAAACTTTCCGGCTTATTCAAAAACTACTTGAAAAACAAAATGCACCCAACGTTCTAAATTGACGAGGAGGAATTGATATGTTTTTTATAAAATCAAATTCCCTTTGAGTTGGTAATTTTGTTTTGTCAATTATTTTAAAAATGTTCTCTTCATTCAAATATTTAATTTCAATAAATTCACAACTATTTGTTTTTGTAAAATATTGTGTTAACAATATATTGGAAACATATTAATATGCATTAAATATTTAATTGGTGCACACAAAATTTCCGGTTTTTATAACCCATAATGAAAACAAAAACAAAAATCTATTAAATTAAAAAAATTTTGCTAATATTTCAAAAATTTGAAAAAAATCACCAAAATTAAAATATCACCGAAATGAAAACAAGAAAATTAGAAATGTTTTCGAGATATACAATTTTATGTATGTGATTTTTTTTTTCAATTTTATCCATTTTTAATTTTTTTTTTATACAATTTTTGACAACTGCTTTAAATTTTTTTTTTTACAATTTTTTACGTTTTTTTTTCAGTTTTAGCAATATTTTTAAATTTCAATAATATTGAAGATTTTTTTTTTTGAAATTTTGGTGATTTTTTTTCAAGTTTGGCGATTTTAAAAATTTTCAGATATAAGCGATTTTTCATTTTTGGCGATTTTTTTTCTTACCGATTTTATTTTATATTTTCGAATTAAAAAAAAAAATCCTTTTTTTAGCGACTTATTTCCAATTTTCAATTTTTTTTTTTTAATTCAGATGATTTTTTATAATTGAGACGATTTTGTTTTTGTATTATAACGATTTATTCCCCAATTTTTGGCGATTTATTTGTTGCAAATTTTAATTAAATTTTTTATAGTATCTACTAAAAATGTGTTTGGAATTAAAAACAATATTTAATTAAATTTTTAACAGATTTTTAAAGTTTTGATTTTAAATAAAATCAATTAAATAGTTACAAATTATTTTAGTTGATTTCAATTAAATTTTTAATTGAATCAACAAATATTTTAATTGAAACTCGAATTTAGTTTTATCTGTGTACTTTGGTATTTGAAGCATGTGGAAAATTTTTCAGAATGATTGAATTTTTGAAATTTCGTATGTAAAAAACTGCATGTAAAAGCGACAAACTTTTAAAGCATTTCGTGGAAAATATGCATCATACACCGAAAAAATAAAGTGCGCCATTGCGATCTGTGTAGCTAAACTATACAGAATTGATGGTAATAACCTTATTAATTTTTAAAATATAAGAGTTTGTATGGATTTTGTTATTTTCTCTAAAATTTTTATCTAAAGGCATTTTAGAAAATTCATTTCGCGTTAATATCATTAAAGCCGAAATATGTGTGTCGCACTGTGTATCTGAATTAGCAGAAAATTTTATATATAAATCATGATACTATTGGCACTTAAAGAATGGGTTATTACAAACATAAAAAAAAATAAAAATTAATATTATTTCGATATTTTAAAATATAAAATTTTCTTTTAATTGGTCACTTTTTTCACTATCATTTTTTTTTTTTTAATATTAAAATAATTTTTATTAAAAAAAAAAAAAAAAATCTCATTTATAAATATAATAATTAATTACTTAAAAAACAAACTAAATTATTTATATAAAGATTATATTGTAACCTTAGATATTTTTGTGTATTTTTTTTTTTGTGTAAGTGTTCAAAATTAATATTTGAATATTTGTGCTGCTGCTGATTTTGAAATATATTTTTTCAAAATTATCTCCGTAAAGTTGTACATATAAATTATTCAATTGAGTTTGCTTCTTCTTTCTGTTTTAATATGGCTATGTACAAAGAATATCATTAAATTATTATAGTTTAATTATTCTTTTATTTGTTAAAATAAATAGAAAAATCTCCAAATTATTGCCATCAATGATTTGGCAATTCCGTTAACGTTATATCGTATAATTCTTCTTCCAGTTGTTGTACCTCTAATAAGAAAATATCCTCATTGCAATAATAAGAAATCATATCATCATCAATTTTCGCTGTAATCCTAAAAGAAAAATAATAAAAATAAAAAAAAAAATTAAAAAAAAAATCCTTAAAAACGAATTCTGATATAAAAAAAAATATATATATATTGGGGTGGGGGGTCTTTCAAAATAGTGTTTAATTTATGATGATTTTGTGTAAGGCTTAAAAAAAAAATGACAAGTCTGTAGTATTTTGGTTTGATATTCCTTCCCAATTTAAAATTAGAAACATGCTTTTTCTAACTACTTTTAGTTAATTATTATTATTTTTTTTAGCACTTAAAAGCTTATTTTTCCTTTAAACCATTAGTTTTTTTTAATTTCTTTTTCTAAAATTTATTAATTTTTTTGTTGTTGTTTTAGTTTTGTTATTAACTTACCCTTTTTTATTTGTTCGATATATATTATTTATACTCGTTGTGGATATTTTATATTTATTTTCAATCTGCAATTGAGAAAATGAGAAAAAAAAGAACAATATTGATGATGCGTTTCTAAGTGTTTTTTTGGTTTTGTAAATTTTGTTTTTTTTGTGTTCAAAAATAGTTTAACAAAAAAAAAAAAAAAAGAAAACAAAAACTTTTAACAAAAACTCATAAACATTTTTTTATAAAACCAATTAAAAATAATTTTATTTTTTAAAATTTTAAATTCAAATTGATTTTGTTTGCAAGCCAATTATGTATATGTTGTTGCAGCTTTTGTAAATTTGTTTAAAATCAGGGTTTAAAAAAAAAACCTACGTTTTAAATTTCATTTTAAGGGGGGACATGACATTGGCCGTTTTTTGAGATCGACTTTTTTTATAATTTTGTATTTTAGTAAATATTCTTAAGATTCTAAGAAAAAAAATTTCATGGAAAAATTCCTACGGGTTCAAAAGTTACAGCCGGATTAGTGAGAGCGCATTTTTAATTTTCGCGCTACCTACGTACGGCAGCTGGTATATACATGTTTTACTTGCTACCTGACTTTTGGTGGAAATGATGCAAATCGTTTGAAATGCGCCAGAGTGAAGGCATATTAAGCTTCAAATGAAGCCCGAATTGCTAAACGATTGCAAAAAACTGTAAGAAACAGCACAACACAAGATAACGAAGGCATACAGTACGAAGCAGGCATGGCAGATTGAAGGTAACCTTTTTTTCTTTGTTCACAAACTTTGAACGCGTTTATCTCGAAACCATGTTTTTCGTACTGGTTGCGAAACTAGCGGGTTCATTTTTTGACGAAATTTTTTTTTTTGCATTTTTTTAAACTTGATTCGCTATCGTATGACACGAGCTTTTTTTTAATTTTTTTTTCGATTTTTTATGAATTTTTAAAGTAAATTTTTTTTTTTCGAAAAAACCCACTTTTAAATTTGGAACATCACCAAAAATTGAAAAAAAAATTTAAAAAAAAGCTCGTGTCAAACGATAACAAATTTTGTTAAAATTTAAAAAAGTCATTTTTTTTCCAGATCGGACAATTTTTGCGACTCCCAGCGCTGCAAACACGAGGCCCCGTTTTTTTCTCTGCCGCCAGTTTGGAAAATTTTGGAAAAATGCTTGTTTTGACTAAGTTATTATTTTTAAAATAAGGTGTGTTTTCTCAGCCGCGAATGTAATGTCCCCCCTTAAAGAAAGTTTGAATTCAAAAAACTGATTTGTGTAAAAATTGATAGTTGGCCTGTCAGTTGTAAACGAAAATTTCCTTATCGCAATCGAGTTTTTAGATGAACAATGAAAAAAAAAAACGATACCAATATTGAATTCTGCATTCTGCATTTTCAAAATCAGATTAATCCGCCTTTTTAGAACCACCATTTGGAATTTTAAATTTATGACATAGTTGAACATTTTTCTACCAAACTTTGCTGATATATAGAACAATATTCATTAAGAAATTTAATTTTTTCCTAAAGCGCTCGTTTGTAAGGTTGAAATTGCCATTTGGCAGCCCTGAGATTATAATTTATATAAATGCAGTATTATTTCAATACAATTTAGTCATTATTTATGTATTGAGAAAAGGACAACTTACATTTCAATAAATTTAATTAACATTCCCAGCAAAACTTTCTATTAACCGGCAATAAGTTTGTGAATAAGAAATTAAGGTCGGTAACTAGTTATTTCTTTTTTTCTGGTAACACCTTACAAAACACATATTGAAAATTTATTTTTTTATATCGGATATTAAATTAAAATTTAAAAAATGTAATACTTTTCTATTACAAACTCTAACTGCGTAAAAGGCACCGTCACGTGACCGGTTCATTGTAATAGGGACCGGTAGAGGGACCGGTTTTTTATTTGAAAGTGACCAGTTACTTTAACATTGTAATCAATTGACTACTGTTACATGCCACAGGACCGGTGTAAATGAACATGTCACACAACTAACAACAAAGAACATGTCACAGGACTTACGCAAAAGAACATATCCTGGAGCTACCGCAAAAAAACCACAGAACTTTAAGGCAATATTTTTTAGCCAAGACTCAGGTTTCAGAGTTGCAAAGCCACTTTAGGAACCGGTCTTATTATCACCTACCACAACCGTGGTACTTTCAGACACATCACGTGACAGAGACTTTTAAACCGATCACGTGATACTTTAGAACTGATCCTGTTTTCATCTACCACAGGACTGGTGGTTTCTGACCCATCATGTGATGGGTACTTTAGAAACCGGTTCCCTTTTCACATATCACATGATTTGTATTTTAGGAACCGGTAATGTGTTTATGTATCATTTTTATCATTTTCATTTATCATTTTATGTGTTTACGTCCCAATTCAAAACTGACGTCTTTTTCCCAGCAAGGCTATTATCTTAACAAGGGCATGTCCATCGAGGCAGCTACTTCGGTAACATATTACTCCTCACTTACGGAATTGTCTAATTTTTATTTATTTAAATCTTTAATTTTTAAATTAAAATTTTTTTTTATTTTAAAATTTGTAGTAAAAATTTAATTATATTTAATATTGTATAGAAACTAACTAATTATACCACCAAAAACATTAAAACATTTGAATTTAGTATTACTAATGTGCAGTCCGTAATACCAAAAGCCTCTAAGTAATGCAAGGGTAAGGAGTTTACTGTATTACTACTCAAACAACTACAAATATTTACAGTAGAAGTTCCCTGAGTGTATATTTCTTAAAACATGTCGCTCATTTACTTCAAGACTGTCATAAGTCACAAAATGCAATTTTTAAGTTAATGACGCAGATTTATTAGTTATATCATCCTCTTTTCGAAATTTTATTTTTTCTTAAAAGTTTTCTTTAAATTGGGTGCTACTCACGGGTCTCTCGATAATTAGCGAATTCGCACAACTCTCACTAAGAGAACAATACATTAAAACCCCCTATTTATAAAAAACGTGATCAAATAAGAGAAAGTGTCGAGCGAGGCAGATATGGATTGAAAACTTTTAGAGGTAATCCTCTCCAATTGTCAACTTAGTGTTTTGTAAAGCAAAAAAAAAATTCTTAATGCATCACAATAAATGAAAAGTTTAGTTTTAAAATTACCAGCGAAACGTTGATGTTTATAAAAAAAATTACTCAAATCAGTTCATTTTTCACAAAATCTTCAGATTAACATCGTTTAAGTGAACCCGAACAATACAAGTTTGATATAATTTTTATTAGAAAATAAAAATTATGTTTTTTCGACCTTTAATTGTGCAATGAAAATGAAAATTATTCAAGTTCGAGGCCATACTCTATATTTCTTTATTAGGATATTGTCCTAACAAATAATCTATAGAGTTTTTTGTTTTTAAATTTATTATTTGACCCTTTCAGGAATGTGTTGATAGATCTATTTCGGGAATTTTCTAGGTTCCCATTATCAGAACACGTTTTGAAAGCGGTAACAATCCCATGCCAAACATCAAACATTCATATAAACTAGTTTACTCAATACATGAGAATTAATATATGAGAATTAATATATTGAAGTTAAAGATTATAACCATTGATCAAAAAATAAATTGAAAACTTGTTTGTTATGTGCAAGGTTCACCTCTGGTGGATATTCAATGCACGTTTTTTGTTTTTTTCCTCCTTTTTATTTTTTGTTTCGGTTATAAACAAAACAGGGGGAGTAAACTAGACTGTACTTTGTCTTTTATACAAGTTTGATATAATTTTTATTAAAAAAAAGACAAAGTACAGTCTAGTTTACTCCCCCTATTTTGTTTATAAACGAAACAAAAAATAAAAAGGAGGAAAAAAAACAAAAAACGTGCATTGAATATCCACCAGAGGTGGACCTTGCGCATAACAAACAAGTTTTCAATTTATTTTTTGATCAATGGTTATAATCTTTAACATACTTAATCGAATTAGCAACATTTTAACACATGTGATAATTTATATTCCACTTTATTTATATCATCGAAAAAACCTTAAATTGTCTACCAAAATTTTTAGAAAATTCAATCTGAAATACAATTTTTATAATTTTTTTTTTGAAACAAATTTTGTATTGATTTACTACTGAGAATATATAAAAAAAACATTTTTAACATGCTTCATTTAAAATCGTTATTTTTTACGAAAACGCACTTCAATTAACTAGAACTTGGTTAATATTGATTATTAAACATGTGTTATCTGAATTTTATGAAGTATGATTGGCCACAGACTCTACTTTTTTTTCTATATCAAATTTTTGAAGTTTAAGCTATTTTTTCTTAAACAAAAAGAGAAACTATGCAAGTTTTTTCATAAATTAAGTAATTATGGATGTTTACAAAAGACATATATTAACATTTTGGATCATCTTTTCGTTATAGATTTTTTATTAATGAAATCGTGAAAAATTATAAATTTCAACTTTAAATACATGCATAGGGAAACGTGTAATATATCAAATTGAAGGGCATAGTTAATACTATTTGAATGTTGCAAAGAAGTAGCAATATCATTTTCAATTTAGAATTTTTTGCAAAAAGTTTATCAAAAAATTTAAATTTAAATATTTCTTTAACTATAGCTAACTTTTAAATTCTAAGGCCATATTCGTGATGTACATCAAAAACTTTTTTAGAAATCGCAACCTCGATGCATTAAATTTTTCTAATTTTGTTGAACTGTGTAATCGACACATAAAACATACGAACAATGATGCCAACCGGGATTAGTATTTTTCGGGATTTCGGGATTGGTTAAAATCCCGTGTTTTTTTTAGGGATTTTTCGGGATACTGGTACTTGTTTATGTTAACAATAAATTCGGTAGTCGTTACAAACCCATTCATTTGGCAACAAATTCGATTGTCATCACGAATATGTTTTCTCTGTGCCGCTTCCACAGTGGTATTTTTAAAATTTGATTGTAAAAATTTTCTGAAAACAATACTTCTCAGGTTCTGTAATCCAACATCTAAAATCTGTGTTCATCGATTTTTGAAAAACGATTTATTTTTGTATTTAATGTGTACACATATGGAAACTTCTGATACAATTTTTCGCTAGTCACTTAATTTACTTAAGATTTTTCTTTTAATTCCACAGAACGTCGAGTGCCACAGAAAATCCACCGACGTGACATAGTTTTACCTGCCCGGTGTTAGGAATCATCAGCTAATCTCGAACGGAAATTACTTTTTATACAAAAACGTTAGTTTTATGATGCCGTTTTCGCTATCGCAATTCTCTGAAATAACGATAGTAAATTCGCCATAGTCCTGGTATCGATAAAAATAAGCCATAACTAAAAATAAGCAACAACTAAATATTTTACTGTATCGTGTATTGATTAAAAATTTTATAAAAAAAACACAAATTTTTTTACAATTTTACAAGGAACACATTGGGATTATTATGAGTGTACTAGGAAAAAATATCGGCGTTGTTCAGAATCGTAAACATCCAACAAAAAATATGCGATAATTCAATAAAAATAATAATTTATCAACAATTTTATCAAAAACAAATCCCGGAAAAGTCTCGAAAACATCCGGAATTTAAAAAAGAAAATCCCGGTAATCGGGATTTACTAAATACCGAAAATCCCAGTATTTTGGGGTTCGGGATTTCCCGTTTTGCATCTCTAAAACATAAACTATTACTGGCTTGTTTGCCAGCAACTATGTTCAAGCAGATTTGGCTGAGGCGTTTGAGCGCTTGCTTTTTAAGCAAGAGGTTGTGGGATCGTGCTGCGAAGGCGGAATTTCATAAAAGATTTTTTTAAATTCTTATTTTTTTTTTAATTCATTTAAAAATCTATTTTTAGACATATCACCTAACACGCATCAGGTGCCCGAAATGTGCAAATACGTCACCTCCAATGACAACGCCATGTCAAAGTGATATGTCCCTTTCATATAAAATGTCTGATCCCAGACGTGTCACCGGGACATGCCCTGCATCTCGTCCGGGACATATCGCTTTCCTCGTAGGGTCACACGCAGTGTTATTATTTTAACTTTTTGGTTTTAGTATTAAACGATTTTCTTTATGAGATCAATTGCTATTTTATCGATAAAAGTCTTTAGATTTTTAATGTTATGCATTATAATGTGACCAAATTTTAGGTATTAAATATTTTGCAACAATTTTGTTTTATAAAATTTGATTTAATTTATTTAAATTTTCTATATCTAGAATTTATTACAAAATTTCCTACTATTTTTTAAATCTAAACCCTGATTTTTGGTTGTAGTGTAAATCATCTAACAAAAAGTGATTATGAATTAAGGACTATTTATGTATGTGAGAGTATAAAATGGTTGTAAAATGCGCTGTGATAAATAACAATGAATGAAATCTATAAATGAAAACTAATTCAAAATGCTGCAAAAAGAAACAGACATGCAGTTTTACATCAAAATATTTTGGATAATTTAATAAAATTCTTTATTTTATCGGTATTTTACTAAATTACTTTTTCTTTAATAGATTGGTTTTTATTTATTTTTTTTTTGTTTTTGTGCAAATTTATATATATATCATCCTATAGATGTTTTCTGTCATCTAAAATATTTATATATTTTCATAATAATTGCATTAATAATAAATATTTCATGTTTATTAAACATGTTAGACAGTTTAATTTTAATTTTTGTAATTTTCAATTATTCACAATTGTCAATGTGTGTAGTGTTTATAGTATATGTTAAATTTGCAGTGAGCGTAAGTGTGTGCAGGTGTGTAAGTGTGTGTAAGTGTTTAGGTGTTTATTAACATTTATACATATATGATTTTTTATTTTTTTTTTAAATGACGTTAAAATAACTACTACACATAAAATTACCTACTTATTTATTTGTTTTTGGTTTTTTGTTGTTGTGGTAGTGCTTAAATTGAGTTGGTTGAATGGATTGATGGCTTGTAAAATACGCTGCAGTATTTGTTTGCTACTTTTTCACAGAAATTAATTAATATATTAATTATAAGAAAAACACTTAAATTATTAACCACAACTAGTTGCTGATTTCTGTTATTTTTTTTACCATTTTATTCACATACTTTTAAAATGCAGTTAAGTGCTGGATAGTAAAATTTTTTGTTTTAAGGTGTTTTAGATAATTTTTTTTTTTATTTTTATGTGTAATTATTACTCTAGACCATTGCAGTGTTTTGTTGTTGTATTTGAATTTGAAATGTTGTTGTAGTTGATGGTGATTTTAAAAGAGAGACAATTAAAGACCTGGTTTCATAATGATTTAATTTTGATTAATTGGGTTACTATTAATAAATTGTTTAAATTAATGAAAAACCCTGGTTAAACAGTTGTTGTTTTATGTTATTTGATGAATTCATACATTTTGGCTTGTAGTTGAATTTATGTTTAATAATTTTGATTATTATTGGTTACCATAAGCAAAAGGCCAATTTGAACAACCAAAATATATAAAACAAAGGTTAATTTTTTTTTAATAAAAACACAACCTTTTTGCATTAAAAATATATTATTAATTGGCGATGATTTCCTTTTTTTTGTTTTTAATAATTTGGTATAAAGTTATGAGTTTTTGTGTTTGTTTTTGGTTTTTTTATTTCATATTGCCAAACTATTAATGAAATTGTGGAGGGAAGATTTAGGGATAGTTGAGAAGAGGGGTCTTTTAAACTTACCGCATTTAAAAGGCCGATAGTGGTGGGTGGCACAACATGTAGGGGGGTGTAAACATCTTCATTTTCTTGTCTCACATACAACATGACACGTTCACTGGTGGGTGGTGTCATACGGCCACGTTTCAATGGAGGACCAAATTCATTCATAGCCAAACTTTGTTCCAAAATATGATCCTTTTTATCACTATTTAGAAAGCAAAGAAAAAAAATAGAGAAAAACATTTTTCATTATTAATTTTTGTTGTGTGAATAGAATTTTTGTTAGTTTTTATAATCGGTGGATTTTTACAATATACTCACGTCTGCATGTCGGGCGGAAAATGATTGTGAAATTTCAATGTTGGTGTGGCCACCTTTTGCCCATGCAATAGAAATGGCGAGGCACCTTTTAAATCTGCCGCTCCATCAGTCTCATGGCCATAGAAGCCCTGCGAAGAATTACCAAACGTATTGTTATTATTATGATACACATCATGATATTGTGTGGTTAGAGATGTTAAATGTTGTGGAGAAGTTGTATTTGGAGTAGTAGTATTGGTAGTAGTAGTATGATTTGATGGTTGTATTATAACAGATGTTGTGGAGGAAGTAGTAGTAGACAATGTGCTAGTAGTAGTATTTGAATGCATTGGAATTCTTACCTTATCCAAATCGTCGGCTGGTGAAAATAATACCGGCGGCTTGGTAAGATCCTGCATTGTATAAAACTCTGAACGTTCGGTAACCGGATGATAAAGTTCATCTAATTTTTTACGTCCCGTAGCGGTCATTTTACGTTTAGCAGCACGACGTTCTTCATCGCGGGTTTTACGTTCGGCACCCTAAAAAAGAAATTGAAAAATGTGTTTAATAAAAAAGAAATTGAAAAAAGTGTTTAATATTTTTTTTTTTTTTAATTAATAATATGTTATGCTGATTAAAGACATTTTAATGCGAAAGTTAATTGTTTTAATTATTAGTTTAAAGAGAATTTTTGTTCAAATTTTGTATGGAATTAATAGAAATTTGTTATCAGGTTTATTTCTTAAGTCTTTTGTATTTTGACATTTTCAAATCGTTAGGTAAATTTTTTTACATAAAATCCATTGACGTTTAGAAAATGTACCTACAATTTTATTTTCAAAATCAAATCTAAGTGAAATGAATTGAAATTCCTTAAAACAAAAGACTTAAGAAACAAACTAGATACAAAAGTAATTATTGCTTATCGTTAGCATTAAAACAAATTTTAGTATTTCTTGAATACTAGTTAAACTTTTGTATAAAACTTGAGTAGCAAATTTGTTTCTTAATTGTTTTGTTTTTAATTTAAACATTAGTTTAAAATAAGGACAACATTTGGTAAGTGAAAAGTTTTAACGTTTAAAAAAGTTTTAAACTTTTTTTTTTAATTAAATTTTAGTTAAAATTTATCGAACACCTTAAAAACAACTTAAGAAACAAATCAGACTCTTAAGATATTTTGATATTATTTTGACGAAATATATAAAAATGATAAGCAAGAGATTTTAAAAATCTTATTTAAAGCGTTAAAAGAAACATTAGTTTTTATTGTATTTTATCAGAATTTTATGTAAAATAACCAGACGTGTGTTATCGAGTTTGTTTCTTAAGTCTTTTGTTTTAGTGTGTTAACATTTACAGTATGGAAATATGTTTCTAAATTTTTTTCTTGAATTAAATCTAATTAAAAACGAATCTTTTGTATTAAAGTGTGAATAACAAACCAGATAAATAAGAATTTTTTTAATTATCTTAAGCGTTAAAAGAAATATTGAACTTTAATTAAATTTTGAATAAAACTAAGAGAAAATTATTATCCAGTTCTGTTATTAAGGCTTTGTTTTTGTATATTAACATTTTGAATGGTAATGCCGAAATTTGTTCAATCAAATCTCTTGACGTTAAAAAATATATGTACATATATATTTTTTTTTAATTTAATATTGTTAAAAACGGATTAAAGTCCTTGAAAACAAAAGGCTTACGAAACAAACCAGCCATTATAGAATTTTTTATTTTTAAGTAATATAGAAAAATATTAAAACGGCGGTTTTAAAAATATCAAATATCCCTCTGATCTTCGTGGCCTTTATAGAGACTAATCAAAAATCATCTTAATCACAATACTTTAGCTGTTTATATAAAATAGAATTAAATTGCTCGTTAGTTTTAAGTAACTAGTTGCAGTGTAACAAAACAATAGCTATAATAAAAATTGTTTTAAATATAAAAAAAAAAAAAAATATCATTGTAAGAGTTATAAAAAATTTATTATTAACAGATCATTATTATCGAGTTTGTTTCTTAAGTCCTTTGTTTTTGTATATTAGCATTTTGAATGGTAAGGCCGAAATTTGTTTATTCGAATCTATTGGCGTTAGATATGTTCAAACAATTATATTTAAAATAAATGTTGTTAAAAACGGATTGAAAACTTTGAACATAAAAGACTTAAGAAATAAATCAGTAAATAAAGAGTTGATTATGTTTAAGTAATACAGAAATATATTAACAGGGCGATTTTAGAAATCTCATTATAAGAGTTATAACAAATTTTAGTTTTTATTGAATTTCGGTTAGAATTATATGTAAATTTAGAAAATGTTTATTTTCTAGTTTGATTCTTAAGTATTTTGTTTTTGCGTGTTAGCATTTACCTATAGTAGGGACCAAACTTGGTTAATCGCATCTCTTGACGTTTAAAAACTACCCATACACTCAAAATATAATGTAGGTAAACCCCAAATGCAAATGTAGTTAAAACCATATGAAATTTCACTTGAAAAAAATACGACTTACATTTTCATTAAAGTCAACTAACACTGTCATTTTTTTTTTACTGTTGATAAAATCAACCACAAATGTAGTAAAAAATTTGCAATCGTTTGTTTTATTTTTTTAAATAAAAACAAAAAAAAAAAAAAAAACTTATAAAATTAATGTAACTTTATAGTACAGAAATTTGATGTGGTTTGGTTTTTTAAATGAACTACAAATGTAGTCGAAACTGAAAATTCTTCTACAAATGACTGCTTTTCCACTTAATAATAAATAAAAATATTTATTTTATATTTCAAGTTTGCTTCCTTATTTTTTTGTTTTGTATTACTATCGAGCCATGCAATATCGTTTAAATAATGTATCTATAATTTTTTTTAAATTACAATTTAACCCATTTTCAGCTCGATTCTTTTTAAATTAAAATTAAAATTAAATTTAAATTAAATTAAGTTTAAAATAAGTTTAATATCTCTAAATCCAGAGATTTAAGAAACAAGCCAGAAGCTATATTATCTACACTGATTTAGAAAGCTTTATACAATTTCGTCCAATGAAAGATTAATTTGTAACAATTTAAAGTTTTTTTTAACGTTTCATGAAATTTATGAAATTTTTCATATATATAACACCGCGTTACAAAAACGAGCTTTTGTTCTGTCCTATGAACCAAATATACTTTTTCGGAAATGGGAGAAAAAATAAAAATACACGTGTATCGGCGATTTTCATGTACACGTCAGAATTTTTTTTTTATGTATAAAGTATAAAGCTCGTAGTGTCCGTCTGTCCGCCTGTGTGAAAGACTTTGGATCGATTTTTTAACCCTTTTTCCGTGATCCAATCGAGCTGAATTTTTGCATGCAGACTGGTGGAAATGTCTATATCACGTCAATTTTTTTAAAAAATAGATTTTTACCAATTCTCAGATGTTCCTGATTTTTTTTTTCATTATAATAAAAAGCTTTAATTTGAATTTGTTAAATTTTTTGAAAATAATATTAATTTTTTATACCTAAAAGGTAATTTACAAAAAAAAAAAACTGGTTGCTAATATTATGAACATACTGAGTTAAGTTTTTTGTTTTAAAACCTTAAATGTTAATTAAAATTAAATTTTTTGATAGTATATTGGCCTGTTTTAAACAAATAATGTTTAATAGTTATTAGTAAGAGTTTGTTTCCTAAGTCTTTTATTTTAACGCAGTTAAATTCATTAAAATTCAAATAGTTTGAAAGTAAATTTGTATATGAAAAAAAAAACTTATGTTTAAAATGACTTTGTAGGAATTTAAATACACCCCACCACTAAAAAAAAAACAATTCTAGGCTTTATTATCTTGTCGCCGCTTGTTATAGAAATAAAAGTAAAACACCTTCTCATTTTATTGCAGCTTCCTTATATAATTCTTCAGCAATAGTAAAAAAAAATGTTCTTTGTTACATCACTGTCCATCAAATGTATGCATGTATATGTCAACGAAAACAGCAGCAAAAGTTACAATTAAAGTTCTAGTCTTCTTTTTTTAGATATGCCTTGTGCTGTTAGTTTTTTGTCTTTATAAATTGTTTTTTTTTTTTAACATCAAGCCTGGCTATTTCAAATCCTTTATAATTAGATGCGTTTCACCGCTTTTAACATTTATGTTGCTTGCCACATCACAAAAGTTTTATCAAGCGGAAATGCACAAGTGGAAGCATTTATTTGCAACTACAACAAACATGAACAACAACGAAAAAAAAAAGAAAAACAGACATCTGACGATGTTTCTATGGACATTACAATTAAATAAAATTACTATAACTTAAAGGAGAAGACTTAAGTATAAAAATAGAAGAAGAAGAAAAAAATATGATGAAAAAGTTTAACAAAGAAATAAAGAAGAGCAATCTAAATCCATCTGCATAACGCCATAATAAATCTTCTAAACAAAACACAGTTTGAGATGTTTATTAGCCTAGGAACAACAAGTGTATCAATGTATAAAAGTTGCTATAGATGACAAGCCAACAATTATTATTTACTTTTTTTTTTTTGCTTCCAATTTTTTTTCTCTATTTTTGCGGCTGGTCGCCTCACGTGTAAGCTTATCATTAAAAATTTCCAATGCTTTAAGAGCTGTGGCAATCATAATTTCTTTAATATCTTTAAACACAAAAAAAAAAAATAAATTTATAGCAGCTGGCTTAAAAAAGAATTTTCTTTTCCTATTCCAACAAACACCAACGCCTATTTCATTGTATTAACTGAAACATTCTCTAGTATAATACAACATGAAGAATTGCTAATGAAGCGTTTAAAAGATCGGAGTTTTTTTTTTGTAGTTGTTGTTACATTAAACAAGTGTGAATTTTATTAACATGAAACCAAAAACCAAAAAACAAAAACATAAATTGTTATACTTCATAAGCTATAAATTTCATAGATATATTTAAGTTTCTTAAACAATTGATGTATAGCCGCTTGAATTTAAAATATAGAAATAAAAAATAAAATAAAAAAAGAGTAGAAATATCTCCTTCATTTAACATATGGCGTTTTATGTTTAACGGTAAAAATGCTAATGCCACTATCTATAATCGTTAAGAAAAAAACCTCAAACGAATTGAAAAAAAAAAAATTTAAAAAGCAACGGAAGCTTTGTTTCACCAAGTCATACATCCTGCCTTTGTCTCTACGTTAAACAAAAAAAAAAAAAAAAAAAAAATATAACAAAAATTATTGTTACCGTATGCGAATTTTAGAAAAAACATTTGGAATTTATAGCCTCATGCAATCGAGAGCGATCGAGAGTAGTAAGTGATCTGACACGCATCTTTTTTTATATAGATTTTTTTTCTTTTTACATGCATGAACAATACTTTTTCTATAAATCCGTGTTGTTGTTGTTGGTGGTGCTTTCATGAAGGTGAAAGATTTAATATCGTAATATAAGTATGCATCTTGTATAATATACGTAGTGTTAAACTATCTTAAGCTATAAATTTCAAGATGCTTAAGAAAATAAAATAGATTATATATTAGGATATGAATAAGTAGTTTTTTTTTGTAAATGGCTAAAGAAATGTTTTATTATTCTAACAAAAGTAAAAGAAATATAGTTTAAAGAGTTAAATGAAGATATTTTAGTAATAATATATAATAAAACAAAAGACTTAAGAACCAAACTTGAGAATAAAGTAATACGAAAGGATGTCTTAAATAAATAAAAGCTTTGTAAAAGCTTTTTTAAAATGTTTTTTATACAAAAAATTATTGATAAACCTATTATTATGCTAAGTTTCCACTGGAGGTATTTTGGACGTGTTTTGAAACAAAACATGTTTTCCCATAATTTTTTTGTCACCAAACACTTGTTTTGCTCAAAACATGTAAGTGGAAACATAGTATTCCAGTATTATGCAGATGCTAGCAAATATTTGAAAAAAAAGAACTTTATAAAAGTTTTATTTAAAGTGTTTTATACAAAAATCGATTGATAAATCTATTGTAAAGCTCTCATAATCACTATGTAGATTCTAGCAGATATTTGAAGTTTTTAATATAAAGAAAACAAAAGACTTAAGGCACATACAAAACACATGTTTTGCTCAAAACATGTAAGTGGAAACATAGTATAAAGCTCTTATAGTTATTATGCAAATGCTACACTGATAAAAATACAAATAAATGTCAAAATAAAAAAAAATGTAAAATAAACGAAAATTTGTTCATTTTACAAAAATTTTGTTGTTTTGACATTTTCTTCGTATTTTTAGCATGGATTATTAAGAGTGTAGCAAATATTTGAAAAACGAGCTTTATAAAAGCTGTATTTAAAGTGTTTTATACAAAAACCGATTGATAAACCTATTATAAAGCTCTTATAATTACTATATAGATTCTAGCAAATATTTGAAGTTTTTAATATAAACTAAACAAAAGACTTAAGGCACATACTTGAATAAAAAACTGAATAATAAAAATAGAGTTATCATATATTCGACTTATTTCAATAACCGGTTTTCGAATACTTAAAAAACCCCATTTTTTTTAAAACCAATTTTTGGTTGTTTTAAGTTAAAACCGATTCGAATAACCGATGTTTTCCGATTGATATTAATAGATTAAGTATTTGCAGATTTTGGAAATTTTCTGTAAAAATGTAAACAAATTACTAAAAATTTAGATTCTGATATTAAAACCAAACTGATATTCTTTCTAAACAGTCTTTTTATGATCTTTTCTAAAACAACGGAGTCTTGGGAAATCGAAAAGTCTGGTCATCGTAAATTTTAAATATTGTCATATTACAGCAAGAGAAATTATCGTGTATCGTATACAAATTAACAAAAATACAGTGCAATGTGTTATTTTAAAAAGAAGTCTTTGTCTGCTGATGCAATGTAGACAGCTCTTTACATGTTTCTGTTCGCGTCATAAAACTTCCACAGAAAATCAGCGTAGTATATAAAAGGTCTTCTGCCGGGACACAAAATTTGGGTTAAATGTGGAAACTCAATATAAAATTTTCCATAAAAATTACAAAAAAAACAAATATAATTAGTTTTTTTATGCATTAGTATGATTTCATTATCATTAATAATGATTTTTCTAATGCTCCAATCTGTCCACTAAATTTTACTAAAATATCTTAATCGGTTGAAAAGTTACAGAGTTTTGGCCAACGAAAAACGCTGTTTAAATCTTATTGTAGTTACTGTAGGTATTACATAAAAGTACTTTAGAGATAAGATGCTAACGTGCTATCGTCGTAAAATAGCAATATATATTTTTTAATTTTGTATCATGAATGTCATGTTTTGTTTCAAAGATAACACTTTGACTGTGAATTCCTTCATATTTATTGCCTTAACGTCAAATCATATATCTTTACCCATTATTACCCAGCAAAAGCATAATAATGATAATGAGTTATAGAAGTACTAATATGTAATTGCAAAATAATGAGTTACTGGCAATTGGTTACATAAGTAACGATTTCATATTTTTTAATATTATATTAATATTATTATATTAATTTGTTTTAAAAATGTTTATGAGTAAATTTTCCAAGCTAAAGTTATTTGAATTTTATTTTTCAAGATTTCTTAAAAAAAAATAACTTAAAGATTACCTGTTATTATATAACTCCTTGGTAACCACTTATTATATCATTGTAAGTAACCACTTATTCGTAATATAAAAGTAATTACATATTCTTTCGCTATGAGTAACCGATCAGGTAACTCATTATTCTCACTTTTTTTGTAATCGAGAGGCTAATGACCATCAATGGGGTCATCGCTGACAAAAGTAATCAAGCGAGTAAATAGCCTAGTAAGTAGTGAATCCCTTTTTGCGCTACACTCAGGGAACTTCTGCTTTAAAAATATGTAGTTGTTTGGGTTGTAATACAGTTTCATTATTTTTAATGTAAATGTAAGTCATTTGTAGAACAAATAAAATTTTTAACTAACATTGTTGTTCATTTAAAAAAACAATTCATTTTTTACAGTTGTTTTTTGTTATTTAAAAAAATAAAAAAAAAATTTTGGTTTATTTTTTACTACCATGTGGTTCATTTTTACTACAATGTTAGTCATTTTTTGAACATTAAAAAACAAGTGACAATGTTAGTTGAATTTAATGAAATGTAAGTCGTCCTTTTTTTAAATGAAATTTCATTTGTTTTTGACTACAATTGCAGTCGTCTTTACCAACATAATTTACTAAGTGTACTTGGTTACTTGTTAATATCTGTTTTTGATGGGTATAGAGCACAAATCTAAACACAAGTTTTAAAATTTCAGTTATTTCTTTAATAGAGTTTAAATTGTATTGGGTCCATTACAATTTTTTATACAAATTTATCTGCAACTGTTAAGTTTTCACGAAAGTTTCAATCAAATAAGTATTTTTTAAATTACTTGTTTTTTTTTTAATAATCGTGAAAATTTATTCGAGTTATTCGTTATTCTAAAATCATGTTTTTTAAATGGTTCTTTCAAATTTTCTGTTTGTTCGATTAATCGACTAATTTTTTATCGAGTGACAATCCTAATTATAATACTACTACTGATATTAAGTAATTAACAGGAACAAGAACTTCAAGTACTAAAAAGTGTGTTTAGAGGCGCCTACTATAATATGCATGAAAAATCTTAAAATATCAACTAAAATTTAAAAATATGTACTTCATAATTATTTTTAATTGTGCAGAGAGAATATATTAAACAATACAAATTAAGTTTAGAATTTAATTAAAATTGTTTAAAAACTTTAAAAATAATTAATTTAAAGTGGCGCCCTCTTCACGTTTTTTCCGTTAATTTGCTTCGTAATTATCAAAATCGCAGTTCAGGCTTTAAAAATAATGCGTTGGACAATGCTTGATTAAAACCACTTAAAAAATGATTATTTGTCAATGTTTGATCTTTATTTGTCAAATATAAAATAAAATTGAGAGTGATATTTTTACGAAAAACTAAGAAAAATTCTATATAAATATGCATTTAAAGCAAAATATGCATTTTAAGCAAAATATGCTAAAATATGCATTTATAGCAAAATATGCAAAGATATGCATTTATAGCAATATATGCAAAAATCTGCACTATAAAATCGATGCCATTTTAACTCAAATTCTTTGATTCACAAAAATTGATATTTTGTTTACCCTGTTCTCTGACTTAAGCAAAAAAAAAAAAAACTTGCATTTGCATGTACTTCCGGTCCCTGGTAATAATTTACATAAAAGTTTTTATTAAAAAAACATTTTCGAAATTTCACACTTTTTAAAAATCCCTCTAAAAAAATACTTCCTTGTCATAATTTTTTACTTTTTAATAAAAAATACTCTTTCACAATTGCCATCATGTTTATAAATTATTTTATTGCAAATTACATTTATTACTTAATAATTTATTAAATATTTTTGTAGTTGTTGTTGCTGTTTTCTTTATCATATTTAATATTAAAAACCATATAATATACAATGCTCTCATCATAATAACATGACCCCTTTGGCTTAAGTAACATCAACTACAAACATCATGTATACATACACCTGTATGTATGTACACTTGCATAGATGTAGAAAAAAAAATGCATTATGGAAAATTGCTTGAAAATTATTTACTAACAAAATATTTAAGCCTGCGAGAGGTCTATCACCTTTAAGATTTGCGTAATTATTATAAGCTACCACCACATCTTAACAATAATCAAAGATTTACAATATATGACTATAGGAGGGGGCACACAAACATCATAAGTAAATAATGTTTAACTTGTTATGTGTCAGTTTAAAGTCTAAATGCATTTTGGTATTTATGTATAAAAATCTTTTGATATTTAAAAAAAATAAAACACAAAAATCATGGGTCTTTTTAATATTTTACACAATTATTTTATTATAACAAATATTTTTATTAAAGCTTTTTAAAAATTTGTAAAAAAAAAAAAAATTTGTCAAATAAAATTTTAAGGTCATTAATAAAAGAAAAAATATTTGAAATTTTGTTAAAGTTTTCATAAGTAATCTTGTAGGACTATCTCTTAGCAAAATTTCTTTATTTCCTTAGCTTAACATATTTTCTTTTTAATTAAAGTTTTGATAAATTTTACAAAAAGTAATAACTATTTTTGTCTTTACTTATCTTTATAATAGCGGATATTGTATTTTTTAAAGTTTATTAGTTCAGTTATGGAGTGCACAGTGGGGTGTATCACAAATATTTTGGAAATAATTTAGCAATTTCTTGCGGGCGGATCGGATCGGATGGCAAAGCCATACTCAACGTAATTTCAAGCTTAAGTTTTCAAAAATTAAACATTTTTGTAATCCGCTTGTAATTTCCAACAATAAATATGCTAACTCATGTGTATTATCTCTTAAAGTGCAAAAGTTATCCGTATTTGAAAATCACAATTTAGCATTTTTGCTAAATGGAAATGGAAAATGCTAAGCAGTTCCGATTGTTATTTAAATGAATCAAAAAACACTTTAATGCAATATCGTGTTCACGCTTTAAATAAAAAAAACTTTAAAACTGCAAGTTACAAAAAAAGGCGATTTTGGTAATTTTTTGGTCAAAAAGGTATTAGCTCTCTTTTGCATCCAGATTAAAAGATTCTTTAGAAACACATTTATTATTTATATTTCTCTGACAGACTAAGTTTTATGGAAATGATATGCACCAGTTGGTGACAGTTCCCCCCCCCCCCCCCAGACCCATCCGAATTGAAAAGTTGTATTAAAATTTCAATAATAACGAACTTTTTCTCTGAGTGCACCACCGATTTTGAAAAATAAAAAACTTGGGAAGGTCGTTAAATTTAGTCGAAATATGATAGCATAATACTCTGTTATCATCACTTCAAATATGGACAAGACATCAAGAAATGTAAAAAATTCCATTTTAAGAAATTCTTTTAAGTTTTTATGGGAATTGTGTCATTTCCTTTAAGTGCTATATTAAGTTTTTTTCTGCTTCAATAAAATAAATAGAAAGGCACAGCTAATTAAATTTCACTACAATACGCTAATTAACAAATATTTTATTGCAAAATAAAAGTTTAACAATTTCACAAAAATTTAAAAAAAAAATGTTAGACGGATATTCGAAAATTGTATCTGATAAGGTTGAAACTAGGCACATAATATTTAGATTTGATTCATGCTCCTAGTTTGGAGAAAATCGGTTATTATTTAGGAATACAAAATTTATTTTGCTTTAAATTACACCACATTTTCGTTTTTATGGCGTTGTAGGTAAACTATGTTTAAATAATAAGCGATTTGCTCCAACTTTGATACATCTTCATGGAATCAAATCTAAATATTATGTGTTAAGTTCAAGCGAATCGAATACTATTTTTTTTACTTTTTGTGAATACGTTAAAAGTTAAATAACACAATTTAAATGGAAAATCACTGATGACGCCTGTCCATAAAAAGGCAGAAACTAGTCGTCTGATTTAAAAATTAATAGTGCTTATAATTTTAAGAAGAAACGTTTATTCTTCTTCTTAACCTCAACATTTCTAAGTTAAACTTTTATTTTGCAATAAAATAATTGTTAATGAACTTATTGTAATGAAATTTAATATTAAACTGTACCTTGCTATTGTTTTTATAAAAGCAGAAAGAAATTAAAAAAATTTCCTAAAATGGTATTTTTTTACATTTATTGCTATCTTGTCTACATTTGAAGCGATGCTAAAAAAGGATAATGCTACACTTAGGATATTATGTAGGTAAAGACGACAGCAATTGTAGTCAAAACCAAAGGAATTTTCACTTAAAGAAAGTTAGACTAACATTTCATTAAAATCAACTTACATTTGTCACTTGTTTTTACTGTTAAAAAAATTATTAAGAATTGTAGTAGAAATAAACCCACATATGTTAGTAAAAAATAAACGAACATTTATTTTTAAAATTTTTTTAAATAACAAAAAAACTACTGTAAAAAAGTAATGTAAAATCATAAAACAGTCATTTGAAGTGGTTTGTTTTTTTGAAAAAAACTACAAGGTCAGTAAAAAATTATATTTGTTCTACAAATGACTGACATTTGCATTAAAAATTAAGAAACTGTATTACAATCCAAGCAACTACACATTTTCAAACCAAAAGTTCCCTGAGAGTACTAAAGTCCAAATATAATAGCATTTTCATTTTCAAATTTCGTTGGTGCAATCAGTTGGTAAAAGTTGAAATTTGAGTAAAAAAAATGGTCGCATTCGGAAGGGTTTGGGGAGAGAACAATAACCAACTGCAGAATATAATTTCCACCAAACGCACCAATATTTAGTAGTCCTTCAGAAAAATATAAATACTATATGTGTTCCTGAAGAAACTTTTAATCTGGAGGCAAAAGAGTGTTGCTGCCTTTTTGACCAAAAAACTACTATAATCACATTTTTTATAGTTTGCATCTATAGTCATTTTATTTTAAGCGTGAACAAGATTTTGCATTAAAGTTTTTTCGTTTCATTAAACAACTTGTTATTAATGTCATCAACACTTTTTCAATTGCCAAGAAACCGTACCAGGTTATTGCAAAAATGCAACATTTTGATTTTCAAATGCGGAAAACTTTTGCGGGACATTTATTGTTGGAAATTACAAGCAGATTACAAAAATGTTTCACTTTTGAAAATCGGTTGATAAATGAAAATTTGGCTAACTCTAACATTTTTTAATACCCGAGGTGTCCTACTTTTTAGACTAATTCAGCAGCGCGTGATGAACCTAGTGATCACTTCTTTAAAATTTAAGCTTGAAATTACGTTGCTTATGTCTGTGTGAAGTTTCCTGGCAATCCAATCAGCCAGTATCACAATTTCAAAATATTTATGATACACCCCACGGTGAAGTGTTTGTTGAAAGCTCTTTTCATTTTGTGGCAATAAAATTATAAATTTTATTATGGTGGCATCCTTAACTGTTATTGAAATTTTCATTAATGAACTACAAACGTCATCTTTATTAATAAAATTCTAGCCTATTTTTATAATACATTTATCTCTTAATTTATCTTTTACTTGTTTGTTGGCATATATATTTATAGAAAAAGTTGAGGACTTAATATCTCCAAAGAGTTTGAAAAAAAATCCTCTATATAGTTTGTTTTTAATGAAATTTAATGACTTGGTTGATTTCCTGTTTTTCACTTTTCTTATTACAGTAATATTTTCTCAGAGATGCAAATGGAAGAGAAATAGCTGCAGTTATAAGATTCATTGATGAACATTTTATAGAAAACTATTATATTTGCAAAATACATGAGTGTGTTAATGAAAAAAGTCTATAAATAATTTGAATCTGATAGCAAAACTTTGCTACCATTGAGTTCTTTTAAGTAAGTAAACGTTAAAAAATGGTGTTTAAAACTTTTGAATGATTAAACAATAGTATCAGTAAGTTTTAAAGGTTAATTGTTTTTCTGAATAAGACCTAGCCTTTATATAAAAAAAAGTGTGCAACAAATAAAACATTTTTTCTGTCTATTTAAATGCTTTGTTAAACGATTTTCTGAAAGCTTTTAAATAAGCTATTAAATTTAAGTACTATTTTTGTAAATAGTAAGTAATAAAAAAAAAAGTTGTAGAAATTTTAATCAAAGCTTTTTATAAAAAAAGGGTTTTCTGAATATTTAAAAAAATAAAATAAGTAAGCATTTCATAAGCTTTACTTAAAGCTTTTAATTAGAAAATTAAGTTTTAGTTCTTGTTTTGTAAATAGTTAGTAAATAACCAAACATATTTTTTTTAAGTTTTTAATAATTTCTTATAATTTAATTTATGAGTAAACATATAAAAGGATTTTTAAAACTATAAGCATAATTAAAAAAATATATATATATATATATTAGCAAGCTTTTCATAAGCTTTAAAATGCTACCTTTAAGCTGATTATGAACTAGCCTTATATTAAGTAAAGTCTGCTTAAACCACTAATCAATTTTTTTGTTTTATTGCTTTTAAGTCTGAGTTATGTAAGGACGAACTTTTAATAATTATAAGTAATGAACAAAAAAAGCTTTTTATAGTGTTTTAAGCATTTCTTATATTTTAACAACCTGTAAGCTCTATCATGAAACGTGGGTTTGAAGCTATTAGAATAACTTTAAAAAGTTTCTAGTTAAGCTTTAAAGTTTTACCTTTATTCTACATAGGAACTAGCATATTGAAAAGTAAAGTCTGATTAAACTAATCACATTTTATTGATTTTAATGATTTGCTAACACCTTTACTCATAGTTTTTTTTTGGGTTAAGCATTTAAGTTTCAAGTCTATTAACTCTAAATGTTTGGTAAATTGCGATTAGCCTACTCAAATTTTTTTTTCGAGTTTTTAAATAATTTTCTTATAACCTAACTAAAAGCTCTTCTTCTTTTTACTCTGGATTCTTTTATTTTAAGAAGCTATATTTCAAATAATTTAAATATATTAATAAAATCTTAAAAATTCCGAAAGCTTTTAGTAAAGCTTGTAAATCTTACAAAGCGTTTATTAAAGTGTGATCGCCAGAAACAATGCGTTTTAATAGAGGGTTTGTAGTAAACGAGTTCTTAATAATAGATATGAAAATTGGAGCTAAAACATCGGGACTTGCAAAGTATGTCGTAAAAACCAAGGGTTTGACATAAACGGGTTTACGGTGAAAGTTTTTCGAAAAGATAGCAAGGCGTTTAAAGTTGCTAAGTTTTTTTTTTATTTATCAACTTTGTTTTAATAGTTAAAATAATATCATTTGAACGACTTTTAAAATAGTTTTATCTAACAAAAGCTTCTAGTAAAACTTACAAAAAATTTATGTTTAGTTTCTACAAACTCTTGTTAAATCTTATAAAATCTCATTAAAGGTTTTGGAATAGCTTGAAGTTGCTCTTAGGTTTTTAAGTTTCACGTTACAAGCTTTTCTTAAATTCTTAAATTCTTGTATTTTTTTTTTTTTTGCTAAAGTACCATTTCTATTTAAATGAAATTATTTATCTTAAAAAACTAGTTTTTTAAATCGCTTCAAGCGGTTGAAAAGTCAACAGTCTAACAAAAAGCTTTGGATAATACCCCTTAATCTATAGCTTTAAGCTTTTCCAAAGCTCTAACTTAAGCTTTCGACCTTACAGTTCTTTACTTGCTGTGAGAAAGAAAAACTTTTAAACAAATTTAGTTTATTAATTTAAAGCTTTAAATAGACAAAACAAAAGACTTAAGGCACAAACATTTAAAACAAATTTTTCTTTGAATTTTGTTCAACTAAATTCGAAATCAAAATATTTTCTCCCACATTTTTTAAAAGCACGAAATTTAATGTAGTAAAAATTTAATCACAAATATTTTTAATAGCTTTCTCCGTTTTATATTAAATTAAAAACACCAATGATTTAACTTATTTCACAAATTAATAGAAAATCCATTAAATTATTTTTGTTTTTTTCTTTTAAACAATGGTAAATTAACATAAACATTTTAGGTTTCCGAAAGCAACTCAACGAAGAAGATATAGCGGCAGCCACAGAACAAAAAAAAAAAACATCACCATTAAAAAGAAAAATATATATGGTACTCTGTAATAAAGTGGCTGTTAAATATTTTGTATTTTAATGGGTGTGGTTTTAGTTAAATGGTATAGAAAACAACAAAAGACAATACAATAATCATTGATCGGTAGCAACAAGTGGCATGCATAACGTATGTTATACTTTCTAAAACAAAAGCTCTACACTTTTCCAATATAAAGTATTAAAAATGCAGCATTAACAACAGTATCTTTTTAAAGAATTTTAAACTAAAAGATTCAACAATTTTGAGGTCTCTTACAAATGTTGGTGTGTTGTGTATTGTGTGTTTTTTTTTTATCTTTTTAAAACTTTTTTTGTTTCTTCTTTTAGCTTTAGGCTTTTTGATGATATTGAAGGCTATGCGCTAATTTGAATTCAATGGAATTTTATGAAATTACAACAACGACAACAACAGAAAAAAAAGTATAATAAACACTATTATATGAACACAAATTTAATTGATAGCATCGCATCACAACGCATAGCATCACCATCATCAACGTAAGCATAACATATGATTATTGGGTAGCTTTAAATTACATATGCACGAAAATTATAAAGACAATCAAAAGGAAATAAAGAAAAATAAAACTATACAAAAGTAAAATAACAACATCCACTATAATGTAAGAATAAGCAAAAAAAAAAAAAAGAAAAAATAAAAAATACTATACTTAAAGATAACTGAAAATTTGTAAAAGTTAAGTTTTATACTGCAGAAAAAAAAATATATGTAATATTGACTTTATATCATAAAACAAGGACTTTTAAACTAAGAGAATGATACATTTCTTTGGGTATTTTTATAATATCATTTTACTTAACATATTTTTAAGAAAACCCCTTAAGGTCTTAAGTAAAACAAAACAGAACATGTTAATGTTTTTTGTTAAGGCCAAAGGTGTATCAATGTTTTTGGATGTGACTGAAAAAAAAATTTTTTTTTGTTGGTTCACATAACAAGTGCATAAAATTGTAGTACGTCGTTGTTGTTGATGTAACATTTCAAAGGAATCCTTATATTGGTTTTTTGTTATAACAAGAAAATATATTAAAAAGGGTTTTAACACTTCATTTTAGTTTATACTAAAAAGGCATAACAATGTTTTTTTTTATTAATAAATAAATTTTGTAGGTTAGTTGATTTCAGAAAAAAAAACCGAATCAAGTATTGCCAATAACAACAACATTTCAAAAAGGCCTCACATAAATGTAAAAATCTTGTATTACTTAGTTTGCGTAACATAACAATAAAAGGGAAAGGGCCCCTCTCATATACTTTAAACATACTATACTCGAGTATACTATGTTGTGGATGTTGATTTCTTGTATCGATTACACATGTATAAAGATTTTGTTACGCAGCATGCGTTATGGAAGTGTGTTCAAGTTAAAAGGGCTGCCATACAATCAAGCTGGCTGCCAAACAGTCAGTCCAAACGTCAGTCACACCGTCAGACTGAAATAAAAAAAAAAAACCATCAGATCTTATGCATGGCACGCTATAATGAATTGCATTGCCACCACAATAATCTTAATATAACAAAAAATAAAAAAGGGGAGCTTTTTGAGTAGAAAAACCCAATGAAGCATTGTGGCTTCAATAAACATATGAAAATAATAATCGTAATCAACTATAACGAAACAAAAAAAAAAAATATACTACTACAAAGATATTCAATGACGCATAACCATAACAAGTGGGTTACCTTAATGAAAAATTATATTTTCTGTGGGATTTTTTTTATATTTTGTTTCGTTACTGTTGGTTTAATTAAAAAAAAAATATATATAAATGAAAATTTAAATTAACAAAAACACAATTTTAGGGGAGAAATATAAATTTAAACACAAATTTGTAAGTTTAAATTAAAAGATATTATAAAAATTTCCTAATATACTTAGATTTTTTTTCTTTTTTAAACAAAGGACTTAAGACACAAACTCGAAATTCTCTTAATGAGAAATTAAAACACAAAGGAGCTGAAAAATTGTTATAAATGGAATAAAAATTACATTTAAAACTTTAAATGAGGGTGGTATAAAAGGATTTAAAGAAATTTCTTAAATTTTGAAAACAAAAATTTTTTTTTTAATTTCTTTGTTTAGAACATGAATTACAAAAAAAAAAAAATTGCAATAACTTTGAAAGTGACCTAGTTTAGGTTGTTAGTCTCGGTGAGTTCATTACGAAACCGGTTTTAAAAGTTCCACTATACCCCCAAATTTTAGAGATAACGGTAAAAGTGAATTTTTTTGCGACTGTCGAATTCAAACATTTATAACTCAATCATTTTTTAACCGATTTTGAGTTTTTAAACGGCTTAGAAAATAAAACTACCTCAAATTGTCAATACTTTTAAGTAAGCGACTTAAAACGAATGCTTATTTAAAATCATAACTAACTAACTCATTATTTTTTATCATGCTATCCCAATTTTAGCGCACTTTTATAATTAGGCATTAAGCTAGAACTCTAATTGTTCTATCCTGGCTTTGGCAAAACCCGAATTTAATCAAATATATATTTACAAAATAATTAGTTTTTAATTTATTTATATATTCAAACATAAATTATAAAGGAAAATATATTTATAATGGAGCTTTAACAATGATGGTTAAACTAAAAACAAAAAACATAATTCAAGGAATTTCAATATCTCCTTGTTCAGATAAAGTACCATAACTTTGTCAATTTTCAACCGATTTTAATAAGTGATGTCTCATTTTAATCAAGAAATATTGTTGCTTTAAGAATATTGTTGCTTTGAAAAAAGATTCGAAAAAACCCTCGTGGGAGTTCAAAAAGTTTAAATAAAACTGAAAATTTTAGTTGGTATTAGGAAAATCTCTACATATTTGTATTAATAATATAGAAAAAGTATATATATTTGGAAAGACGAGGTAATTTTCTTTTCAAAACCGTTTAAAAATTCAAAATCGGTTAAAAAATGATTAAGGTATAAACATTTGAATTCGACAGTCGCAAAAAATACACTTTTACCGTTATCTCAAAAATTTGGGGGTATATTGGAACTTCTAAAACCGGTTTCGTAATGTACTCACCTAGACTTAACAACTAGGTCACTTTCAAAGTTATTTTTCTGTGTAGCACAGTGTTATCTGCGTTGTGTTTTCTCAAAAAATCAATGAGAAATTCAACAGCTTATATATCCAAAACAATGATAAATTTGGAGATATGCACTCTTTTTGTGGCGATAAATTAAAAAAAAACGGTGATTCCAAAAAACACACCAATTTTTATAAATTTCCAATAATTACAATTTATAATAATTAAAAAGTTATTAAAGAAACCATTTAGGTATTAAGTATTTTGATTTTTATATATTCTCTATATTTTTACTTATTGGGTGATCCGAAATTTTGACTCTTTTTGGTTTTTTGGTAATAAAATCGTAGAAAGTAAAAATATCGCAGAACGCCGAAATAGGTGTTCACTTATTTCTTTTTACTATCAAAATATGCAACTTTCATTAAGGTCTGGAGTTTCATGCAGTAAAGAGTTAATAGCCATTTATATTTTTTTGTATTACATTAACCTATACACTCAGAAAAAAAACTTCCAACCGAAAAGAAAAGTGCATTTTGAATACCACAACCAATAATTTCGGTTAGTACAATAATATTCCAATATGATTTTCATATATTTTTGGTGTTGCAACTGACATTAATTTGTATTAATCGAATTTTGTTGTGAACAGCAAAATTTGTTTGTTCAAACCATTTTTAATAGTAGAAACTGAATTTCAGTTGGAAATCGTTAATATGTAATATAAATTAATCTAATATAGCTTGAAATGGTTTAAGAAGACAAAGAACTTAAGACACAAACCCGAAATTCTTCAAATGTAATATTACAATAAAAGGGTGCTTAAAAATGGATGTAAATGGAATCAAAATTAAATTAAAAACTTTAAATGAGAGTGGTATATAAAGATTTATAAAAATTTTATAGATATTGGGAAAAAAATATATATAAATGTTATTTTGTAATCTTATAAGTTTAAGATAAAAAACTGAATTTTTTAACTAAAAAATTGAGAAAATTAAGCTTTTACAATATATTTTTCTTTAAAATGTCCAACACGGCTGTTGTATTGGTTTGATATGATTTTTTGAAATTTAATGGTTTTGTTCAATTTCGTATATGAACAATTTAAAAAATTTTCTAAACCTGTAGAAATTGAACTTAGATGTCTCTTATTTCTTAAGGGTTTTCAAAGTGAGAGTAATGATGGACAGTGTTAAATAGACTATGTTTAATAACTAAGACATGTAAAGCTTCACACTGGAAAGTTTTCAAAAAAAAGAATTGATGGCTATTTAAAAGTCGAAAAAAAAATTAAAAAAATTACTTGAAAAAAGATTTTTTTCATTAATTTTATTTTGTTGCTCACAGTTTTTAACTTTCATATCCAAACCCATACAAAATGAAGTTACATGACTTGGGAGACGTATTAACTAAAAACGTAATTTAAATAGAAAAGTGGTAATTTTCATAGAAAAGTGGTGGTTTTCAGGTGAAACCAAACCGAATTTTAAACTTTTGCAGTTTTTTTCATAGCACATTTGCGCCGTTTAATTTAATTGAATTTTAAGAACAGTATTAAAAAAATGGTGTAATTATATATGGCTTGAGGTATACGAAGTTGATGTCAGCGCACCAATAACGGGATACAAACATCACAAAAAAAAAATGAAATTGTTTAGGATATTGTATGAACTGAGTTTTTTAGTATCAGTAGTGCCGAACGGGACTGATTTTCCTGAATCCCGGCATTCGGGATTTTGAAAACTGAATATCCCGGGATATTTTTGGATCCCGGGATTTTTAGGGATTTCCTGACTAATTCGAAATATGAAAAACAAACAAAAATTATAACTCATTACTGACCAAGAGTTCGGTTTTCAACCCAGTAGTTTTAAAAGCTTATATTTTTTAATTGATAAAGTTTAAATAATCATTAACAAAAAGCTTGCGAAAAATTATTGTTCAAAGTTGCCAAATAGTTATTTGAAAAAATAAATATTTTATAATTTTTTGATGAAACCTTTTCCAAAAATTACACAGGCCAAACAGGGTTTTCTAATCAAGAATCAGACTATACTTCCTCGAAGGTTTTTGACGTGCTGAATTCGAATCTGATCTCAGAATGTCGGGTTTTCGAGATATTGTCACGTCGGGTTTTCGAGATATTGTCACTAAAAAGTGTCAACGTTTCCTGTAACACGAGGTCCTGTAACTTATAGACACATTTTTTTTTCAAAAAGACCGCTACGGTATCTAAAAGTGCTACTCATCCCCTACAAAATCCATTTTGAATTTTTAAAAAATCTCCAATAGTTAGAACTATAAATCAGAACGCAAACATATATTTTCCACTCTTAACCCATCGCATGTGCAAGACGTGTACACACACACAAAGAAATAAAGTGCAAACCGAATTGAAAAGCGTATTTCAATGGTGACAACTAACAAATTCAGTAAGTACAACGATATTTCATTAAATTTCTGAATATTGTGGGTGTTGCAACTATAATTAAGTTGAATTAAACGAACTTTGTTGTAAAAACTAATTTTTACCAACCGACTAAAATTCGTAATAATCGAATTTGAGTCGTAGTAACCGAATATCAGTTGGCAATAGCAACATTTTTTCTCTGTGTGTATTTTTTTTCTATATTGCGTATGATTTTGTGCTTTAAATGCATATTTTTCATGTTTTTGGATTTCTCTTTCAATTTTAGCTGCATTTTATAATCGCCTATTTTCCTTTTTAGATGCATGAGACTGCTCTTGTCCTAAGTAGTAATAAGCCATTGAAAAACAATTTAAAAATAATGAAAATATAATAAATACATCCAAAAGATATTGACAAGAAAAAAATTATTTACTTAACTTTGTACTATATTTGCAAAAAAAAAAAAAAATCCCTTTTTTGGGTTTTAAAAAATGACAGCCTTTTAATAAAAAACAAACTTTGTAAGAAAATCCCTTTTACGTTAAGCCGCTATAATTGCATTATAACATGTCATGTTTTATTTCTTTTTTCAATTTAGCTTAAAGCCTGGTTTATGTTATGTTGTCAGTTGATTGACGCCTACTTTTTCATATTATGTCACTTGACATACAATAAATGTATAAAATAAAAAGACAATCAAGGAGTTTGAAACACCAAACACAGCTGCTTGGGAAAAATATTATAAAAAAAAAACAAACAAACTATAACACTTACCTTATCGCAGAAAACTTTAATTTGACAATAGCCTCGATGGAAGACTTGGGCATCACGGGGATCTTCAAATGTATCAATTTGTACATGTAAAGGTAGACCCTAGAAAATAAAGAAAATAATTTGGTTTTTAATAAATAAATCAATAATTTATTGGTTTTTATTAAGTTTTATAATTTCCTTCTTTTTAGAAGTCATTTATTATTTTGCTCTAGTTTTATTTTATTACTTAATAAACATTTTTTTGTTTTTTTGTATTATTAAGCAATTTTATTATAATAATCCATTTTTATTTTTTTAAAACGTCATTTAACAAAAAAAATTAATGTTTATAACATTTATAAGTAGCAACTTCCGTTGCCGTTAGCCAACATTAAGCAATCAAAATTGTCGCCATTTGGCATTTTTAGAAATATTTATTGAAAAAGTATAAAAAAAAAAAAAAAATATTGTCTATGAAAAGCTAAGCAATTAGAGTATATTAAACTACATTAATCATTTTGCGAAAATAAATGGATAAATAAATATATATTTGTGAATATTGAAGTTGGCACAGAAAAAGATAATTTAAAATTGAATAATTATGGAAAATTTAAATTTTTAGAATAAATAAATAAATTTTGTTTTTAAAATATGCAAATATAACTAAGAGATTTTACAAGCAATACAGTTTTTGTAAAATTAAACATTTTCAATTAATATTTAATAGAGGAACGTGGATAAATTTGAAGAATATCAAAAGACTTAAGAAACAAACTTTTTCTAAAGCGGTTATATAAAAGTTTTAAACAAACTCAATGGATGTTTAACTATTGAAATTGATGATTACATTAAATTTATACTGATGATTACTCAGTAGAGCATGATAACATGATATAGAAATGTCAGATATAAATCGTTTCTAAAAATATTTTGCATATCTACATAAACAAATAGTATATTTTAGTTTTTTATTTAAAAGTTTTAAATGCAGTGGAATTTACTTATAACGAAAACCGGTTATAAAGAACTTTTTCTATAACGAATTTTATTTACTAACATAATAATGAATTTCGTTTTTAGAGAACTTTTTATATAACGAAATAATTTTTTGGGCGTTTTTCGAATTGTCATACAATTTTTTACGCTTTTAATGAACAAAATCGAGATTTTAAAATGAAAAATCTCCCGTAAGTCCTAAAAAATTCAGCTTTGTATTAGAAAATATACAAAAAAATGTACCAACTAAACAACCAACCAACTAAAAAACTTTTAAATTAGGAAAATGATAACAAAAGTCCTGAAATTTTTAAAATTTATGGAAAACAAAATGCTTTTAGCTTATAATGAACCAAATTGTCTGGATCCTATTAATTTTATAAAAACAGTTCTTACAAAATCAAAAGATTTAGGAAACAAAATTTTCAAAACTCTTAACGATGGGACTTTTTTGAACAACTTTTTATTTTAAAGATTTATTTGAATTTTTTAATATGCAAATATTTTCGGAATGTGTCAATTTTTAAATATTAATGCCTGAAAAATTCAGAATCATAATAACTTAAGCGAAATTTTCTTTAACAAATAAAAATTATCTATTATTAATATTTTCCAAATTTTAAAATAGGAGAGTAGAGAAGACTGAATTTTTTGTGATTTTCTTTATCATGATTTCATATGTCAACTTCAGTCAATTACAAACTAGTTTGGTCAGTTATTAAACTAACAAAGATATTGAAATTCGACTGAAAGTTACTTGGGAAAGCTAAGCCATTATGACAACTAATATACTCTAAAATTAATAAAGAAAATTAACATTTTTCGAAATTTTGTTTAACAAAATTTTTAAAAAAAATCAATTTAGAGGTTTGAAAAATATGCTATTTTTTACCTTTTTTTTGTACCGGAATAAAAGGGTTAACGATATCCCAAAAACTTTATATTTTTATCAGAGTATCTCTGAGCAAATGTAAATCAAAAAGTATTTCGGTTTTGATATATTCATTAAATTTTAATTTATAAATTTTTTCCAATTTTGGCCATTTTGGCCCAGGAGCCCAAACGTTGACCAATTTGAGCAGCATCGTAGGGTTAATCGATTTTGCTCAAATTTTCAGAATTTACTTTTTAGACATCGTTTCACGTTTTTAGGGGTTGGGAGCAGCATAAATCGACAAAGTGCAATATAAGGAGTTCTATTAGTTCTAATGGCCGTAATTTCAAGCAATAATACCTACTGCTGCTTAGAGACCTACCGTATCCACGAACATCGGCATGTATGTATTGTTTAAAATTACGGTCATTAATAAATTAAATATTATTTATTACTTATAAAACGTAGCAACAAAATTATAGAATAAATAATGAAAAAGCTTTGTTTCTGGCTCATTTTGAATATAATTTAATCAAATTTAGAAGAAAATAATTAAGGAAATTTTTTTTTTTTTGAATTAAGTAGACTTCAATTTCTATAATTGAAATATTAAATCTTATTTTAAAAAAAAGTCTTTGTTATAAAATCAAAAGATTTAAAAAACAGACTAGATAAAATCAAAAGATAAAGGAGACAAATTTTTTATGATTTCTTAAGAAGCCTAAAGATATAATATTATATATATATATTCAATAAAAATATTTTGTTTAAAATTAAAGGACTTAAGAAACATACTTTTTCTTGATGTGTGATTTTCAAATCAAACGATTTTATAAATTTGATCATGAAAATTAAAAATTATTCTTATAAAATCAAAAGACTTAAGGAAGAAACAAGATGAGTCCGAATAGAGCTAATTACCAAAATCACAAAGAGTGACGAACCAAATTTTTTAGAATTTCTTTAGGAGTCTACAGATATAAAAGTTTCCTAAAAATATTTTGTTCAAAATCCATAGAACCATACTTTTTCTTGACAAGCTATGCTCAAATGAAAAGATCTTATAAATTTGATCTATGAAATTACAAATAATTCTTATAAAAACAAAAGACTTAAGAAAGAAAATAGCAGAATCCAAAGGGAGCTTTTTCATGAAATCAAAAGATTTAAGAAACAAACTTTTAAGGGTTTTTTTATGTAATCTACAAATTAAATTGTAACAACATTAAAATTATTCCTTTTAAAATCAAAAGACTTAGGGAACATACTTTTTTCTTTACAAAACATTTTTTTTTTAATAAAACCTAAATTAACTATGTAATTATTCTTATAAAATCAAAAGACTTAAGAAACGATCTACAAAAAACCGAATGAAGCTAATTTATAAAATCAAAAGATTAAAGAGCCAAACTTTTTGAGGATTTCTTAAGTGGACTATAAAAAAAATAGTGACTACATTAAAATTATTTCTTTTAAAATCAAAAGATTTAAGAAACAGACATTTTCTTTTTGAAAAGTCATATTCTTTCAGAAAACCTAAATTAATTGAATCCTCAACAAAAAACTTTTTAATTTGTCACATTGTTGCTTTTTAAAGCAAAAAAACAATTGAATATTATTAAATCAAAACATAAATCATCATGAAAAACTGTATAAAATAATAACTGTCTTATTGGTGTGTTTTAAATTTTTTTTTTATATCTTTTGCTTGGTACTGTATATTAAAAACCATAAATAAAAAGGCGTAGTTGTAACCTGATCGAAGTGTTAAACTACAAGATATTTTTGTTAAGCTTTCTATTATTTCTGGACAATATCGTTCAGATAGTAAAAAAGACCATTCAACAATCTCACGCATTTTTTTTTTTTTTGTATAAATAAACTATAAAAAATAGAAGATCTTAAAATTTTGCGTTGGTTAATAAAGCAAAAAAAAAATAAAATCAGTAACAAAATAAGGCTTACAAAAAGCCTTTGACCATAGTGAGAGGAAAAAAAAGGAAACAACGGCATAAACATGTTTTGCTATTATTGCTGCCGCATCTGTCAATAAAATATCGATTTAACATTTGCCTTAACATCGTGTCGCACATGAAAAGCATAAAATGTCTTGTTTGTTTGTAAAGCAACGCTATACAACATATAAACTTTTTTTTTTATTTTCACGCATCGCAAATGTAAAAAAAAAAAGCTGCAAGAAGAGAAAAAATTAAATCAACTTTTTTTTATTTTAAACACGACATTAAAAGTGTTGCAACGATTATTTTGTTGTATGCTTTTTTTTCGTCTACTCTTGAAATTTTAATAAATTTTCAATATATTTTATTTCTGAACAACAACATAATATGAAAAAACAAATGCAATCTGTCATGTATATGACGCACGACCAACAGACAGTCATATTATATACTGCATACATATATTTTACAGTACTTTAAATTTACTTTGCCATAGTTGTTGTTTTTGCATGTCTTTGTTACATTTTACAACGACAATATAATCATGTCTCTACAAAGCAACAAAAAAAAAAAAAAAATTGGAAAAAGATGAAATAAATTGAGAATTAAGTAGAGAAAAAAAAATTATTATTAATGACTTATCAAGTGGGCGCTTTGCATGTTGCAATATTACAAATGAAACCAATTCAATATTTTTTTTTTTGTCCAAAACTCATGCATACAATATAAACATCTAGACAGACACCTTGTTTGGTTTGAAAAATATATAACCATTTTTTAGCAGGTGACAAAATTCAGACCATATTTTTTTTTAATTTTTTAATGCAAAGTGAAATTCATAATAATAATGAAAAATATTAAACTCAATATAGTTAATCTATGGATGGGTTTGTTTTCTTTCATATGTTGCTTGATTTTTTTTCCACTTCTTTTTAGACACTTAATGTATGCGTGCATGGTTTGTTAGTTTATGTTGCAGCAAAACGTATTTTTTAATTAAGATAACAAGCATTCATGATGTTTGTATTTTTGTTGTTGTCATTTTTATTTTCCAACCCATAAGAAAATATATTTTTTGTATCTTTTTTTTTAGCTCTTATAGCTCTTATTAATACTATTGAGTTACAGGTGTTTCTATATACAAAGTCGATAAACTTTGTTTCTTTTACTAAAGAGAAGAAAAAAAAACTAAACAGAGTAAATTATAAGGGGATTTCATTATGGAATTTGTTTCTTTCTTTTAATTTTCTGTTCAATATCTCAAAAAGGTTTTATCATATTAAATCACTAGATTTGGTTGACATTTATTATGGTCGTCTGTATATTTATGATTATGGCCACATAATACAGCATTTTTGTATACTCAAAATTAAAGGTGGATTTTTTGTAATCAAAAAAATGATGTAGCATAACTTTATGATTTTTTTCTATTATGGATACGAAAAATGTTAAAAAAATCTTCGTTTGAGTCTTCTACCTGTTTGAGCATTCTTTTATTTACTTGAAAATTTTTCTTAATTTTTAGTGTTCATATAATGGGGGGTGTTTTCTTTGTTTATTGTTTTGAATTTGACACAAATAATTGTTTATTAAGGTCATGCTGAGAATCGAAAAAAAAATCAAGTGAATTGATATGAATACAATAAAATTTATTCAATGGCATATAAATTAAACAAAAAAATCAAAAGATTCATACAATGTAGGTACACTGATCCTTCAATTTACACGAAGTTATGATACGGAAATAATTGTTGAAATCGAATTTGAAATTTATAGTATAGAAAAATAGGTTTATGATAACAAAAATGGTGATGGTATAGAGCAATTCCATATGAAAGCGATTACCTTTTGGACGACCCCTCTCCGATTTTAAAATAAATAGTCTCAATCGATTGCCCAGCAAAAAATAATGTACCTACATATTTTTTTTTTTTTTTATAGTGACTGGTTTAGTGGTGGTGTGCACCACTGTCATGTGACAAAATTGAAGAATTCTTCATAAGGGACCTCATTGAAAGTTGTTTTAAAAAAAAGCGATCGCAACGAGTGACAGCACGTTGGAAAGGTATTGAATCAGGCTTTAATTGAAAAATAAAATTTTCCTAATTTTTCTCAGAAATTTACCTTTTTTCCCATGAAAATTAAATTTTCCCATGAAAATTAAATTTTCCGATTTTCCACAGAAGCTCCCAAATTTTCCGGCTAATTTTATTTTTTTTGGATTCCTCATAATTTTTGCTTTAAGAATCAGCAATAAAAAAATGGGCCCCGACTCCTTGTTTGGACAGGAGAAGAGCATTTAAGAGACCACCTTGTTCTCATTGTTTTTATATTTTTTATAATTGAATTATTTTTAATTATTTAACAAGAAAAATTAGGAAAAACAACTTTCAATGAGGTCCCTTATGAAGAATTCTTCAATTTTGTCACATGACAGTGGTGCACACCACCACTAAACCAGTCACTATAAAAAAAAAAAAAAATATGTAGGTATATTATTTTTTGCTGGGCAATCGATTGAGACTATTTATTTTAAAATCGGAGAGGGGTCGTCCAAAAATTTGCCAATTTTGATCGTTTTCATATGGAATTGCTCTATAGAAAAATAGTAAAAAAGGTAAAAAATTTAAAAAATATAAATAGTACAAAATAGTTGAAATAGTGTAAATAGTAAAAAGAGCGAGTAATTTTGAATACATTTTGAATACAAGTTTGATATAATTTTTATTAAAAAAAAAAATTATGCTTTTTCGACCTTTAATTGTGCAATGAAAATGAAAATTATTTAAGTTCGAGGCCATACTCTATATTTCTTTATTAACAAAACACGTGTATTGAATATCCACCAGAGGTGGACCTTGCACATAACAAACAACTTTTCAATTTATTTTTTGATCAATCTTTAACTTCAAGCTCATATATTAGTTCTCATGTAGTGAGTAAACTAGTTTATATGAATGTTTGATGTTTGGCATGGGATTGTTACCGCTTTCAAAACGTGTTCTGATGATGGGAACCTAGAAAATTCCCGAAATAGATCTATCCACACATTCCTGAAATAATAAATTTGAAAACAAAAAACTCTATAGATTATTTGTTAGGACAATATCCTAATAAAGAAATATAGAGTATGGCCTCGAACTTGAATAATTTTCATTTTCATTTTTGAATACATTTTTAAAATTTTTTTTTTAAATTTAATGTATAAAATATTTGTTTGTTTGAAAAAATGGTAAATTAGCAAAAATAGTAAAATAAATTTAAAAAATAATAAAAAATAAAAATTGTCTAAAATATTTAAAAAGAATAACATAGTGTCTGTTTGTTTACATGCTAAACTTTACTATTTTACTTGTTTTTCTTTTCAAACAGACCCATAGTAAAATATCTATATAAAAAACTATTAAAAATGTTAAAAAAATGTAAAAAATAATAAAAAAAAATTAAAAACAGTACTAATAGTTATATAGTAAAAAATAGTAGTAATAGTAGTAAAAATAGTAGTATACAGTAAAGATGCAAAAATAGCGTTTCATTTTGAACACATTTTACAAATTAATGTAAAAACATCAACTTTTTCGAGAGAGACAAATTTTCCTTATCAAATTTTCCTTATAATCATATAAATCTAAGGATAGGTGTATTTAATATTTTTCTTAGTTTTCTTATATAAATCCTTTATGTAATTCAATTTTTAAAGGATCAAGTGTTTTGAGTTACAATGTTTTAATAATTTAATCACATAGCAATTTTGTACCCTAACATTATTGTTTAAATGTTCAATATATAAGTTAGAACTAAGACACAAACTAGTACTTCATATAAGTATAACCAAATTTTAGTTAAAAAGTACAAAATTTAAGAAAGAAACTTTTAAATATCTTAAGATGTCTGTCTACATACATAAAAGTACATTCAAAATATTTTTTCCAAAATCAAAAGACTTGAAAAACAAACTTTTTCTTGATGAGTTACTTTCAACTTAAATGACTTAAGAAACGAACTAATGAACTCAAAGGACTTAAGAAAAGCCAAATGAAACTAATTCATGAAATCAAAAGATTTAAAAAACAAACTTTTTAGGATTTTTAAGTAGTTTACAATAGTGCTGGTAAATTCGGTTACTTTTACATACTCGGTACTAGTCGATGATATTTATTTTAATACTCAATATTACTCGATACTTTTAACGGTTTATAAACTGTAAAATCGTTTAAATTTTAAAAAAAAAAAATTATTAAAAATTTAATTTTTAAAAATATACTTTTTTACAAGATATTCAATGTTTTTTTTAGTTTTTCAACTTTTTTCTTTAAACTTTGCGTAGAGTTGTATTTTAGTGCTTATTATCTTAACGGAGTCGCATTTTTGTATTGTTTTTCTGTTCAAAATACCCCTTTGAAAATATCGAGTAGTTACTTTTAAGTGTCGAGTACCAAAGAAAGACAAATACTCGATACCCACTACACATTAATTAATAGGAAGAATTTCCTGAGTGTTGCTTCTCTTTAAAAAAAAAAAAAAAAAAAAAAAATACTCGATACCCACTACCCATATTTTAACTAGCCCTAGTCTGCAAATACTAATAATAGCTACATCCTTCTAAAATTTAAGAAGTCGTCTCAATTCATTGAATATGGAAATTGTTATACACAAATATTATTTTTTCAATGAATAACGTTTGTGTTTTAAGTCTTCTGCTTAAAGCTATAGTCTGGAAGTTCTAGCGCCAACCCGTTTTTATAAACAATTGATTTATTTCAAACTTTTTGACGAAATTTTGTGGAATAGTGGATGCAGATGGTAGAATAAGTAAGCTTTTTTGAAAGATTAAAATATATCATAAATAACAGGAAATAAACACAAAAAATGGCGTTAATCTAGGGATAGGAGTATTTTAAATTTTTTTTAAAATATTTTTAATATTTATTTTATGAACAATTAAAGTTGTCAAACATCAAACATCAAGCATTTTTCAATATTCTGTGTAAATTTTGTTTAAATAGTTTTGAATTTAAAAAGGAATATAAAAAGTTCGGCTTTCGTTTAAGTGACCCACAAAAAAAGTCATTTCTTTAAATAACCCACAAAAATTAAAAAAAAAGAAGAGTAAATGTTATTTAAATCTGAAATTTTGATAAATATAATTTAACTTCTTGACATAAAGGCTGAAATCTGAGCATTAAAAGTTTGTGTTTTAAGTTATTAGTTTTAGGCGTAACATACAATTGCAAGACCTAAAAATTGTTACAATGCCAGAATTTTTCTAGATTTAACTGTTAATGAACTTGAATGTATTCAAAAGCACCAGCATTCAAAATATATTTAAAATGGTTTGCATTAAAAACTCTTTAGTTTTGGCGGACTTACAGAAGATATCCGCGAAAGGATTTTTTGCATTCAAGATTTTGAAAAGTAGTTTTAAGTAAAAGGTAAAGATTAGAAGAAAAAAAAGTTAAAAAAGTTATAATAAATCAGAAATTATATCTCAACATTTCCGAAACATAGCTTCTCGAAATGTAACTTTTTCACAATCAATTTGACTAAAGTTATAACAGTGTGAAACTCCTTTAAACATTTTTGATGTTTCAATAAAAAGCGAAAACTTTTAATTATTTTCGAATGAAATATTTTCAGTTGAGGATATTTAACAAAGTGTAATTAGCAATCTAACACAAAACCCGTGATGCTATTAACATTAAATTTAGATATGAAATTTAAATTTTTGTGTAGAAATATATGCTTCGAAGTTGTTGGAAACTTGTTTGAAAACTTTGTTTTATTGTCAGTATTTTATTAAATATATCTTCAAAATAGATTTTATTTGGTAACCAATTTTTTTGAAACACACATGAAAGAAAACCAAAAACGATCAACGATTTTACCACTTAAACGCTGACTATTTTTTGTCCTTTTTCTTACATATTAAAAATTCATGCAAATTCTAGCGAACCGCACCAAGGAGTACAAATATAAGGAGTCACAGAATTCAGCAAACAACACATCCTACAGTATATCAAACACAACATTCTGTCAGAAAGGATATCTTTACTCTGTGAAAACAGTTTAACAAAAAAAAACTCAAAGTGAAATAAAACATTTTTTTTAAACATTATTTACATTATTTTCATTGTTTACATTGTTTACACAGTTTACATTACATACTTTACATTGTTATAATTGCTTACATTATTTTTTTTTTTTTTTTTTTTTTTTATTTTTTTATTTATTATATAATCTAGCACAACAAGATGTAAATCTTATAAATTATAGTGCTAGTGAGTATATACTTTGTTGATTTAAACATCATATATATATGCTACATAACATTCTTTACACAATTCACATAGGTTACATACTAGCAAATTTAAAAATTTTAATTCGTTTTCATAACACAGTAAAAACCTGGCTACTAACCAGGATATCCCGACGGTACGAGATGATGTCCTGTAGGATGTCTTGTTTATGAATTCTGTGACTGCTTATATTTAAACACCTTCTTAAAAAGTTTGTTTCTTAAGTCTTTTGTTGTTATGTACTGAAAATAGTTCTCAAAAAGTTTGTTTTTTGAGTCTTTTGTTTTACTGTACTGAGGATATTGCTATGTGTTTCCTAGGTCTTTTGTTTTAAATAAAAAATATTGTTTTCCATAGATTTGCTTCGTTTTAATTTAATGCTCTCACACTTCCAAAATATTTGTATTTTAGGTCGTTTGATATTAGTTTATCAAGTCGTTGATGAAATAGTTTAGTTTTTTAGTCCCCCCATGAGCTTTTTACAAAGTTTGTTTCTTAAGTCTTTTGACTTAAGCAAAAAAAATTTCCTGTTTTTGTCTTATATCGGAAAATAGTTCAAACCCAGCTTGTTTCTTAATGGTCTTATGCATAATAATTTGTAAAGCTTATAACATATTTATAAAATAATTTTTAAAAATGATTATGCATACGCCAATAAGTCTTTCGATTTGTATTAAGAAATAATTCAATTTTAAAAAAATTTTCTTAAAAAAAGTGAAATAAAATTTAAAAGTTAATTAAGTTTTTATGCAAAATACTAGTGGGTAAACTTTCTATTTGTTTATAAGAAATTATACTTTTGTTACGTACTACTTGTATAACCCTAAAGAGGTATTTTAATACTAAATTGATATTTAAAAATATACAGGGAGCACTTGATAATTAATCTCATAAATTTTTATAAAGTATGTTGTCTAAGTCTTTTGATTTAAAGCAATTAAAGTTTCCGAAAAAAGTTGGTTCTTGTATTAAAGAGCTTGTCGTTTGATAAAAATAACGGTAAAACCTTAAACTAAGATTTTTTCTTAAATTTTTTGAGTTTGAGTGGCAAACTCAGCCATTTAAAAAAAAAGCTTTACGATGTTGGCTAAACTTGTAAGAAAAGACGAAAATAACTCATATTGTTTGGGTAATCAATTAACATTGGTTTTTTCAGTAACTTGGTTGATATATAAATATACCTGATCAAACCATGAGTTTCTTGTGGATGTTAGATTAGAATGAGGCTAATAATGACCTAGTCGCTTAGGTCGAAATTGCGGCACTCCCTCTAGCGCTGATCCTTACAAGATTTTTTTCTTCTTTCTCTTACATTTACTAACAATTAGTATTTTCTATTTAGAATAGTACCATTTTAATTATGATCTCAAAGCTGACTATGCAAATTTTAAATTTTTTTTTTATTATTCAAAGAAATATTAAATTTCACTTACCTTTACACCCTTTTGACTGCTGAAATCTGTACTTAAACATTGCACTGCGATATTAATCTGTAATTGAAAAAAAGAAGAAGAAAAGGACCAGATGAAATATATTACTATTTAGAAATGAAAATATGTAAAATATAACCATAAGGAAATCATAAACATTAAAAGAAATTATATAGAAAGAAGCCAACAGATAACAGAAATAATAATAACAACAACAACAAGATGCTGCAAAAAAAGAAATTAATTTTTATAAAAAATCAACAAACGATGGACATGCAGTTATTTTGCAGCATTTGTCATTGGCTATTAATTGCTTAAAAAAGCTCTAACATGTACAAAGAAAGACAAATGCAAAAAAAACAAAAAAAAAAGACAACGAAACAAATGAAAAAACTGCATGCTTTAAAGTTGGCTACTTAACCATTATGGTGATGATGACTGCTGCAGTTACGGTTGCAGTTACATTTGATGCTGCTGCTGGTGATCACAGCAGCAGTAATGCTGTTGGTTTTTAAACAAACATTACAATAAATCACAATAAAAAAAAAGAAGAAGAAGAAACAAACAACATTTAATTTTTATTTAATATCATTGTAACGCACATCATACCACAGCAACATATTATAAAAGTTGTTAAGTGGTGGTTGTTGTTGTTGCTGTTGTTGTTGTTTATTGTAAATGCAAGGTTTGTCGTTTTTATTTAGTATCTGAATGTGCGTATGATTGTTTATTTTATATTTTTAATTTCAGTGGAAATGTGTTTAAAACAATTTCGAGAATGCCATTGCAAAAAAAAAACAGTCATACACAAAAGGGGCAAGCAATTGGAAAATCCATCATCATCTACACATTGTATTCACATTGTTGGTTTGAAAAAAAAATAAAAAATCACAAACATACATTTTATGTATATAAAAAAAACGCATAATCATTTACAAACGATGATGATGAAAAAAAAAAAAATTGGAAATAACCAGCAACTAACTGACTAACAAACAAAGTTTTAAGCATATTGCAACCATTTTTAATGGCAAAGTGCAACAACGCATTTGTTTGTATGTATGTACGTATGTAAAAGTATGTATACAAATAACAAACCAAAACAGCCACTAGCATTTAATGGGAATTAATTAGCGAACACGGGCTTACCAAATAAAGCTTAGGGCAGAGCCACCATTCACTCACTCAGTCACTAACTTACTCAGTCATTCACTCACTCACTCTATACTAACTTCTTTGACTTTACATGGCCGTCATCATCAAGCAATATAAGAAGCTGCCTTAACGCAGTAGACATTTGGACGTTTGAAATATAAAAAATAAAAATACAAATAATATAAAAAGAGTTTGTTGCATTATGATTTGCAGACATTTTTGTTGTTAGCAAAAGTCTTAACTTGGCAGAGATTACAGAACTGCATAGTATGTGAATATGTGACATTGTTGGTATTTGAAGCGGTAGGGAGGTAGTTGGGTAGGCGAAGGCGGGGGTTTTGTTAGCTAGCCCGATAATTTGTAAATGAATTTCTATTACAAACGCACAATACTACTACTTTAAGACATTATAACATCTCAAATCTTTTAAATAAATAATACCATAAATGTATTTGACTTTTTTCCTTTTTTTTTGCCATAGAAAAAATAAAGTAAAGCTTAAGCGTAAAATATCTTATTATTTAAACTTTTTCCTTGGTCAAAGAAAATTAATTAGCTAAATACGTAAATGCATATACGCAGAGCTCTAAACACAGATAGATGCATAGAATTAATGCTAAAAATGGTTACGAACTAACAAAGTTATGTAAAGTGTATGGTTGTATTCCTGACAATTTAATGTTAAAGTACCAAACATGCCACACCTGCTTTAAGCTCAGCGGGATTTTCATTGTCTTACTTAAAGTTAATATAAACTTTACGTTTAAGGTAAACTAAAGCCTTAAAGGCTGAAATATGGAAAGAATGTTTAAGGCAGCGAGATAACAATTTGTTTAAATTTTAAAAAATTTTACAAAATCTTTTGTTAAAGACAGCCAAAATAGGATGGATTTTAAAATTTTATTGATATTAACAATACCCGTACAATATATTCAAGTGCTACTGAAACAAGTCTGTTTTATTTTGGGTAAACTTGTTAGAAAGTCAAAGATAAATTTTTAAAACGATTTTAGGTAATTTACCGTTGTGAAAAATAGTAGAAAACGCTAAAGTTAAAATATCGTAAATGTTTCGCGATTTCGATAATTTTCTTTTCGCAAAAACTGCAAATAAAATTTTATGGATTTTGTAAAAATGTATAAATCTTAATATAATTGTTTTTACGCAATATATATATATAATCCTGTAATTCCTAGTTGGAACAAAGGGCCAGTACAAATGATTTCCATTGAATTCTGTCTTCAGCGTGTCGTTTTGCTTCCTCCATGTCATTCTGGCTGTACTGAGTTCGGATTCTATTTGACGTTTCCACGTGTTAGAAGGTCTTCCTCTACGTCGGCTGCCCTGGGGATGGAAGTCTAGGGCCTTTCTGGTAACGTCATCTTGGCTTTTTCTGAAGGTATGGCCCAGCCAGTTCATCTTCTTTACTCGTATGGCAGTCGTAATGGGGTTTTGTTGTGTTTTTTGCCAAAGATCATTATTTGAAATTATTTGAGGCCAGAAAATACGTAATATTCTTCGCAAACAACGGTTAACAAATACTTGGAGCGCATTTGTGTCCTCTCTACTAATGTTCCAAGTTTCGGAACCATATAATAATACTGCTTTCACATTAGAATTGAAAAGTTTGATTTTTGTGAGAAGAGTTATGTGATTTGACTTCCATACCATATGCTTGGTTAGCCTTTGCAATGCGGTAAGCTATGTCCTCCTTACTACCGCCCGAAGTTGTTATTATGCTGCCGAGATAACAGAAGCTGTCGACGTCTACGAGTGAGTTTTCAAAAATTTTTAATAGCTCTGTATTGTTGGTGTTGACACGTAATGTTTTTGTCTTCGATATGTTAACTTTTAGACCAGCTTTGGATGCATTCTCAACAAGGATATTAAGCTTTGTTTGCATACTGTTGTAGCTGTGTGAGAAGAGACATATGTCGTCGGCGTAATCAAGATCGTCCAATTTGCCATGCAGTCCAAAAGCAAAGCCACAATCACCTTTCATCGATTGTTTCATGACAACATCTAAAACGATGTTAAAAACAAGAGGTGAGAGCACACAACCTTGTCTCACACCTATTTTCACTGGAAATTTGTTGCTTATAAGACCCTCGTGCAGTACTCGACAGGATGCATTATCATATAAGCCTCTAATGAGCTGTATCAGTGGTTTTACACAAAATGCTCTCCGCGAATTATTTTTCGTTACATTTTTTTTTCGAATATCAATTTTTAACTTTATTTGTGCTACACTCAGGGAACTTCTGATTTAAAAATATGTAGTTGTTTGGGTTGTAATACAGTTTCTTTATTTTAAATGTAAATGTTAGTCATTTGTAGAACAAATTAAATTTTTTACTAACCTTTTTTAAAAAAACAAACCTCATTTAAAAAAACAAACCACATCAAATGACTTCTTTATGATTTTACATTAATTTCTTACATTCGTTTTTTGTTATTTAAAAAAATAAATGTTTGCTAGTTTATTAACTAACATATGTGGTTCATTTTAACTACAATTGCGTTTCATTTGTTGAACATTAAAAAACAAATGACAATGTTAGTTAAATTTAATGAAATGTAAGTTGTCCTTTCTTTAAGTGAAATTTAATTTGTTTTTAACTAAATTTGCAGTGGTCTTTACCTATATAGTCACCAAAGTGTAAAATTTTGTGTTTCCAGTTTTTTTACACACACCAAAGATTATAAATTCATATTGATTTAAATTTTGTTAAAAACAATTTCAAATAACACTGTGGAGCACTATTTTAGAGGGTGAATAGTTCAAACGTGAAATGAGTTGCAGGTTTTGACAATACTGTAAATATATGCAAAATTTCGTATTCTAAATTCCGCATTCGGAACATATAACGAAATTTTTTTCGGAATATTTTCGTCTTTTATCTGCCTTATTCATAAGGTCATTAAAGTAATTTTTCAAGATATACAAAAAAGCCCCCAAAAGAGGACGAATTTGTTATGAGGAGGATCCTAGATAAAGGGCTAGAGTATTTAGCGAAAGAATATTCGGAAATTTTTCCTTTATAACAAATCAACAAATTTTCCTAAAAAGTACATTTATTTAGTTTGGCAGGACTACAAGTGACAAATCACAATTAAATTACTTCTTCTCGATAATTTTTTTCTCTTTGGCAATAAAATCCTTTGCAGGAGACATACTATTAAATTTTTTTGTTCCCCAAAACTTATGTTTATGGTGACTTTTTGGGTATTTCTTAAAAAAAAACACCTATAAAAAGGCAGATATAATATTAAAATATTTTAGGAAAAAATTCTTATAAAATTTCTTTGTAAGGTTTTTAACATAGGATTTAGATCGGCGTCTTTCTTTCCCAAAACTTAAAACCCTATAAAATTTAATACTACCCACATCATAAACATAAGTTTTAGGGGATAAAAAGTTTTACTAGTATGTGTCCCGCAAAGGGATTTATTGCCAAAGAGAAAAAATTCATCAAGCAGAAATTCAATTCTGATTTGTCACTTGTAGTGGATAGTGCTGAAATAAGTTCCTTTTCTAAAAATTTTGTTTTAATTTAGTAAAATTAGATAAAAAGTGTTATCAAGAATAATTTGCTTGTTGGTCGCCTAAATTAATTTTGGAATACTCACAGAAAAAATGTTTGTCAACTAAAATTTTTTTTTTGACTTTAAACTTACTTTCTATTAGAAGATTAATAATATCTATTAAATGTTAACATGATAAAAAAGTTACATCTCAAATACAAAATCAGATCTCATAAGATATAGATCGATATGTATTCTTATAAAAATTTATCTAAAAATTGGGGTATCCAGTAATACCCGATTAGATCCTGCAAATGTATTAATGTATTAAATAAGATCGAATTCTAATGATAAAAATTCAGTTTTAAGTTTATACTACGATGTTAATGTTTTTGAATTAGTTAGACATAATTTAACGCAATATAAAAAGTTAATGCAAAATTTAAAATTTCGACAAAATCTTAACCCATTTAAAATCTTAATACAACAATGTTTTAGCTTTAGTACCATATTTCTCCGATAGTGGGAGTAAAGCGCTAAAAGCAGCAAACAATTTATTTTAGTAGGGGTAAGTCTCCACGAAGTTTCGTCAAAAAAGCTTCAGCGGTTAAAGCTCGGTAGCCAAAGTGTTAAAATTATACTATATTAAAAAATTTTAAATATGCGCCTAGAATTCATATGCTATCAAGAGTACAACTTTAAGTTTCAATATTTCTACTAGAGGGCGCTATAACTAAGGTAACAAAGATAAAAGATAACAAACATTTCATAATGAAGCATTTCTTAATATATCTGTATATTTTGGTTAAAAATGTTGAGCGGATCCATGACGTGTCCTTTATGAATTAAAAGTAAACAATTTTCACTAAACATATTTCTTTTTACATATTTTAACATTGAATTTTAGTAAACAAGTTCGTTTTCTAAGTCTTTTGTTTTACTCTTTTTGTTTTTTACTATCTAAGGTTAATAATTTAAATTAAATAGAGAGTAATAAATTCCATTTTATTCATAAACTAAAACAAGGCAAAACCTTTTTTTTTTTTGTAAAATCCCTTCAAATTAATTCAGTTTTCAATTTATGACTCTATTAACACATTAAAATAAATATTTAAATATATTTTTTAGTTATTAATCTAAACAAGTGTCATAATTGACCTGATAGTCTTTTAATAACAAACAGCTAACAACATTGCAATACATTAACAAGGTATTTTATATATATATATATATATTTTTTTATAATATTTCTGTATTATATGGAAATTTTTTATAATATTTTTGCACATTTGCAATAAACTTTAATACTTTAATAAGCCTTTTGACTATGAATTACAGAGAATAAAAAAAAAAACATATAAAATTCAGAGAAAAAAAAACGGTCAATACTTTTTTGTGTTAAGCTTTAGTTTTGAAAAAAATTTAATATGGCTGACTTAATCACCATAGAATGCGTTTGTAACAACTGCATTTAAACGTAAGTATAGAGTAATGGCTGAAACTAAATGTGATTTATTAACAAAATCACAACTAAATTTATTTTTTTTTATATATTTTCAACAATTGCAAATACGAGTACGCCATATATTTGTTAAAAAAAATGTAAAAAACTACCATTAGTAGTTTTTGTTTCAATGTTCTGTTTATTGCTGGTAAGAGAGACACAGGAAATTGCAAATAATTTAATTATATTGCTATTTTGCATTAGAAATATGCAAAAACAATTTTTAACTCATTTTAATAAAATTTCAATTAATATTACAACAACATTGTGTGCATATAATACAAAATAAAATAAAAATGCTAAATTACCATATCACTGAGGCTATATAAGTTTATATAATTATTATTACACTGTATATTAATTTATATAAAAAATAATTAAAATTATTAATGTTAAAATGGTGGCAATTTTTTTTTTTTAATTTTCACTCAAAATAGTTTGTAGTTTAAATTTACTGAAAATGTAATTTAACCTAAACGATAAATCACTTAAAATCCGGTATACTAACTTTATATTTAAATCAAATGTTTTTTATTATTTATTTTTAAATATCGTTATTTGAAGTTATTTTATTTTGTTGTTTTTAGTTTATTTTTTTTTTGTTCTACACATTTGTGTAAACTTTTTCTATTTCTTGTAATTTGAATTGAAATTATTTTGTATATAAACAAACTGTTTTAATAAAAAAAAGACTTAAATTTTTTGAATATTTTTTTTTGGAAAAATAATTTAAATTTATTATAACTGCAACGAAAATAAATAAATGAAAACATTCCGTTTTTGTGGTTAAATTTGCATACAATTTAAAACAATTGAAACAAAAAAAAAAATCGATAAATGGCATATAAAAAAAATTTGGAACAAATGTATAAAAAAAGTTGATAAAAATACTTATTTGAAAACTAAATGCATGTTCTTTTATTATTAACTCAACTGAATACTTTTTTTTTATTAAAATACAAACAGTAAACTACATAATATTATGAGTGTTGTTAATAAAATTAAAAAAATATATTATTTAAATAAATTGAATTAATGACAAGTTTGTGTGTTAAGTCTTTCGTTTTTTTCACAATTTCTTTTGCAAACATGCATGTTTAAAACCTTGTTCTAATGTCATTGAACAGTTCTCGATACCATGTTGACATAATAATTGCTTTCTTAGTGATTCAGACTTATTTTTATCGATAAAACTGTTCATATTATAAAAAAAAATAACAGTTTAATTTCTTTATTAAACATTAGAATTGTAGCGTTACAATTTTATTGCTATTTCTCAAATTCGATTGGCATTTGGTCAACTTGTTTAAAACAGAAAAATTTACATAAATTTGCAATGCATATAAAAATATTTCTGTTTATACTATAATATATACCTGAAGTTTGTATACTACACGTTTGTGTTTATGCATTTAATGTTGTACACCAACGACATGAAGTGCGTGAGGTGCTAATTGCTGGTAATAACAATAATACGAAACACATTAGCATTAATGATTACGTCAACATTAAAGTAAACGACACAAAAAATAAACCATACACAAGAGTTTGTACATACAAGTGTGACTGTTTAATATGTTTTTCAAATGGCGTATGTTATTTAACAGTCACAGAAAAAAAAACCCAACGATTTTCAATTGGTTGAATATTATGGAAAAAAAAGAAAACGCCTCCTTTTTAATTGCATAGGAAGAATATTTAAATGAATGTAATGGGTAAAAGAAATTAGTGGCAGGCAAATAATTTTTACAAATATTTAGGAGAAAACTAATCAAATATCGGCCATTTCACGCTGGATCGCTCAACAGTTGGCCGAAGAAAGTGTGTAAGTTTCAACATTCGTAGTTTAAAAGTGGAATCCCTATTTACAAAATATGTATTTTTTTACCATAAAGTTACACTTTCACTTCTTTGGGTCCCGGGGTTAAACTATTTTTAATGATTTTTTGAAATAAAAGCTTATAGAGCAATTCCATATGAAAGCGATCACCTTTTGGACGACCCCTCTCCGATTTTAAAATAAATAGTCTCAATCGATTGCCCAGCAAAAAATAATGTACCTACATATTTTTTTTTTTTATAGTGACTGGTTTAGTGGTGGTGTGCACCACTGTCATGTGACAAAATTGAAGAATTCTTCATAAGGGACCTCATTGAAAGTTGTTTTAAAAAAAACTACTAAAGCGATCGCAACGAGTGATAGCTCGTTGGAAAGGTATTGAATCAGGCTTTAATTGAAAAATAAAATTTTCCTAATTTTTCTTGTTAAATAATTAAAAATAATTCAATTATAAAAACTATAAAAACAATGAGAACAAGGTGGTCTCTTAAATGCTCTTCTTTTATTTATTTCTTTTATTTCTTTTTTTATTGCTGATTCTTAAAGCAAAAATTATGAGGAATCCAAAAAAAAATAAAATTAGCCGGAAAATTTAGGAGCTTCTGTGGAAAATCGGAAAATTTAATTTTCATGGGAAAATTTAATTTTTATGGGAAAAAAGGTAAATTTCTATGTAGGTACATTATTTTTTGCTGGGCAATCGATTGAGACTATTTATTTTAAAATCGGAGAGGGGTCGTCCAAAAATTTGCCAATTTTGATCGTTTTCATATGGAATTGCTCTATAGCATTTTTAATAAAAAAACAACAATTAGTTATATTTTTTATATTTTTCCGATTTAATAAGATTAAATTTAAAAATGTAGTGTTAAGGGATCCTTTAAACACCTCCATTCTAAAAGCTATACATTAAATTATTAAGATTTCTTCTGTACGTAAAAGATAAAAGAATCGACTACAATATTCTGTTTTAAAAAACAATAAATTGTTAACTCTTTCAAGCCCACATTTGCTCTTAAACATTAGTTTTTTTTTTTTTTTAAGAAAGAAAAGTGTTCTTGGAAGGGTTAAAAATTATATTCTTAAAACACCATATTTTAGCATATTCGATTATCTTTCAAGTACAAAAAATACTCAATAATAAATGTATAGTTTTAAAAGAGAACCATTTAAATGATGCATGTACAATACATTTTTAAATGTAATATTTTTAACATTGATAAATAAAAAAAAAAACAAATTGTTGTTTTTTTCTAGGAAAAAAATGCTGCATGCTTTTTTTAATAATTCGTTAATAATAAATAAACCCCGGGACTCAAAAAAACTAAAGTGTTGTTTTTTAGTAAAAATACCATGTTTTGCAAATATTCATCTTTTTCCAAATCAAGAGTGGTCAAATGCGTGAAAAGTGCATTTAAATAACAAATTGCAAAAAAATTTTCATTCAGTAATAAGGAAGCAGGGGAGCGCACTATTCCAATGCAATTTAAATGGTGATTATCAGGTGTATATAAAAGCACATTTTGCATATTTCTCATTTTTTCAAAAGAATATAATTCGCGTATAAAACCGTGTATTTTTCGAAATTTGAAAAAACGCCAAACTTTAAGTGGCTAAATAGAGTTTCTGATTGCAAAATTTAATTGAAATCGGAAGGCCTAAGGCCAAAAAATTCTTGGAATGGCCGATATGTGATTGCAACATAAGACATTTGCTGAAAATTCGAATAGTTTGAACATTTTTAATACTTTTTTTTATTGCAATTTTAAAAACATATTGAAAATCTTAAAGAAGCAGTTTTAGCATATTTTCCTAAAATTTATGACGATTTTATTTTAATTTCTACTAATATTTTCAATTTAAATATCTTAAATATCTAACGCTAGAAAAGAGTTCGTTTTCTAAGTCTTTTGATTTTATAAGAAATATATTACTATGCGCCACCACTATCTTAGGAAGTTAACAATAAATAAGACAGAACAATGTATACGATAAGTATAATGAAACCCCAAAGAGTTTGACGCTGGGTTAATATAGTCAAATTTCAAAATCTATGTTCAAAATCTTTTTTTGCCTGTACACTGATAATAATTCAAAAAAATGTCTAAATAACAAAAATTTTCGTAAAAAAAAAACAATTTGTTAATATTACAAAAGTTGTCGTTATTTTGGCAGTAATTTCGTATTTATATGCATGTATTTGAGTTTATCATATGATATGAGAAGCAAAACACAATATAAAAGTTCTTTTAAAAAAAGTTTATTCTCTCATAATATTTATAACAAAAAAGTTTGTTTCTTAAGTCTTTTTAGTTGTATTTATAGTTACAAAAAAATTGCTTAAACGGGTTGATCTTAAAATTAATATAAATGAAATCCAGGAATTAGTGCAGCATACATTTTTATAACTAAAACTCAATTTTTTTTTATGGGTTAAAACAACAAACTTCTTTTGGAATATTTATTTAAAAAAACTTTGTTTCCTAAGTCTTTGATTTATATTTGTATTAACAAAACAAAACGTTAAAGAGGGTTGACCACGAAATAAAACTTAATGAAATTCATAAGGAATTAGTTCAACATAATTTTTTAATTTAAAGTCAAAATTATTTGTTAGAGGGTTTAAATATTAATGAAAAAATATCATAGTAAATTATTACTTTACTATAAAAAACAACACATTCCTCTCAGAATATTAGAGTGAGAGAAGAAAATTACAGATTTTTCCCCATCTTAAACATTCTAATTGCTAGGAGAGGATCATTTCCAAGACAAGGGACAGCATTGGAAACTTGTTTTGTAGCCTTTATCGGCAATATAAAAAGAATCTTAATATAATTTGATTGTTCTGAGTTTTTTTTTGTGAGCACTTGAACCACTTTTCGAATTTCAATTTTTGCTTAAGGTCCATTTTTAAAGAAACTAATAATCTGATTACGCTCTAATTTTTCATACCTAATCTGACGATTTTATAAAAGATAACTAGGTCCAACAAAAAGTTCAATTTTAAATATAAAAAAGTTATAAGTTAAAATGTGTGTGGGAAAATTTTCGATATCACTATTTAATTACGAAAATGTTCATTTCTTAAGTCTTTTAATTTATTTTTATAACAACAACACAAGGGTTGTTTACAAAAGACAAAAAGTTTACACCAAATGACACTCAGTCATAAAATATTAGTGCAGAATTTTTATTTTTAAACAAAAGTAAAAAAAAATTATACCCACGCAAAAGTTTAAATAAAATTTTTTCCCAATTTAGTTACAACTTTACAAATCTATGCACAGCTGTTTCACCACACCTGTAGTCGGAATTAAGCAATTTACATTTCGTGTTTTAACTTATTAGGGATCAAATGTTCCGTTTTTAACCCAGTATTTTAAACGGCAATATTTTTTTTTTACCGGATACAATGGTTTAAGAACCGTTAAATAATGTCGCATTCTGATCAAATACAAAAATAAAAAGTTTTTAGAAAATTGTTAACCAGTATTTTTTTTGGAAAGACTTTTTTTAAATAATTTAAAAAAATAAGAAAACGTAAACTTTAATCCCAGTAGAAAATGGTTGAACTAGTTATGAAAAGTACTAGTTTTCAGACTAGTAAACACAAATTAGTTCCCAAACAGCAATTTTGAACCAGTTGTGTACTAGTGTAAAATAATCTATGTTGGCACTGTTTGAAAAGATTATATAAGCTTACGTGTTTTTAAAATTTATATTTTGTTTACTTCATTTGTTTTAAAAATTAAATCTGAGTTTACAAATAATCATTTAAATTTTTTTTTTGTGAACTGAGCTGAGGGGTAAGTCAACTTGTACACTACTGGTGCTAACGAGGCACCCAGAACTAGTTTGTGTGTATTTCTTTAGAAACAGTTTCGTTTCCTATATTGCTTTCCAAAACAATCATTTTGAACCAGTTGTGTACTAGTTTCATACGATATATGTTAAGACTGTTTAAAAAAACTCCTTTAAAATGCGAGTTTTAAAGTTCTAAATTTATTAACATTTGTTTTGAATAATATATTTTGAGTTGGCAAATAGACACATACATTTTTTATTCTGAATAGAAATCATAAATCTAATATAATAAATATAATACCTTTTAGTAAATGAACCTGTTTATCTCAATAAGATCAAACTATTGGTCCTTCCAACCTTCCTTTCATGAAAGGAAAGCATTTGATTTTTGTTTATATAATTAAGTTCTAAACCAACTGGTTCAGTACTGGTGCCAAAGAGTTAGTTTAGGACTGGCTACGCAAATGTTACATTAGTATCAGTTTTGATCCCTATTTTTCGTCCTTAAATTGTAGTTTTTAAAAAAGTTCTTAACTAGTTCCAAACTAGGAGTTTCGAACTAGTTTACATCCCCATGACATTTCCATGTTAAAGTCTACAGTTGTTTGTATGGAGAGGCGGTAGAAACTGGTTCTGTACTATAATTGTTTCCTACTGGGATATTTTCAATAGCTTTTTTGATAAAAAATTACAAAAATTTATATCTCTGCTAAAAATTATTTCTTCGATTGTACAACATTTTTGAAAATCTGACCGATTGTAGCATAAGTTTAACCTAAATTCGGTTAACTTATGATAATTATAATTTCTTTTATTTTTCAGTCAAAATTTGTCTATAAAATTATAAAAAATTTTTAATATATCTTTATCTGGCTAATATAGTTCCACTAGAGGGCGCTTTAAGGAAAAAAATATAAAAATTTCTTAGTGAAGAATTGTTCTATATATCAGCATAGTTTGATTGAAAAATGTCCAGCGGCTATATGAGCTAACATTCTCAAAGATGGGAACTTGGAAAATTCCCGAAATAGATCTATGCACACATTGCTGAAAGTGGTTAATTAATAAATTTCAAAACAAAATCTCTATATATGTTTGGAAAATATCGTACTATGTGTTCCGTAAAGGATGTTCAACCACTACAAACCTTCTGCAACTTACAACATTAGTAAATCGTGGTTTTACTAGTGGCCAACATACTAATGTTATCTATACGGATTTCAGGAAACCCTTCTGACAAAGTGAATCACAATCTTTTGCTTAAAAAATTGTATTTGATGGGTTTTACAAACAACTGTTTAAGCTGGATAAATTCATATTCAACAAATAGAAATCAAAGAGTTCGTTTCAATAACTCTACGTCTTTAAGTATTCTGATCAAATCTGGGGTGCCTCAAGGAAGCCATCTTGGACAAATTTTTTTTCGCTTTTTATTAATTATTTGCCAAATAATATACAATTTTCTAATGTTCCAATGTATGCTGATGAAGTTAAAATGTTCCTTTCTTTTAAAAATGATTCTGATCAAATCTATGTTCAGCATGATTTAGATATATTCTTTGAATGGTGTAACTCATATTTAAAGGACCTGAACTTGAAAAAGTATAAACATATGCATTTCTCTAGAAACATTAGCGCCCATGGTTGAGGTGGTTTTCAGCGAGAGTTAGTGGATGTTTTCCTGGATCTTGGTGTTTTGTTAGACCCTAAGCTTGATTTTATTCAACATATTGCATTGATAGCGATGGGCAAAAGAGTTCACCGACCATAACATCACTAAGCAATTGTACGTGTCTCTGGTTAGACCAATTTTAGAATATGGCTGTGATATTTGGGATCCTCAATACCAGATATACATCGATCAAATTGAGTCGGTCCAGAAACAGTTTCTTTTATTCTTCCATCATATACAACTAGACTAACACGTATTAAACTGCCTACCCTGAAAAGTCGTAGAACAAGGCTAAATGTAACGTTCTTAACTAACTTAATTAATTGCGATGTTTCCTGCGAGCTTATAAATGATATAACGTTCGACGTTCCTTAACGTACAACCCGAAATTTTAACCCACTATACCTTAAAGTATTTCGTCAAAACTATGCCAATGCTGATCCTGTTAGTAGAATATGTGCTGATTTTAATAATCTTTACAATTTATTTGATTTTTCAATTAATGTTAACATTATTATTAAACGTAATATAATTATTTTCTTAAATAGCTAAATTGTTTTTATTGTAATATTTAAACTTTTATTGTAATTTTTATATTTTAAATTGTGAATAATTTTCATTTTCATTGCACAACTAAAGGTAGAAAAAAAGGTTTTTAATAAAAATTATATCAAACTTCTCATTTAACTAAGTTTCTTTCTTAAGTCTTTTGTTTTCTGGAAATATTATTTAAAAAGCTTCTGATATATTTTTTCTACTTTGTTTAACAGTCAAGGAAATTACAAACTATATTTTTCATTAAATTTCAAAAAAAAAGTTTGTTTCGTAAGTCTTTCGTTTTTTTTACTGCAATACCCAACATTTTAGTTTCTATCATGTCGCCTTCAACAAATTATGGTTTTATTTAGATTTATATCGCAATTTACCACTAAATTTTCTGCAGTTTTGAAAAATACTTTCATAATTTGTTTTAAGCCTCAAATTATTTCTAAGCTTTATAAGCAAACTAATTTTTTCGCTTTAGTTTTTTCTTTTTTTTTTGCAATTGCGGCTACAAAAGGAAATAAAAAATGATTTTGTTGAAATGTATGGCATAATTCAATGCCACATTAAAGTATTATGATTACAAAATGCCGACTTAGAACGTATCTACATACATTTAACAAATGCCAGCCAGGTGCTCTTACTTTTTAGTTTTTTTTTTGCTAACACCACACCATATGTATTACACAAAAAATGAAGCAAGAAAAAAAAAAATCGGGCCACCTTTAAGTTATTGTAAAAGTAGTAGTAGTTAAAAAAAAAAACACAAAAACCTAAGGCCTAAAAGGATTTCAACATGAATGCTCGTACTAGCTATAGCTATGTAACTGCCTGGCTTGGCTGACTAACGTTTTAAGTTAAAGAGTTAGTCATGTAATTTTCAACAACGGAAATTGAGATATTTTTCATAAGTTATGCATGATGTTGTAGTACAAAAAAAAAAGAAGAAAATGAATTTTTATTAAATAAAGACTAAAACTAAAGCATGATGAGCTAAGACCAAACAACACCTTGTAGTCAATATATATATATATATATTGTATATATAAAGCTATAAGATAGTTCCTTTAGTTTTCATCAGCTACTGAATGAATGAATGTTTTTTTTTTTTATGCAATTAAGCTTGATTAGCTTTAATCGCTTACTGATATTTATGTGTTTTCATTAACATTATCATTTACTCTTTCATGGGCTGTGAATGTAAACTAAATTGTGTAAAGCTTCGACAAAAAAAAATTGCTAATAAAGGATGTTTCTGTTTAGCTTTTTTTTTCTCTTGCAGTCGTTGTTAAGGCACGTAATACAGTGGAAATATGTTAAACTAAATTACTACATAAAGGAAATTATTCAATAAGTTAGTTAGTCGTTTTGGTTTTCTCTTTTTTGTTGTTGTTGCTGTTAACCATTAATATGATTAAGTATTAAAAGTATTATAAAGAAATATTAAACTTACCTTAGCGGAGCTTTCTAAAGGATTCCAATAGACTGCTATGGCATTGTGGGAGACTTCTTCAATACAACCAACCAGACCCACTGAATTCTTTGTATCTTTATATAAAATAGCAAAAAAACAAAAAAAAAGAATAAAAATTTTTATATAAAAAATATTCTGTTTTAAAAGAAAAAGAATATTTTTGTATGACTTGGTCATTTGTCATCTTTATTCACACACATTTATACATTTATACACCTAACATACAAATTTATGCTTAAAACATATTAGCAATTACTTATCACAATGTATAGATCTTTTCTTTTTAAGGCCACAGCCAGCATACCAACATTAGCTGAAGTGTATACCTTTATACAAACATACTCCTTTTGGATGATTTTCCAATTAGCCAAAGAGAGACGCAGGTGATTGCCAAAGACTCCCCTTTATATGCCGTGAATATTGCTGTATGTAGAAATACTGATGTGTTTTGTTTTTCCACAAGACATGGCTGGTATATTGTGTAAAGTAAAGGCCTTTAATTTTTTTTTTTTTTTTTATCAGCCATGAAATCTTTGTTATAATGGCCATTGGACATTGCTCGCAACAAATTCATTCGATGCGTATTCAATAAAATTACAAAACTTACAATGATCTCCAATAACCAAAAACAAAATATACATACTACACACACACTTAAATGTGATAAGCATCATTGGGCTTGAATTCAAAAAAAAAAAAAATATAAAAATATATAAAAAATGTAAAAATATTCAATATGACACTTGTTGTAGAAATAAAGATTTTATTTCCCAGAGAATCAGGGACAACAGCCCAACAACAAAATGAAGCAACAATGTCTCAAATTACAAATTAACAGACATATTGTATACAACAATATTCAAACAGTCAAAAACAAAGGGATGGATGGACAGACGGACGGGCGAAGAGTCAAACATATATTAACACACAAAACATGCTAAAGCAACATTTTACATGTAGTAATCAATGTTTCCTTCATTTCACACGTGGGAGTTAATAAAATTCACGACTTTACAACATTTTCAATTAAATTAAAAATTGTAACATATATTTGTGTTACCTAAAAAAAAAATCTTTTAGCCTTTACAAGAAAAAAATAAGTAAATTAAAAAAAAAAATTACAAACGTTTATAACGTTTGATCCAGAATACGGGGTTACATTTTTTTATTACATTTCTAATGCATTCTGTAAAAACATGCGAGGCTGCAGCAATTAATATGCAGGGATATATCATACGTTAATGCGTTTGTTGCTGTTTGCACACTGAGGCGTATGAAATTTCCACTTATATTAATTGCTGTAGCCACAGATGGTAAAAATAATATATATTGGCAAAATATATATTAATTTTTTAAGTTAACGTTTATGTTGAAAAGTGCTCTTTAAATGTTTTTTAATTTTTTAAGTCAAGCTGATTGATTTATTTAATTTCAATTATGTTCATCTAACAAGGAAAGTCTCCCGAAGAGTTCTCTCCAATCTTAATGAAATTCAGATATTTGATAAAGATAAAAAAATTAAGGGATATGTAGTTTTCTTAGCGGTCCAATCCCATGTTTAAAATGAGGTCAAATATATCCCATTTTTCGTTTTTTTTTGGATTATGTGTTTTAAGTGATATTAAAACTGGCGTTTTGTTAAAGAAATATAGTTGAGTTAATCTAAAAAAAAAAATACTAAAAAAAATATGTATATTAATGCCTATTAAAATTAGTCGAGGGGGTGTCTGAGCTTTTTCCGACATTAGTAAGGGTGATTTTTTAGCAACTTTCTTTTTGGCAACAGTGCTTTTGGCAGCTCAGCTGTTTTCGTGTAACATGTTACTGTTTAACATGTTCAGTTTGGTCTATAATTTAACCATAAATCGACTTACACACGGAGAACGCTTGCAGATTATTGAATTTTACTATCAAAATTCATGCTCGGTTAAGAAAGTGCATCGTGCACTTCTTCCAATTTATGGTCAGTTTGGGCGACCTTCTGAGGCGGCTATTCGGAATCTTGTGACTAAATTTAGCACCAAATTTACATTATTGGACATTTAACCACCAACACGCACACGTGGAAGATATCGCAGCTGTATCCGACAGTGTTGTTGATGACCGTGAATTATCGATTCGGAGCCGTTCGCAGCAATTGGGCCTCTGTTACTCCACTACGTGGAAAATTTTGTGAAAGGATTTTTGGGTAAAACCTTTTAAAATACAGCTAGTGCAAGAATTGAAGCCACACGACCTATCACAACGGCTAACTTTTGGTGAATGGGCGCTGGCAAAGTTGGATGAAGATCCACTTTTTTATCGGAAAATTGAGTTCAGCGACGAAGCTCATTTCTGGTTGAATGGATACGTGAACAAGAAAAATTGCCGTATTTGGAGTGAAGAGCAGCCAGAAGCATTGCAAGAACTGGTAATGCATCCCGAAAAATGCACTGTTTGGTGTGGATTATGGGCCGTTGGCATCATTGGAAATCATCACGGAAGGCACGAACGTTACTGTGAATGGCGAGCGCTACCGTGCGATGATTACAATTTTTTTTTTGCCTAAAATGGAAGAGCTGGATTTGGGTGACATTTGGTTTCAACAAGACGATGCCACATGCCACACAGCACGCGAAACAATGCCCCAATTGAGAGGCGAGTTCGGTGAACAGTTAATTTCCGGTCCATTGGCCGCCTAGATCGTGCAATTTAACGCCTTTAGACTATTTTTTGTGAAGCTATGTTAAGGCCCATGTCTATTCTATTGGGACAAGGACGCAACGGTTGACGGAATGGAAGCCAATATTGAAGAATTTATTCGTCAGAAACCGGCCGATATTTTGGAGAGAGTATACCAAAATTAAACATTTGAGGCGTAGCCGCGTTCAATATTTAATTAAATCATCTTTAAACATTGAATTATATATATCGTTCTATCGGCTCAAATAAAGATTTCATACATTTCTCTAAATTGTATGAAATCATTTCAAATCCGAAAGCTCTTAAAAAATCACCCTTTATTTGTTCGTCTTTTATGAGATTTTTTCGAAGAGCTTTCTAACCAATATTTTAAATATATTAAATAAGTGGCAACCCTAAGACACCACATATTCAATACTGATATACATTTTTTTAGTTTTCTCGAGTACATCAAAACTGCTTTCAAAAAAATCGGAATTTCATTAATTTCAGACATGTTTCCATACAAAAACGTATTAACTTTGACCCCTCCTTTTAACTCTTAAACGTGAGATTGGGACGCTAAAAAAATACGTGTCCTTTATTTTTCTTTTCTTTATCACAACACCAAATTAAGATCGGAGACAAGCCATCGGTATACTCCCCTTGTAAGTTTTTGGTGAATTGTGTATTGAAAATTGTGTTCCATTTTAGATTTGTATTCACTTACCTGCATCTAAAATCCTTTGTTTAACAGAATGCTGTCGACTATGCCAAAATTGCCAAGCTTTAATTTCATCTTCGGGAGATTTTTCTTCACGGAACATTAACATAATAACACTCTGTTTATAAAAAGAGAACAAAACAAGGAATAAAAATTAGAAAATTAGAGTAAAAAACTAAATTAAAAATTAGAGAATTATCTATAAAAAAAAAAATCATGAAATATTAAATCTTAATTTTAAATGTGATAATCATTTGAATTTTCAAAAAATTTTAAATTAAATAAAGTTTTTATCAATTTGATTGTGCACCAAGAAATTGTACACCCACAAGAACTTTTCCATAAAAGTTCAACAATTATTTAAAAATGTTATCAGTAATGTTGTTTCAATGGAATATACAGTTAAATTACCAAAGAAATATATTTTTTAACTTTCTGTCTGTTATTCAATAAACAAAATAAACAAAAAACGGACCTTCGGTAAGAGTTAAAATATTCAGATAAAATTTTATATTTTTAAAACAAAAAGTTGTCATATTACGAGTATATTGAGTATTGGAATAAACGAAATAATTTTTCAACAGTTGAAAATAAACTAAACAATACAATTAATTAAACGAAAAGTAAGTAGTCGTTTTTTTAAACTAATTTTCTGTTAATTTAATGTGTATATTCAGTAGTCTTTACGGAAAAAATATTGTGAGTGTATCCTTAACGAGATCAATGGGAAGTAAAAATAGGCTACACTGAGAGAATTATCCTCACTTCAGTAATGAATTTCAGTGGAACTAGTCCACTGGAACTTTTCATAGAATCTCTGAAACAGATTTCATTAAAATTAATTTTCATGTAATGTTTGAAGCGTTTAAAGGATTTATGATATAGTTTCATAAAATGTTTCAATATTAGGAAGTTTCCTTGAATTAATAAAACTCTTCAAGTCCTTCGTTCTTGAAAAATGCATTGGAACTAGGCTAAACAATTTCATTGAAGTCTCATTTCATTGGAGTAGTTTTAAATAAGAACAAGTCTGTCAAATTTCAAAGCAAACAAAAATCATGATGCAAAAAATCGTTCGGTTTCATCGAAATCAGCTAGTACCCCTTGGGGTAATTCCCTTGTTAAAACAAAATTTGACACGAATTTTTTTTTATGAATGTTTAGTACACACTTAGAAATTTGTTTTGTAGTTTCAGCCCAATTTTTAGTGGTTCCACGTACTATCAATAAATTATAATACTATTGTAACAACCGACATTTAATTACAAATTTCGAACTTTAATTGTAACAATTGAATATTATATGCTTATGGACTATAATATTCTATAAATAGATTCACATGCAATCAACAAAATTTTATGTTCTTAATAAAAAAAATTGTATGCCTCGACCTGGGCTAGAACCGGCGATCTTCTGTTTATCAGGCAATTACTTTACCTCTACCCTAAAACCAATTTAAATATGTTTTCTTAAATTTCAACCTTGAATATTTTCTAGTTACAAATTTAAATACTTGCCTAAAAATAGATTTATATGTACAAACAGAAATTCGGTTGCTAATCTCAATATTTTACAATAGAGTTACCAAAACTATAAAAAAAATTTATATAATTTTAAAATAATTTTATTACTACAAAATTCTTATGCTGCGAACTGGGCTCGAACCGGCGACCTCCTACTTGTCAGGCAATTACTTTACCTCTAGCCTAAACCCAATTTGAATTTGTATTTGTATTTTTTAATTTCAACCTTGAATGTTTTTTGTTTCCAATTTAAATATATATGTCTAAAAAGAGATTTGTATGTACAACTGAAATCGGTTGCTGATCTCAAAATTTTATTAGAGTTACCAAAACTATAAAAAATTAATATATTATTTTAAAATTATTTTATTAAAAAAAAATATTTTGCTGCGAACTGGTGTCGTACCGGTGACCTTCTGCTTGTCAGGAAATTACTAAACCTCTAGCCCACACCTAATTTGAATTTGTATTTTCAAATTTCTACCTTGAATATTTTTTCTTTCAAGTTTAAATATGAATGTCTAAAAATAGATTTGTATGTACAACAGAAATTAAAAAAACTTTTAACAAACTTTATATTATTTTAAAATTGGTAACGAAATCTAATATTTTAGATAGAGTGATTGTGTTTTTGCAGGCGAAATTAATATTCGCTTTTAACTGCAAATATTTTGTTTAAGGGATAAAATCTGCGAAAAGTGGTTGGTTGTTGGTATTAAAGGTTATGTAGAAGATAATATTTTTTCAATACTAATTAGGAAAAGCCATATTTTGAATGATGTGACTGTGTTTTAGTTTATTTTTATATATTTTCTGTTTACAATATAGCTTAATTATTCTGATGATGAATTTGAAGTACTTACAATTAAAATTATTGAATTATGATAAAATTTTGTTGATTACCATGGAATTAAAACCAATTTATTCTCTGTGTGCAGAAACAGATAATTTTTTCAAATATTTTTTTTTTTTGTTTTTTTGGGAAAAATATCTTATTAAATTTGACTGCTATCCCAAAGTGGGTTAATAATATATTTACATGTTTATATATTTTTATTTCCACACCATCACCTTTCTTTTAAACAAAAAAGTCAAAAGGTTATAAATTTTCATCAAAGAAAATCACATAAAAAATATAAAAATTAAAAATTTTTAACAAAAATTTGCATATTTCTAAAACGCGGAAAAGATAGATTTATAAACAGAAGAAGAAAAAATAATGATCATGAAAACCAATATCACAAAGAAAACAACTGAAGATGATTACTCACAAACACATCTGCAAAAAACTACCCCATTTTTCTTCACAAATTTAAAATAAAATTGTAAAATTCGCTATGCACAGTTAACGATTAAGATAGATTGTAAAGATTGTATAGTTAACAGTTAAGATTTGGATCATAAATAATTTTAACGTAAAAAAAAAAAAAAATTTGCATTCTATCCTTTTTTTTTCTCGTTCGCTCATAACTAAGGTGATGCACGTCTGAAGCTGGGGATGTTTCCAGCAAGGGCTTAATAGTTAAACAAACATAAATTAAAGCTGACACTTTATTATTTTTTTTTTATGCCATCTTTTTCTTTCCGAGAGACATTTGATTTTAAATATAAAATGTTTTCTTCTTAGTTTTGCCTTAAGACAGTGTGATGTTGCTACTTGAGCCTTTAACTTAATTTATTGGAATTTTATGCAAATTATATTAAAATGCATCTTTAAAAAGAAACTGCATCAATCTATAATATCATGATATGGAGTGTACAAAAAAAAAAAAAAAAAAAGAAAAACTTAAATTAAAGTCAAGCCGTTTTACAACAGAAGCAGCAGCGGCAGCAACATTAGTAATTTCATGTTGATGAAAAAATTGAAAAATTGTTATCATAAAATTAATACTGTTAAATATGTCTCATGGCCTCAGCAGAGTGTTTAGCTGGAGTATTGAATTTTCTTTTCTTTTTCTATATTAAAAGCCTCAAGGCTGGTTTTTCATTTGAAAAGAAGAAAAAATTGTAGTAATAAAAACTAAATGAAAACCACGCTTAAACTAAATTAATACACATACGCACTTTATAATATTTAACAGTTTTTATACTTTATTGAAATGGTTTATTTTTTTTTATATGAGCTACTTCAAAAATTGTTGACACCTGTTGAAACAGACTTTAGTTGCCTCTTATTTCTTGAAACAGACTTTAATTGCCTCTTATTTCTCAACCTTTTTTTTTTAATTGAGATAAAAGATGAAAAGGGTTTGGTAGACTTAAAAACTAATTAGGACATGCTAAGTTTTACGTTGAAAAGTCTTCACCTAAAGAATTGATGGTCGTTTAAATATCGAAAAATTTTAAAAAGACTGGAAACTTATAAAAGTTTATTCATTCATTTTATTTTTTTACTTTCAGAGTCACTAGATTTGGGAGAAACATTCACTAAAAAAGTAATTTCTTTATTGGTGAAAAGTTTTATGGTGGTTGACAAGTGACTCTAATATTTCATGATTTCAAACTTTCGCAGTTTTTTCCTTAGACGTTTTGGCGCCGTTTTGTGGAGTCGAGTTTTAAGTACAGTATTTAAATAATTGTGTTATTTTATATACACAGAAACAACTAAAATCGAGTTTTTTATTAAAGCATTTGGTAATTCAATTAAAAATTTAATTGAATACGGTCCTATTAAGGAAATTGTAGTATCAATCAAAATAATTTGTAGCGGTTAAATTAATTAAATTTTCAATTAAGGATTTAATCATATCTATTAAAAATATAATTGAATATTATTTTCAATTTATAACGAGCTTTCAACCTCCGTATATTTACAAAAATAAAGCAAATCAAACATATTAGCTAGGTTGATACTAGTATTTCGATCTGGCTAAAGATCTCATCAGAACCCGAAGTTTTAGAAAAGTTAGAGCCTCCATAATAGGCAGAACTTTAATAAAAAACAATGGTTAGCGCGTTTGACTGTTACACGGATGGTCCCGGGTTCGATTCCCGGTGACGACAACATCAATTTAGAAAAATAATATGTATGAGTTTTCTATCACTTATATGTATCGCTTACACCCACCTTCGGTGTTCCCATAGCACTTAACCACACCGAAGTAAAATAATGAATCAGGGCTATGAAACAAAAAGCTTCAATAAATTCGCCAACTCTACATCAGGTGGCGAGCATCAACTGTTCTAAGGCTTATTATCTCGCGCAATTACAGTGTTGCCATGTTTGAAGCCCTTCATCTTTCACCATCTTTCACCACCTTTCATCTCTCCACTATCCCCTTTCCAAAGAAAGCAACACATTAATTAATAGGAAGAATTTCCTGAGTGTTGCTTCTCTTAAAAAAAAAAAAAAAAAAAAAAAAAATAGTCGCGGTTTACTTTTTTAAATTGTAATATACGACAAAAAATGTTGAGTGTATTTCTATATTTTTTGTTAGTGTAATATATATTTTGAAATGCGATAAATCCGATGAGATCTATAAATTGATGTTACATTAATTAAATCATAGCAAAATCTATAATTTGAATATTTTAAATTAAAGATAAATGATTTACGCGGATGAATTAAGCATTTTTAAACATAGGCTAAAGGCTTCATTACTCGGTACGTTTCGCAAACGGACTGTAACTCCATACAATGTGTAAAAATTATGCATACATACAATATGTTGTTTCTGCTTTACATACTAAATTCTATTTTCAACAAAATTTACTTTCCGCAAATCTGTCACCATTTTGACTAGTATGTAAAACAGAGACAACATATGGTATGTAGATACTATTTTAACTCATAGTGTGGAGTTACCGTCGGTTTACGAAATGTATCCGCTCGAGTTATGAAGAATTAAGACGTACACAAAAGGTTATTCATGTTATACAAAAAAAATAATTTTTTTACATATTTTGCGTCAGTGTCTAACATTTTTGAAATTCCTCATATAAATGAGTGAAAATCTTTTTTTTTTTTAAAGAAATAAACTTAAAACAACAACAAAAATATATGGAGAAAATATATTTAATTTTTCATTATAAAGGAAAGTTTTAAAACCGTTTGTTTAAAGAGACAAATTATAACATAAAAATTTAACAACTGATAAAAATGTTGCAATTAACGAAAAATAGTTAAAAAAAAAAGGAATATAAGACAAATGTCTGAGAAATCTAAAACTTTGACAGTAGTAGCAATTTGAAGTTCACACAGACATACATTATAAATAAATAAAAATGTGTAATTTAAAACAAATGGTCTCATGTTGGTTGAAATTTAAAGAAAAATTTCTACATTTGACTACTTAAAAAATTTACATATCCTGTTTTTTTTTGAAGAAATATAGTTTTTTTTATCTTTAGATATGATTGATAATGTTTCAGTTTTTTACGAAACTACTGTTTGCTCTCTTAAAACCTAAACAAATACACTTGAGATTGTTAGAGATTGTAAAAGAAATTTAAACTTCTTCCGTTTATTCCTTTTTTGCTCGATCCTTTTGATGAAATGTTGCGCAAATTGTATAACAATAGCGATAAAAAGAAGAAAAAAAAAATAAATAAATCATACAAATCATTTATCATCTATCAACTCATCATCATATCATTCAAACAATTGTCCTGATTCAAAATGACATTGACGAGAGCCTAGACAAGAAGTGATGATCATCATCAAAAGGGTTGTTTCTTAGGAAGTGCTAAAATTTTAAATCATGCATAACATGACAAATCACTAACGTTTGTTTACATAACTCTTTTTTTCCCATTTCCATAGAGTTTGAAATGAAATTCATAGAATTAATTCTGCCTTCCAGCGACTACTACTACTCACTCAAAGCGTTATGTAAATGTTTATTTAAGCTTGTGTGTTTTCTCCCCCCTTTGAAAGGGTTTTTATTATAGAATTTCCTTTAAAGACTCATATATCAAACTTAAGACAAAGTTCTGGCACATTTGCATATGTCTAATATTTTCTCATTCTTTAAAATTTTCTTATTATTCATTATCCAATATAACGATTAATGTTCTTTTCTTTTCCGTTCAGTTGTTTTTTGTGTTTTTTTTTTTTGTTTCAGTTCTAACGGAATTCAGTTTAATTATTATTTTTTACTTACCTTAACTGTTGTATTTTTAATGGGTTTATCTTGGTCGGGTATATATTCCAATGTAATTCCATAAAATTGTCCTTTATTTATGTATGTTATTCGATCATCTTCTCGTCTTTGAGATGAACTTATTGGTGATTCTAGATTATATCTAAAACCAACATTTGTGAATCTAAAAAACAGAAATTGGAATTGAAATTAAAGAAAGTTTTAATAGAATTTAAGTCTGAAAAATATTAAATAAATGAATTGCAAGTGCTGGGGAAATGTTTTCTGATTTCATTTAATTTCTCTATACTTTTTGTAAAATCAATGTTTTAACTAAATTTTTTAGTTAACCTTTTTTAAACTATTCCCGCCTATGGGGTATTTAAATACCCAAAAAGGAGCCTTGTAAAAAAAAAATATAGCTAAAGCCAGGTAAGAGGTGTATCAAATTGATTTTCACAGGCAGGCAGTGAAAAGATAAAACTACTTTAGGAAAATATTGGTGTAAAATTTCACACCCTTGCCGGCGTATAATTAGCGGTTCAAAAGTCAGCAAATTTATATAGTCGGAAAAATTTCATGAAAATGTCTCTGAAAAATTGGGGAAGTGATAAATCGGAAAACTTTCTTGTTGGCTAATATTGTTAGGTATAGTTTAATGTACAAAAAATATTTACCTGTTAAGGCCACTAACCTGTGCTACAGGTATGATTTCGTGACCTGACCATTAAAATACAAATTTTACAGTTTTATGAAAAACCCCAGCTTGAAAAATCGATTATTTTCAAGTAAAAGTGAAGAACTTTACGTGGAAGATCATAAAATATTATATTAAAAAAAAACATGGAGGCATTATTTTATAACAATGAATAATTCATAAGTCCCAAGTATGGGAAATCAAAAAAAAAAATGATACCAAATAATTTTTAAACCCTTAGACATTGAATGTATGAAATTTCATTGTTACAACCAGAGAAAAATTTAGCAATTTGCCAACTGAAATTCGGTTACTTCGATTTTAATTCGGTTATTACGAATTTCAGTCGATTGGTACAACTGAACGTTAATTTTCACCACAAAGTTCAGTTAATTTAACCGAATTTTAGTTGCAACGCCCAAAATATTCAGAAATATTAAATATCGTTGTACTAACTGAATTTATAAGTTGATACTATTAAAATACACTTTTCAATTTGGTTGGCATTTTATTTCTCTGTGTGTATTGAACAATGGAATCGGGGGTCAGGTCAAATCTTATTTTCACTAGTATGTAAACTAGCCAGGTTTTTTTTATCCTGCCCGGTTTCGAATATTTTGCATTTTCGACTATTGACAAAAAGTTTTTTTTGATTCGATTAACCGATTACTTTTATAAAAAGATATTTTACTTGGAAAACTAACAAAATCTCTTAAAATGTACTATTTTTACAAGATATTACAGTTTCCAGTTTTCATTAAATTTTTGATCTTTATAGCAATGTCACAATCACTAACAAACAAACCCTAATGTGCTGTTTTTAGCTAACGCTTTTCTTGACGCGAACGAATAAACAATAACAAAATAAATGCAATCAAAAGCGAAATACATGTACAGTCACTCACTCGTGTAGCAGCGAACGTTCTAAATTTCATCAGTTTGTCAATTTTAAATAAATTTTGCGTGAACTCAAAAAAATACGTGGATAAAAATTAAAACCTGTTACTATAACAGAAAATATAATAAATATCAATAAAATATGAACAGCAAAGATAAATCTGTTAACGTTACAAAATTCTAGTTATATTTCAGTTGAATTTTAGTTAATTGAAAGTAGTAATTTACTTTGATAAAATAAGCAAAAAAAAATGTACTATACATATATTTGTGAACTTAAAACAGCAAAAAAAACTGTAACATCAACAAATTGTTTGCTATATTTACCTTAAATTTTGTAGAAAAAAAGAAATTGCTCATTTCAGAAGTGCACATTTTTGTTCGCAATAAAAAAAAATTTAAAATAAATATTTTAAAAATTTTACACTTTTTTATGATTTTGTTGTCTACTATTCTTTATAAATTTTTTGTTAATTTTAACAGATTTATTTGTTACATTCAATTATCAAAAATTTAGCTCAAATATAACTAAATATTTGTAGATTCAATATATTTATTTTTTCTATTCTTATTTTACTTATATTTAGCAAACAAAACATGCTATTTTTAGCAGTTTTTTCTGCAATGTCATTTTTAACTAATTTTTAGTAGTTTTAGCAAAACATTTTATTAATTTTTTTCCATCAGTGTAAGAATAGATTAACGTTAAGGGACGGCTTTTTCCAAAGGAAGGCAATTACATAATCGCTCTAATTACGGTTGTTGTAGTCGAATTCGATATTCAGTCCAACTTGTTGAGAATTCGTTAAAAGCACAACTTTTAAACAATTTTTATTGCATTTATCGTAAAAATGCATATTTGAAAATTAAGTTTTTAGGGCGAGTAACTTTACTATGCATAACTTGAGTTTTGCTTTAATCGCAGATATTTTCATATAAATCTGACATTCATAACTACGGTCAAGCCCTAAGCTTTGATTAATGTGAGATAAGTTAACAGTTGGGTTAAAAATCAACATAGATGCATCCATTTATAACCATGTATGAACTCATTTATGATCATTCGAGGACATACATGTCCATATACCACCATATATGATTCATATATATTCATAGGATATAATATGTGATCATACATGTAAATATCACCTCAATTTTAGTTAATGTACGCATATGACCATGTATGTAAACGTATGGAGATGTATATAATCATATGTAAATATTACCTCAATTTTCGTTAATGCACACATATGAACATAAATGATCCCTCATATGAACATATATGAATCATTTATGAACACATATTTAATAATATACAATATTATTAAATATGAATCTAAAAAATAATATACAATAAAACCGATCACATTTTAAAAAAATCATCCGCCATATTAGATACGCCATTTTCAATTTTGAAAATCTAATGTCACATTCGTAATTAGCGATCCCAAAAACAACAATTTTGAAGCAAATTCCGCAAAGTTTTTAGATCATCCGCCATATTGGATCAGCCATTTCGAATTTTATAAATCAGATGACAGATTCGCACTCTGTGACCCTAAAACCTTCGTGTGAAATTCAAGCCGATTCCGTCCCTCTTTCACATGTTTTTAAGCGCTTCTGAAAATAGTATCTGAACTAGCGGAAAAACCATCATTACCTCCATATTGCGCCATTCGACTTTCGAAAGTATAGATATGCACAGCTCTGTACGTCCAGCTGAATTTTGGACACGGTCTCTCGTTTAATAAGAATGCCCCTTTACATTTGCCTTTTGAAATTTTCACTCATAAATAATCAACCTTTAACCAGATCTTGTTCACTCTTATACAAAAACGGATAGAATTTTATTTTTCAAACTTGTCGAACAAAATCTTTACTTCAAACTTAGGGAGTTTTCCTGACAAGGTGAATGAAAAATTTCTTAAACTTAATGAAAAGCATCATACTTTTTAAGCTAGTTTAGGAGGAAATTCTTTATAAAGTGTCTGAAACTCTAAAATTTTCATAAAATTTTATGAAAAAAACTGCATTATTAAAATTAATACTTTCAATCGACGACTTTTACGGAAGCTGCATTAACTCATTAGTGCACACAGAAAAATAAAGTGCCAACCGAATTGAAAATGTTATATTGATGGGTACAAGCAACAAATTCGGATGCGGCAACCAAGTCAGGATGCAACAACAGAAGAGTTTGGTTCCTGCATCTGAAATTTAGTTATATCAATCGAATTTAGTTGCGACAACCATTCATTAGTTCCAACCGATTTTGGTTAGAGTAACCGACTTTTACTAGGAAATTGCAAAAATGTTTTTCTGTGTGTATTGAGGTTAGTCTCTCACATCAGTAAAATTGCTCTGGAAAATCAGGAATTTAAAGAACTTTGCCATATCGACTTCGAGTGTTAGATTCCAGACAAAAAGTTTTTAACGGAATAATAAACTAATGTATTACCCTTGAATTGTGATTGTATACAAATTATTTCAAATAAAAGTTGTTTTAACACAAAAAAGCTGACATTTTAAGAAGGAATTATAAATATTCAAATTGAAAATACAAAATATAAAAAAATTTTAAATTAAAATGTTTCTTAAAAAGAAAGTGAAGGCTTTTTTTTTAATTTTTTGTTATTTTATAGTAAATCGATATGGGACTCAAGAAAATGTTGATTAATTACACTAATTCCCAGCAAAACAAAGTCGAAGTTTAAGAACCTCTTTACCTTGACCTCCAACGCATTAGCACACGCACACTTTTCGCTTTTATTGAAGTTATTGTTAACAACTGCCAAAAATGTTAAATTAAAGTTATTTTAAACAGCATTTGTGGTGTAATGGTTAGCGCGTTGGACTACTACACAGATGGTCCCGGGTTCGATTCCCGGTGACGACTACATCAATTTAGAAAAATAATGTGTATGAGTTTTCCATCACTTATATGTATCGCTGCGCCCACCTTCGGTGTTCCCATAGCACTTAACCCCACCGAAGTAAAATAATGAATCAGGGCTATGAAACAAAAAGCTTCAATAAATTCGCCAACTCTACATCAGGTGGCGAGCAATTACGCAATTACAGTGTTGCCTTGTTTGAAGCCCTTCATCTTTCACCACCTTTCATCTCTCCACCATCCCCTTTTCAAAGAAAGCAACACATTAATTAATATGAAGAATTTCCTGAGTGTTGCTTCTCTTTTTAAAAAAATAAAATAAAATAAATAACTGGTATCTAAATTAATAACATCCTAAGAAGTGCTTTTTCATAAGTTCATACGAGTGTGGATCAATAAGTCCGTGACTTTTTGAATGTAATACAATTTTTTTTTGCAAAAAAAAAGATATATTTTTCAACATAATCTCCTTTTAGCTAAATACACTTAGTCCAACGTTTTTCCATTTTTTATATCCCTTCCAAAAAATAGGATTTTTTGAGGTCCATAAAATAGGCATTTATTGGCATTATGAGGTCGTTTTTTTTAATCCTCGTTAAATCGGTCCAATAAGTTGGCATAATATTTGCCGTTTATAGTTTTTCCCTTTTGAAGGTAATCGATGTGGATTATGCCGCGTGCATCCAAAAAAACTGTTGCCATCACCTTATTGGCCACGATTACGTTTATGGTTAATTAAGAGCAAACGCGTCACCCACCTTGCAGACAGCTTTTTTAAACCCAACTGATCATTTAAAATCGAAACCACACTGCCATATGAAATGCCTATGGCATCAACAATCTCACGCACTTTTACTCTTTGATTGGCCAACACCATATCGTGGATTTTTTCGACATTTTCGGGTTTATTGACCTCAATTGGCCGTCCAGAACGTTCAGCGTCATTTGCACTTGTGCGACCACAACGAAAGTCAGTAAACCACTTTTTTACCATTGAAATCGATGGTGTAGAGTCCCCATAGTATTTATTAAGCTTTTCCTTGGTTTGATTGACGGTTTTTTTCACAAAAAATAATGTTTAATAAGCACTCGAAATTCAATTTTTTCCATTTTTAAAAAAATCCACGAGATTGTATGTTTTGAACAGCTTTTAAACGCAAAGTAAATGTTGGAACTTGCTCAAAATTTGACAGTAGTGTTTTAACAGGTGGTACTTGGTGGGAACAGTGTTGAATTTCCTATAACAACGAGGGCAGTTCGAATTTATTGATCCGCCCTCGTATATCCTTTTTTTTATATTGAGGTTGAGGTGGTAAGTGGTTGGATTTGCAATCAGAAGGTTGCCAGATCGATTCCGGACTGGGGTGATAATTTTTTTTTTTTATTTTTTATTTTAATTCTTATTATTTTTTTTAATTGTGTTCTGTTTCAGTTTTTTCTGCGTATTTTAAAATAATTAAGTAATTTAAAAAACGTCCAAATAATTAACATCTTGATATTAATCGTAAAGAAAAAATTGTTATCCAGAGTTGACAAATTATTATTTGACAACATATATTTTTGACCTGACTTTTTATAAAATTTTTTTTTTTTTTTAAATGTTTTAAAAGTCATTATTCTATCTTTTTTTTTATTATATATTTGTGTAGCATATTTTTCTTGTTTTCATAAAAATATATCAATATTTTCAACTTAAGTTCATTTTAAGTGTATTGTGCTGTATAAGTAACTTTGAACTAAATGGTAGAGCGGTTTACTTCAATACAGCAGATCATGTCTCAGATTCGTGTGTTCAATACGCGCTGTCACCAAAATATTTTTTTTTAATATTTAAAAAACATCCCCTAGAGTATGCATCACATTTTTATTAAATAAAAATGTTAATATATATTTGAAAAAAAAACCATCCATGAACTATTGAAAAAGTGCATTCATTCATTAAAGAAGTTATATATTCACTTAATCCGCCCAATGACACGACAATGTTAAAATCATTACTGATTCACCTAAGTTTGCACCACATCCGGATCAGTAGATGTGGTGTTTTTATTATTTCTTCCTCAGCTCTTATTTTGCTGGGTTACATTAAAGGCAAGTAACTTTTCTAGAAAATAACTTGAGTTTAACTTTAACCACAGATATTTCCATATAAATTTGACATTCATAACTATGGCTAAACCCTAAATTTTGGATATTTTCATACAAGTAAGCAGGCCTAAGCTGATTTTTATATAACAGTAAGATAGTTTTTAAGAAAATCTACGATTTTGTATGGCAATAAAATTGAGTTTTTAGATTCTGCCAAAATTTTGCTATAACAAAATTATTTCTGTAAATGTTGTTAATCGAAATCCAAAATTCTAATCTAATTCGTTAAAAAAATATTTTGCAGTTTTAATTTTTATTAAATTGTAAACTTACATTTTTGGTATTTGTATTTTATCAGCATCATTTTGTCGGCCAAAATCATGCCAGGGCCTAGAACGTGTAGCACTACCATTAGCACTAGTACCACCCAATGATGTAGTGGGACTATTTTGGCCACCATGAACACTAACAGCACCGCGTTGTATGCTATTAACTGATACCGGTATGCCACCATTATTATCCAACAAAGAGCCAGGTTGACAAAGTTCCGTGTAATCGAAAGACTAAAAGGATAAATAATAATAAAAAATTAAAAAAAAATCATAATTAAGAAGAAAATTAAAAATTCAATGTGTTTGTTATGTAAAATTTATATAAAAAATTTTAATATAAAGGCAGGACGCTACACGCATGGCTGTTAAAAAAAAAACATCAAAATTACCAGTTTTGTTTTAATAAATATTTATAGAAAAATAAATCCTGAAAGAAAATTTATAAAATAACTAGACACGGTGAAGGAGCATTTTTGAGTCCTTTTCAAGTGTTTTTTTTTTTATGTGAAAGTGTAGTTAAATTAATATTTTCTGATTTGAATTCTACTCATGGCTAAACTTACCTGTTGTATATTATTTTGATCTCTGGGTGTTATAGCATCAGCACCTATGCCAGAATCCGGACTAGGTAAATCCACCGTTAGACCAGCCGCTGTAACTGTCTTTGCATAGATGGGGGTGCCATTTTGTTTTGACATATTCGCCGAAGGATGTGGAGGTGGTATACCATTATTTGTAGTGGTGGTAGTAAAACGTCCTTCATAGGTAGTACCCGGTTGGGGTCCTTCACTATCACCATAAATGGTGCGTGTGGGCGCATAACCTTGACCATCGGTTGTGGTAAAATATTCACGATAGTAGGGTTCCGATATAAAGGAGGTGGTAGGAGCTGCTGTTAAGCGACTAGTTGTATACATGCCATAACCATCGGCTCCTATATAAGGGCCAGGACTGGGTGTCTGTGTATTAACATTGCCACCAGGTCCAGCTGCTGAATTTTGATGGGGACCCTTTAAATGGAATAAATGAACGCAAAAAAATAAAGTTATTGATTAAGTTTTTAATATGTTTTATTGTCTTTGCAGCAGAGGGTGTTAATAAGATTTAAAAAAAATTAAAGTTCTTGTCATTTGAGAAAAAACGTCTTGTTAATTTATTTTCTTTCTTTCTTCTTTTTGTTTTGGCTGTTAAGTCTTGTTGTGGAGGTGTGTATTTTAAAAATGGTATTCATTGAGTGGTCTTACTGGCGTGTGTGAGGAACGTGTTCTTTTTTTTTTTTTTTTTTTTTGTACTTTTGAGGAGATTCCGGTTTAGTAACTACTGGCGCTAAATCATTGTTGATTGTTTGTTAGCAGCCTTTTTTTTTATTATTAAGTATTATTATTATTATTATTTGCTGTGTGTGTTCTTCTTTTCTCTCTGTGTGTTAACGGTTCAACCTGTTCCTACTACATCGTACTACAACACTATTGAAACAGCCTACCGCAAAAGGTAATATATTTGACACCATATGTCATGAAAGTGAAAACATATAAAAAAAAAATCAAAACAAAACCAGAACCAGAACCAGAACCAGAATGGACTCAGAACACCTCATCTTTTAGTCATTTGTAATGTGGTCTTTATTTGTGGAAGAGTTTCATTCAACAACAAGTTTAAGTTTTATTTTTTGTTGCTGTAAATGTTTTTTGTTGCTAAACTTACCTGTAAATAAATTTGAGTGCCGCCGCCGGCAGCATACATGGCTTCTGTTTGATTTGTTGGACTTCCAGGACTGGGTGGCGGTTCTTTAATATGTATTTGTGTGGGTGAGGGTGATTGTTGTAATACAATAACCTGTTAATGAATTATTTAAGGAATTTATATAGAGATTTTTTTTCAAAAACAGACACATTTTTGTTTAACAAAATTTTTACATTTTTAAAAGAGTTAAAGAAAATGTTATTTATATAAAACTGGCTGAATTAAGATTAATATAAAATATAATTAAAAATTAGTTTACAAAAAATTTAAATATAAAATAACTACATCTTACACCAGGCACTTGGCCAGGACTATGTTTTCTGAGCCCAACCACAACACACACAGAGAAATAAAGTGCCAACCGAATTGAAAAGTGTGTATTAATGGTAACAACTGATACATTCAGTTAATACAACGATATTTACATTAGATTGTTGAATATTTTGGGTGTTGCAACTAAAATGTAACCGAACTTTGTTATGAAAACTAATTTAGAGTTGTGCCAACCGTCTGAAATTCATAATAACCGAATTTGAGTCGTATTAACCAAATTTCAGTTGGCAAATAGCAACATTTTTCTCTGTGTGCATAATTTATTGTTGTTTTTTTTTTTTAATTTAGCTTTTCCAACACATAAAAATAACATTATACTCTTGTTGTTGTTGGGCTCATAATACATAGTCCTGGCTACGTGACTGGTTTACATTCATTTTTTAAATAATTTAGCCTGATAAACTTCAAAAACAAAATAGTTTTAAATTTTTAAATTCGGTGAAAATCAGCGCAACTTAAAATCATGCATGACATTTTATTCGTATTTTTAGCATGTATTATTATGAGTGTACGTATGAGTACACTGATAATAATCCATGCGTAAAAATACAAAAAAATGTCATAATAACCAAAAATTTTCTAAAATATACGAAACATTGTTCATTTTAAAATTAACACGTTTTCGTGTATTTTACGTAAGATTTTGTTATTTTGATATTTTGATATTTTTTTTTTTTTTTTTTTTTTTTTCTCGCAACTATATATATAGCTGCTTATTTTATTTGAACAAAATTCATTATTACAAATTTCAATTTGGCCTCAGCGCCAAAAAGGCATTATTGAGGCAAGTTGGCAAGATAATTTAAAAGATAACTGTACAAATAAAATATAAGTTAAAAAAGTAGCTTATAATATATAATTATTACGAATTTTATAAAAGTTTTATAAAGATTATAAAGATTTATAAAGATTTTATAAAGATTACATTAAAAGCGTTTCAATTTTATTAAGTAAGTATTCTTTACAAGAGGACTTAAAAATGGAAATTCGATCAATTAGTTTTAAAGCTGGTGGCAAATTATTAAATTTAATTCCTCCAATATAATCAATTCGCTGCTTGGTTGTTTCTAACCTGCATCTAGGAATTCTAAAATTTGCTCTGTTTCGTGTATTAAAAGTTATTTGATTTTGCGCAAACGGTATAGTGTGGTAACCAATATTATTTATACATTTAAAAACAAACAATAAAACTTGGTATTCATGCAACCCATAAATTGGTAATATTGCTTTGCTTACTTCTTTATATAAAGGAATAGTTGAATACAACAACGGTAGATTATATACAGTTTTTAATGCTTTGTTTTGCATACATTGAAGAGATTTAAGTAGTGCATTATTTTTATTATGAGCATATACAATGGCCAAGTAATTTAAATGAGATTGAATCATGGATTGATATATCATCAGTTTTGATCTGTTTCCCAATTTGTTTTTCAATTTATATAAAATTCCAATTGCTGGAGCTATCTTCCTTTTTACATCATTTATATGCAGATCCCAAGATAAGTTACTTTGAAGAGTAATTCCTAAATACTTTACCGAATGGGTTTCATGCACAATTTTTCCGTCTACATATACATTAAAACTATTGTTAATACTCAAAGAGTGTGGTCTAAAGCGAATTAGATTGGTTTTATTAGGATTGAGCAATAATCGATTCAACCTCGCAAATTCGAAAATCAGTGAAGCATCTCTTTCAATTTGAGTTTTGAGTACCAAATCATATTTATATGGATACAATACACACACATCATCAGCAAACATACACAGCTGACCACTTAAATTCAGATTTTTTTATATCATTTAAATATATCGAGAATAATAGCGGTCCTAGTCCACTTCCCTGCGGCACACCATATTCCACAGAACCAACAAAACTCGTTGAATTATTTATCTTTACATATTGCTTTCTGTTTGTAAAATAACTTTCAAATAACAAAAGTTCACGCTCTTTAACACCATAACACTTTAACTTATGTAGCATTTTGTTTTCGTATTTTTATGCATGGATTATTATCAGTGTAATATGATTTTGATGATTATTCTACATATTTTATTGTTGTATTATGTTGCCCAAAACATGCTATAAATTAAAAAATGTTCCATGAATTTTCTTGAAATATATTTTGAAACAATTAAGTATTCTTTGATTTCAATTTCCACACTGATAGAAAAACATTTGTTACATTTTTTGCTAAAACTATTGAAAATTATTTAAAAATGACGTTGCAGAAAAAACTGCTAAAATTAGCAGATTTCTTTGCCAAATATTGGTAAGATGAGAATTGCAAAAATAAATCTGTTGAATCTACAAATATTTAGTTTAATTTGAGCTAAATTTTAGTTAATTGAAAGTTAATCTGCTAAAATCAGCAAAAAAAAAATTTGCTAAACCAAAAAAATCATAGAAGAATGTGAATCTTTCAGTTTTTTTCAGATTTTTTTTAATGCGAATAAAAAACTGCAATTTACAATTATTTAGCAAAAAATTCTGTTGATTTTAGCAAAATATACTGTTATTTTCATTTTACAAAATTAAAGGTAAATATAGCAAACATTTTGTTAACATTACAGTTTGTGTTTGCTGTTTTTAGTCTACAATTATTTAGTAAAGGCTTTTGCTAACTTTAGCGGAATAAATTGCTATTTTCAATTAACCAAACTTCAACTCGAATATAACTAAAATTTTGTAAAGTTAACAGGTTTATCTTTGCTGTTCATGTTTTATTAATATTAAGCAAACAAAGTCTGCTTATTTTAGCAGTTTTTTCTGCAACATAATTTTTAATTATTTTTTAGTACACTTTATTTTTAGTACACTTAGTGTGTAGGTAAAGACCACTGCAAATGTAGTTAAAAACAAATGGAACTTCAATTGCAAATAGGACGACTTACATTTTAGTAAATTCAACTAACATTGTCATTTGTTTTTTTTACTGTTCAAAAAATGAACCCCAATTGTAATAGAAATTAATCATGTAGTAAAAAATAAACAAACATTTATTTATTTTATTTTTATAAATAAAAAAAAAATCCGGTATAAAATTAATGTAAAATTATAATACAGTAATTTTATGTGGTTTGTTTTTTTTTAATTGAACTACATATGACAAATTACTGTTTTTTTTACTTAAAAATAAAGACACTGCATTACAGCTCAAACAACTTTAAATATTTACAGTAGAAGTTCCCTGAGTGTATCTTTTACTGCTATTTATACGGGTTTATTTCCATGAGCGTATAAATTCTTCGCAATTTATATGGAACAAAAATGCACAACAATGTAAAATCATATAATAGTTAAGATCCACATAGCATTTCTTTTTATTTTTTTAAACAAAATTTGGTATAACTTAAAAACTAATGCATGAAAGTTCTTGAAATATGTCTTATTTTTTTTTTTAAAGATGCAGAAACTACACTTTTTAATTATTTACGATTACTATCTATAAATTTGTTTGCATTTAAATTGTTTTTGTCTTGATCGACAAACTATGATTTTTTTATTTTTACAAAATGAGATAATAAAATATTTTTGGACTATGGTTTTCTAGTTTCTACTTTTACAAAATAAAAAGAAATAACGAATGGACCAAATATGAATTATACGTAGTAAATACAAGGCCCGAAACAATTTTGCCTACAAATCAAAACTAATTTTTATGGGTGCTAGCTACTTCGTTTGATTTAAGATCATGAACTAAAAATGGAAAGAATATAGAAAAAATTCTTAAAACTTCGGCTGTAAATATTTGTAGTTGTTTGAGTAGTAATACAGTATCTTTATTTTTAAGTGAAAAAACAGTTTGTAGAAGAACAAAAAACGTAACTTATTTTTGTTATTCTTTGGTATTATTCAATGTGAGTTGCCCAGATTTGATGACTCGATATGACAAATAAAATCTTAAAAAATACGCTTACACACAATTTACGAGTCTGTAACTTTGCACACTTCAAGAGCTTTGTAACGGCCAGAACTATACGAAAAATCATCAAAAGTAAACGGTGTTCGTCGATTTGACGAACAAAGCGCGTCTACCCTAGACGCAGAAGGAAGTTTGAAATCATGATATATAAATACAACAATATCTATAGCTCTTATTAAATTAAATTTGTTTGGTAACACTGTGAAATAGAGACGGAGGAGATTAGAAAAATAAACAAAAATCTAAAAATAGAATATTTGTGTTGTTAGTGTTGTCATTTCTGAGTATAATATACAATAACAGAAAAAGCTAATAGGAAAGAAAACTGCAATTTAGCTGCGTTAGATTCAAGGCCATACTTGACTATGATCGCTAAACGGTCATGACTTGGTATTGTTACGTTTGTAGTGTAAGATGAGCGCAGGTTTGATTCTTACAGCCGCAGGTTGTTGAAAATTTTATCATATAGAGACAATCTGACACAAATAATAATACAATTTAAATGGAAAATCACTGATGACACCTGTCCATAAAAAGGCAGAAACTAGTCTAGACTGATTCAAAAATTAATAGTGTTTATAATTTTTAGAGAAAAACGTTTATTCTTCTTCTTAACCTCAACATTTCTAAATTTGTTTTAATTTTTTAAAACTTTTCTAATAAAAATTCAGATGTTTTAACTGATAAAAATTTAATTATTCCTTATTACAATAAAATCTATTATATTTTATTTAATCTATTTAAAAATTGTAAATTTTAAAATATTAATCACGGTTTAGCTGTCTTCTTAATTTAAATAAATTTTGTTACACTTAAAATTAATCTATTAAAAAAAAAACACAAATTTTAAGGGTATTTAGATATAAAAATACTAAAACATAAAAAATTATTTACATATTAATAATACAATACAAAATATTTTTTGTTATTAATATCATCATCAAATGAAATGATTACTTAACAACCAGTATTACAAAAAAAAAAAAAAAATATGAAGATGAAGATGAACTGAAAATCATCAATCCAATACAAATTATAAAAACCTTCAAAATTTCATGTCATCTTTTTTTATTATTATTTTTTTTTATAGCAAATACCAGTAAAAACAAATAAAAAAAAAAACAAAAAATATTAGTAGTTAAATACAAAAAAACCGCACCTTTTAACTATTTTTAGTTTCACTTCTTAGAAATTGTGTTAGTTTTGCTTTAGAAAAAAAAAATAAACAAAAACAAAAAAATACATGTAAATTAAAAAAAATAAGATTTAATTAATTAGTAACGATTAATTTAAACTAAAATAGGTAAAGGTTTTCAAAAATTTTTCAACATCAGATGAAACATATTAGTGGAAAAGCTTTTTTTTTATAGAAATATCAAAAAATTAAAAAAATTTTGCAATGTCTTTAGAAGCTGCTCTAACTCTTGAAATGATTAATGAATGAAAGAATGAGTTGACATTGTAGCGCCAACAAAATTGCTTAAATAATACAATTTTTATGTTAAAGAAAAAAAAAAAAAAACTAAAACATAGATAAAGTAGTTTTCAAAGTCTAGATAATAATTGACAACAAGTGGCTATGATTGATGGCTTAAAAAGATTTTAAAAAAGCTTAACAAACAATTTGAAAAGAAAAAAAAACTTTACAACCATATTTAAATTTTAAACACATACGGTAGCTAATCTTTATTAGTTATGCTTGTACTTTACTTCTAAAATTTAAGATTATAGGCTTTCAATTTGAAAAATAACAGAATTTGAACATTAAAATCATTAAATGAATACACAGAAATATAGTTTAAAAATTACACAAATTTTAGAAACATAAATACGAATATTTATAAAGCGATTGAAGCAAACGGAGAGGTTACACAATGATTTTTAGTTTAGAACTACCAAATGAGTAAATTCTTAATGCGTAATTTAATAATGGATATGGCGTGGTTTACAATTAAATATATATTGTTTAAAAGCAATGTTTTGTGAGATACATAAATTCTTTTAATACTCACAAAGTTATAAATATAATACATTATTTTATGTAAAATTACTCATTTTGTATGTAAAATTACATATATAATGTGTGCAGTTGTTTCTTTTACAAATTCGTAATTTTACATAAAAAGTTTGTAAATTTGCTAACTAAGAGTATGTAAATATACTCATTTTGTGTGTAAAATTACAAATATAATATAAAGTAATGTAATGTAATGTAATTAGTAATGAATCATTTTCCAAATTTTAATAGGATAAACTTAAACGCAAATTTATTAGAGTGCAGTTACAAAAAATGTTTTTTTTTAATATTTTGTTAGTTTAGAAATTATTTTCGAGTTTCTTATGGCATATGAGTAATTTCAAAAATTTTTGACACCTGTTCAAATTTTGCGAAATTTATTTATTTATTTTTATTTATTAATGGTAAATTAAATTTACAGATTAATAATACAAAGGGGAGGAACTGGCTACAGAGGCCTTCGCCCTTGTTTTGCGAAAATTTAATAATGTTTTTTTTGTATTTTTTTTTTTTAACATTACTGGAGAAAATAGTTAGATATCTGGAATTAATCTTTATGAGGGACTAAATTGATAAAGTGCATTTATTCCTCCAATACGGACTTCAAGTAAAACATTTTATTTAGCTTAATACTAAAATCGAAAATGGATCACAATATTTTAAGGACTTTAAATTTTATGGAGCAAATAAAATGTTCATAACCACAAAAAACATTCTTATCTAAAATTTTTAATTTTGCATATCTAGAACAATTTCAACATGATTTTCTGCAAATAACCATAGACCCAATTGAGAATCATAAAACCGGCAAAAAATGCGTGTTTTCTATAATTAAAGCGGTTTTTTAAGTTCTAATATATGGCGAAAATTTATTTTGAGTGTATTTTTTAGAGGTGTTACGAATTGTCTATTCGGCACTTTACCAAATATTAATACATTTGCATATAAAAGTACAATGTACTTTAGATATAGGCAACATTCAATAGGAAAATAAAACATTTATACACTTAGAATACTAGGTGGGTAAAGACCACTGCAAATGTAGTTAAAAACAAATGAAATTTCACTTAAAGAAAGGACGACTTACATTTCAGTAAATTCAACTAACATTGACATTTGTTTTTAAATGCTAAAAAACATTAACCACAATTGTAGTAAAAATGGACCACATATGTTAGTAAAAAATAAACAAACATTTATTTTTTTTATTTTTTTAAATAACAAAAGAACGAATGTTAAAATGAATGTAAAGTCATAAAACAGTCATTTGATGTGGTTTGTTTTTTAGAAAAAAATTTAATTTGCTCTACAAATGACTGAAATTTACATTAAAAATAAAGAAATTGTATAACAACCCAAACAACTATATATTTTTAAAGCAGAAGTTCCCTGAGTGTAGGTTTAAAAATCATCTCAAACCAATGCAGACTTGTTTGATGTTTAAAAGAGAAATATTGTTTAAAAAGTTGATTTTCTCAATTTTTTTGATAAAAATACTTTATTTTACTCTATTTTATTTTAATCGAATAATTCTGTCGAATGGTGCAAATATTGGGTATTCGGATGAATAGGAAAAACATGCCGAACATTCCGAATACAGAATAGTAACCGAATATTAGTGACATCTGCAGTATTTTTTTAGTGGTATAATATAATATATATATAAATTTTTACTTGTTTTAAATGCAATAAGATCTATAAAAAGATGTAACTTTAATTAACATGAACTGTAACTTTAATATATTTAATTTAAACCTAAAACCGCCATAATATTTACGCTGTTAAAGATAAATGATAAACGCAACTGAATAAAGCATACTTAACACATCGGCTAACAAATACACAAAAGATTATTCATGTCATACAAACATTTTTTTTTAATATTTTGCCTAGAATTGTCGTACAATTTTGAAATGTCTCATATATAGGCCACTTATATCATATACTTAAAATACAAAGACAATTACATCAAAAACAATATTAATCGTTTTCGTAAAAATATTAACTAAAATGCGAGTAAAGAATACAGAAAATAATCTGGCAAAAGCTGAAAATTTGCTTATGTTTAAATCTGGATTTTTATAAAGAAAACAAAAGATGTTTCTAGAAAATCCATGGATAAATTTCAAAGTTATAACGAAAAATATGCAACAATATAAATTATTAGTACATACATAGAACCTTCATTACGTATGAGTAATTTTGTTCTTTAAATATTTCTAATTTGTTTTACATACACTCAGGGAACTTCTGCTGTAAATATTTGTAGTTGTTTGAGTTACAATATAGTATCTTTATTTTTAAGTGAAAGCCGAGTCATTTGTATAATAAAATTAAATTTTGACTACAATTGTAGTTCATTTAAAAAACAAACCACATCAAATTACTGTATTAATATTTTACATTATTTTTATATAGCAGTTTTTTTATTTCAAAAATAAAACAAATCAATGTTTGTTTACTTTTACTGCATATGTGGTTTATTTTTACTACAATTGTGGTTAATTTTTTGAACAGAAAAAAAAAAAACAAATGACAATATTTGTTGAATTTACTGAAATGTAAGTCGTCCTTTCTTCAAGTGAAATCTCATTTGTTTTTAACTACATATGAAGTGTGGTTTACCTACTTAGTATTCTAAGTGTACAATTCACTATATCGTTGTAATTAAACAATGGATTTTCTTGAAATGTAAATTGATTAATTGCAAAATTCCTAAATATTAAATTTTATAAAACTGTGTATCAAGATTTTAAATTTTTTTCCAATTTTAAAACTTTATAACTTTTTTGAGTTTTGAATCAAATCTTAATTATTTTTTACAGTTGCCTCATATTTTGTTTTTAAATTAATCATATATTTTATGAGTTAAATTTTTATTGCTTTATCTTATTCATTTTATTAAAAATAAATTTGTTTTAATACATTGTATTAAATTTTTTGGTTTGGTTTTTTTTTTTTTTTTTGTTTTTGTTATTTTAAATCACACTCCACAGACCAATTAAAATGATAATTTAAATATTATTGTTGATAATGTCAAACGTATAAGCCATTAAGACGCCATTTTTTTTATTATCTTATATTTTTGTCAAATTTGCGTATTAAAACTTTATTTAATAAATATCATTGTTTAATTTTTTTAAATTTATATTTCAAAAAAAACACATTTGAATATTGACAGTGGGCGAATTTATGGGTATTTTTTTTTTCAAATTGAATGTGTTTTTGGTTTGCTTTATTTTTTTGTTGAAATTTTATAACTTCTATATGAACAAAACAAAAACAAAAACTAAAATGAAACAAATTATATATTGCTTAATACTAAAATTAAAGATTTAATAATTAAAAAATTTCCTTTCTGGTGGTTTTAACACATTAACACTTAATAGAATTTATTTTTTGTGTGTCCTTGAATTATGACTCGTGCATTTTAATTTTTAATTAATATGTTGAATTAACAGAGTATATTAAAGTTTTTATTTTTATATGGTTGAAAAAATTCCATTTCTTTTGTATATTTTTTTATAAATGAGTCACTTGTTATATATTTTGTCTTTTAAATTTTTTTCTTTGGGTTTTTTTGTAGATATTTTTATCAATTTTATTTTATTTCATATTTTTTCTTATGGCTGTCATTAACTTGTCATTTAATTTTTAAGGCTTATGTTTTTTTCTTTTTGTATTTCGTTTTGCTATAAACAGGAAGTAAATCCTACATTATGACGTAGTAGTTATTTAAGAAAAAAATCCACGCAATTTTAATTTTTTTGCAATTTTTTGCGTAGAAACTGAAAGATAACAGGTAGGCTTACTTCATTTATATCTATGTATGGATAATAAGGATGTCATAAAATTTAAATTAAATAATAATTAAAAAAAAAATGTTTTCAGTTTTGGTTGGCGAATTAACGTGTTGTTTATTTTATAGTTAAAGTGACTGTTAACAATTAAATGATTAAAGCAGCTTAAAAGGTTAAAAAGGAAAGTTTTTTTTTTTTTAATTTTTCAAGAAATAGTTTATAAAGATTTTAACAAATTTGTTTCAAAGGAAGCTAATTTAGAAGGAAGATATTTTGATTTAAAAAAAAAATTGTTAGATTTAGTAAATTCCAATAGATTACAGCAATTTTACACAATAAAAGTATAAATTAGTCTATCTTAGTTAAAAGAAAAAAATTGATTTCCGTCGGAGGCATTTTTATATATCGCACACCTAGTTCAAAAGTGACTCAACTCAAAATTTTTCATTTTTCAGAAATAGAAAAAAAATATTTGCAACTTCATACCAATTGAAACATAAAGAAAGACATAACTGTCTTTAGCAACAGTTAACATCAACAAAATACACTGATATTTTTTTATAGATAAACAAGTGCATTCTGCATAGATTAAGCATATAAACCCGAAAAACTAAAATTTTGAGTTAAGTCACTTTTGAACTAGGTGTTCGATATCTGCACAATAACTACAATCAAGTGGGAAACAAACTTTAAAAACATTGTTTTTTAGTCAGTTCAGTATTTTAAGTGCAATAGACCAAAACATATTATAAAATAAATCTGAGTATTCCCAATATTAAGATTTTTTTAATTTTGAAAAATTAAGTATAGAGACTAAATTTCAATGAAAAAATAAAAGTTTACATTTAGAAAATCCATGGATAAATTCCAAAGTTATAGCCAATTGTATAGGAACATTTTTTGAATAAAATATCACATAAATGTGTTGTACTACTAAGCGTATGATTAATAATTAATATTTCAACATTGCAACTAAAATAAGAAACAAGATGGCACTATTTAATAAAATATTAGTACAATAACTGTGTAAATGAAGCTTAATACATCGTTTATACTGAAACCAAAAACAAGTAGTTTTTGAAAACATAGTTTTTGATTAAAATTTTTTATGGAATTTGACAACTAAACAAGTAGTTTCTAAAAAACGTGAAAGACCCAAAATGGGTTATAGTTTTTCTTTTTTTTTTATTTTAAATATTTATTATTCTTCAATTTAATAAACGAGTCCAAAGGGTCATATACGGCTAAGATATAACTACTACAGTTGAAAAACTAAAAAGTTTTTTACAAAAATATAAAATCATGATATTGCCGTCGGAGTTACCTTGACGATAATTTAAGTAATTTTCGTCACAATTAAAAAATTTAAAACATTTTATAAAAAGTTCAAATCTGAACGAAAACGTTTATAAAATTATGCAGCCAGTGTTGCCATATTGCTATTGCCGTCGGCGTTACTTTCATGATAATGGCAATAATTTTTGTCAGAATTTAAAAACATTTCATAAAAACTTTAAATCGAAACCAAAAGTTTAACAAAATTAAGCAACCAGTGTTGCCATATTACAATTTTGAAAAATTATCGTAAAATACCAAGATTTCCAAAAAAATCAAAAAAAATTTTGAAGTTTGCTCGGACAATAAATAATAAAAAAATTACAAATATAGCCCCTTAAATACATAGAAAGTTTTAATTTTAGTTTAGCATGCCACCACTATTGAGAAAATATAAATTTGTATACCAAATCTCGTCAATAAAAGGTCCCTCCAGATCTATTAGCGGTAGAAAATGGACTAAATTTGAAGTTTAAGCTGACTTAAAAGGTTGATTTCTATAGACACAAATTTTAAAATGATAATGTAAAGTTTTTAAATTTAAGTTAAAAATTTGGAAAGTTTTTTTTTAAAGAAAAATATTAAACCTTTTTTTTAATTTAAAATGTTTTATTAATTTGATTATTTTGATAGAAAACATACACAGAAATAACTAAGATCGAGTTTCAAAAATAAAATATGTGTAAATAATATTAACAGCTCAATTGAATTCGATCCAATTTAGGAAATTGTAGTATCAATTAAAAATAATTTATTACTATTTATCTTTATCTAGTTTCGATTAAAATTTTAATCATATCTAATACAAATTTAATTGAAAATAATTTTTAGTTAAATTAAAATTGGAAAGAATTGCCAAAAATTGGAAAACATGTCAAAATTAAAAAATAAATAAAAAATTGCCAATAATTGAAACATTGCAAATATGTGAAAACCCGTAAAAATAGAAAAAATTGCCAAAATAAAAAAAACGCCAAAAGTGGGGTAAAAAAAAATTAAAACTAGCAAAATTTTTAAAAACACACGCAAAAATTGAAAAAATTTCCAAAACCAAACAAATAAAAAAATTTAAATAAATTTAAGATTTAATAAAAATCGTCAAAATTAAGTTTTTTAATTTGTGGTTTAAAAACAAATAGAAATTTTGTGTTCACTATATTCAATTTCAATTAAACATTTATTAAATATATTAAACTTCTAATTGAAATTTTATTGGCAACAAATTGTCTTTGTTTTTTTTTGCTATATTTTCCTTCATAAAAATTTATCGTGTACGGTTCAAATAGTCAAACTTTCGTAAACTTTAAATATTTTCAAAATAAAACAAAACTCAAAACGATTATTAAAATATTAAGTGACTTAAAAATATTAGAACTAAAGTAAAATCTTTTCTTTAAAAATAAATTATAGTTTTAGAGAATACTAGCAGGATATGCATCCTCTTAGCACAAAAACGGGTAAATGTATTTAAAAAAAAAGAAAAACGAGTATACTTTATATAAGGAGCAAAATTTAATTAATTTAAGTCACGTTTTTGTTAATTTTCACAATTTTTTAAAAGTTTAAATCTCCGCAACTTCTAAAGTGAAAACTCGTAAATTTAAGTTTTTAAAGTTAAATTAAAGGAAAATGACCACGAAAATTTTTAATTTCAAAGTTTCCGTACAAAAGGCTCACCAGAACTTTTCTAAAGAAATGAATCTTTTTAAAAAGAGTTTTTTTTAAAACGAATCTAAGAATTTGGTATGAGAGAAAACTTAGAATTTTATTGCAGTTTTTTAATAAAGATTTAGTGAATATGAGATTTTATGGAATTTTATTCGGAAGGAAAAATGCTCTATTAAATCTGAGGAATTAATTTTGTAATAAAAAAATCTTCGTTCATTTTACACAAATTTTCATTATTTTTATTTATTTTTTTTGGTAATTTTATATATGAATTATTATAAGTATATGTAAAAATGGAAAAAATGTATATTTCAATAGAAATGAATTGGTTGTCTCAAAGGTTTTTTTTTGTAAAAAAGAAATATTGTGAAAATTTTGGTACGCCAGCCACCAAAATTTGATTAAAAAATCGGTACTAAATTCTTTAAAAATTATGATTTACAATTTAACATAGTTTTAAAACCTGTCGCAATTTTTTTAAAAACCAGTTGGCCAAAGTTACTTAAAATATATTTTTATTATCGAAAACTATAATTTGTAATTTATTGTAAAACATTTTTTTTTAAAAGCAACTTTGTAAATAGTTTTTAAAAACCCACACCATTTTGTAAGATTACAACATACGTTTTAAACAAATTTAATACAAGACATTAAAGAAAACCTTAAAAATATTTTAAAATATTTAAAATTAACTAACAAAAACCCTCAAAGTTACAGGTACTACTCTAACAAAAAAATCTTATACTGACTTAGTAACATACTTAAACAAAACCGCGTAATGAATGACATAAAAACCTCCAAAAAGAAACTGAGATAAAAATCTATTTAAAATAACAAAAAAACAAAAAAAAATGGTGACGTTTTTAACACAGCCTATAGGCATAACAATACATAAATAAAAATCTATATTATTGTTAGTTTTAATATAATCAAAAATTAAAATATGTTTAAAGTTTACAAAATATCAAATAAAAAATTTGATAATTTATAGTTTTGTTTTCTTTAAAAAAAAAAACTTTTAAAATACTTTATTTTATATGAGGTTTTAACATGAAACAGTTGATACTGATGTTAGTTATGGTAAATTTTATTGTTGTTGTGTTGGAAGTGTTTTTTAATGATTAACTTAAAATTTAGCTTTAAGCCAATATTGTATTTAAAATGTGCCTTTAATTTGCATTTTGAATATTTGGTTATTGTTAAAAAAAAAAAAAAAAAAGATGGAAACTTGTTTGAAACTTTAAACGACATAATGTTATTTTATATGTTTTTTTTTTGTGAAGACCTTGACTAAAATCTCACATCAACAGAAAACAAAAAACCTGATGACGCCTAAGAATACATTGCTGGTATTATATAAACAGAAAAATCAATAATATTGTTTATAAAAATAATAAATTTTTAATGATTGTGACAAAAATATATACATACACAAGATAATTTATATAGTTTTCGCTTTCAGAATCTTTTTTTTTTTATATGTTGAGTTGTTTCTTTTTATAGATTATTAATTTAACAGGAAATGAAACTTTAGAATATTATCATATGATGGCGTTTTTTTTTTTTTTGACGATAACGCAATTAAGAATTTTATTTAAATATATGAATATTTAACAAAAAAAAAAAAAAAATGACAAATGAAGAAGATTCTTTAAATAAAAGTGAAATTGATTAAAGAATAATACAAGTTTTTTTTTTTTTGTTAAGTTAGAATATTAAAACATAATAATTTAATTATCAAAAGAATAATTTCGGAGCTATTATATAAATTTTAAAATAATCTTTATTTTATACATTAGAAAACGTTTTTTTTTTTAACAAATTAACTCATTTTGAATTGGTTTTGTTGGATTTGCATTGATTTTTGTATATAAAAAACAAAAGACTTAAGACACAAACTTGTTGTGAGGGTGCTGTTTATAACCTCCCACACACACACTCAAATGCTTTAATGTTGGCTTTCTGTTGTGGTTTAGCTTCAAACAAATTTAAAGAACAGATGTTGTTGTTATTGTTGTTGTTATTAAACACTTCGCCAGGAATTTTGTAAAAATATTTTTGCTTAAATTTAACACTATTAATTAGTATAACTATAAATAATTTTTTTATTCCAATAATTGTATATTTTTTTTTAATATCAGCCAGTTTTTTTTTTATTTTTTGTTACTTTGTTATACCTTTTTCTATATATTTTTTGTGTAATAACTTTTTTTTTTATTCAAATCTTAATCACTTGTCGTAGTTTTTTTTTTAATTATATTTTATCTCTTATTTAATTTTTTTATATATTTTAAGTTTTAAAAAAATCTTTGGTTTTTTTGTTTGTTTTGCATTGGTTTAATTTTTAAATCCTTTTTGTTTTTTGTAAATATTACGTAAATCTTCGTTTTTTTACTACAGATCGTTCCCGCTTAAATTTTAGATTTTAAATATTTTTCTATAAAATAAAATTATTTAACATGCGTTAAACCGAACGACCTTGCCAAGACCACGTTAAAAAGACGACTAAAGGTATGTAAGACTAGTTGTTGGTTAGTCTCACATAAAACCTAACAAAGCTAGTGAAACAAACAAAATATCAAGCAATTGATCAAACCAACCACCATAATCATATGTTGAGGTGTGAATATCAACAATATTAAAATAAAATACTCTAGGTGAGTACAACAAAATATACACAAACAAATACAAAAAAATAAGGGAGGGAAAATTTGACTTTTAAAGAAAATTTTTATATTTTTTAAAATAAATTTTTAATAAAAATAAATTAATCAATTGAAAAAAAAAAAAATTATTTAAAAACTATTTAAAACAAAATGTATCAAAAACTTTACTTGCAAAAAATATAAAAATAATTAACCAAAAATATATTTTATTGAAAAAAGAAAGAATTTTTTTAAAGAATAACAAATATTTAAAAAAAAATTAAAAACAATAAATTTAAATTTGTTTAATTGAAAATATAAAAAATTTTAAATTGAAAAATTTGCTTTTCAAAAATATTTTTTATTTTTAAATAAATTTTTAATAAAAAAATTAATTAATTCAAACAAAAAATTTTCTTTATAAATATTCTTAAAATCCGTTTAACACTAAATTGTATTAAAAAAAATTGTGTAAAAAATGTTAGTTTCAATATATAGTTTACCCCTTCCAACACACCAATTAATTGTACGCAATAATAAAAATAATTAAAAAAATATATTTTTTTAAATAAATTAAAAAAAAAGTATTTAAAACAAAACTAAAAAAGTATTTTGTAATAAAAAAAAACTGGTTGAAATTTAATCAATTCAAAATATAAAAGAAATCTTAAACTAAAAAATTAGCTTTCCAATGAAAAAATATTACATTGCAGAAGTTTTCTTTGGAAAGCAAATTTTTTAGTTTAAGATTTTTATAATCTTTAATTTCAAACTCATATGTATATTAGTTCTCATGTAGTGAGTAAACTAGTTCATATGAATGCTTGAGGTTTGGCATGGGATTGTTACCGCTTTCAAAACGTGTTCTGATGATGGGAACCTAGAAAATTCCCGAAATAGATCTATCAACACATTCCTGAAAGGGTCAAATAATAAATTTGAAAACAAAAACTCTATAGATTATTTGTTAGGACAATATCCTAATGAAGAAATATAGAGTATATGGCCTCGAACTTGAATAATTTTCATTTTCATTGCACAATTAAAGGTCGAAAAAAACATAATTTTTATTTTTAATAAAAATTATAACAAACTTGATTTTTTTTTTATTTTTTTGAACTACTCAAATTCAAACTAATTTTTTTTACAACAAAATTTTTTTAAATTAACTTTAAATACTTTTTTTTAATATCTTTAAAAAAAAATCTTTATATTTTCAGTAAAATATATTTTTTAATAATTTTTATATTTATTGAAATTATAATTTTTTATACAACTTTTTTAATAATATTAAGTTTTAAACTCATTTTAATAATGAGTGCATGTGGCATTAGAAATCTGTTTATCTATACCACGGTCAGTGATTGCACAGAAAATTTCATATAGACGCAATCAAACAAATAAAAAACATAACAAATATTACATTATTCAAAAAATTCAAAAAACAGTTTCACTGACGAAGGTTCAATACCAGAAACTGCGCAGTCTGATTCAGAAAAAAATTGAAAATTTGCAATGTAGTTATGATTTTTAGAAAATACACTCATTCTTCTCTACCACGCCTTTAACAAGAAATTTTTTTTTGTTGGAATTAATTAATTTTTTTATTAAAAATTTATATTTTTTGAATATCAAATACATACAGTAGTAACTCGATTCTTGCACATACTTGATACTTGCACACCTCGATTCTTGCAACATAGGAATATTTTTCATTACGCACTCTATACTTGCGACATCCGAAAATTTTGAACTAGATACTTGCAACATTTATGTATTATGTATATATATCAGCGTTCAATATTTGCTTAGAATGGGCGGAGAAAAACAATGCTTCATTAGACGATATTATGATGCTCCAGAGACTAAGAAGCAGTGTAGTACTGAACAAGCGACTTTGTACAATACAAACAAAAATTTTAAATTTCTTTAATTCCACATAAAATATGTATCTACTGTTATACGAATGCGTTGAACTTAAGTGTTTTCAATTGATATATTAAACTTTAATTCTAAACAGATGTATGTGCCTTTTATTTTGTATGGGAAATTAATACTCGGTACTTGCGACAACCTCGAAACTTGCACCGAGCCCGGTTTTCATTACGTGCAAGAATCGAGTTTCTACTGTATATTAATTTAAGATTTTTTATATTTTCACTTAAACAAATTTAAATTTATTGTTTTTATCTCCAACTTTTTTTTTATTTTGCGTTTTTTTTTAAAATAATTTTTATATTAAAATATAAAACATTTCTTTGAAAATCAAATTTTCCCTCCCTTACTTTTGTATTTATGTATTTAAAAAAAAAAAAAAAACAATAAAAAAAATTAATCAATTTAAAAAAAAATTATATTCTTAAAATCTGTTTTATTCAAAAAAATTGTGTAAACAATTTAAGTTTCAAAATATATAAAAAATTATTTTAAGAAAATATATTTCATTGAAGAAAATAAAAACTAATTTTAAAGGAATTTTTAAAAAATATTTAACTCAAAATTACAAAAAATATTGTAATAATAACACAATTAGTAGTTTTTAAAACAAACCTTAAACAATTTTAGTTTCAAAATATATAAAAATTATTGCAAAACAAACATGTTTATTGAAAATTTTATAATGAAAATGAAATTACATATTTAAATTTGAAGAATTTTTTTGATGAACAAAGATATGGATTTAATTTTTTTTTTGAAGAAAAAAATTATTTAAAATTAAAAAATTTTCCGGATAATGTTATTCTTATTATTTCGGTAACGGTATTTTAGGGATAACGATAGTTAGTTGAAAGGGTTTGGAATCAATAACAGCATTTATATATATATATTTTATAAACTTTATATATTAAATCAATTTTAATATATTAAACTAAAAATTTGAATTTTTAAACATTTAAAATTAATTTAAAAAAAATTAATTCCGATTTATATATTTAAAGAAACTAAAAATTAATTATTCAAAATTTGTTTGTAAAAAAATGTATTAATTTTAAATTAAAACTCTTTTCAATTTTTATTTTATATTTTGAATTAAATTAGTTTTAATAAATTAAAACAAAAATTGTATTTTTTTTAAATATTTTGTAATTCAAAAAATTAAAGAAAAAATTGTTTAATTTTTTATAAAAAATTTTGTAATTAATTTTTAATTCAAAATTTTATAGATTACAATATAATATATTATAATAAGTTCATGATTAATTAAAAAAAGTTAAAATTTATTATTTTATTAAGAAAAAATACTTTTTTTTGATCAGATGAGAAAATTCATTATTAAAAAAATAATTCATTATTAGAACAAATGATAAAAAAAAATCATTTAAGATATAAATGACATGATAACAACATTTTTCTAACATTTTTGAAAATAATTTTTTTTAACGGTTTTCGATATTGGTTTGACAAACATTTATTACAAAATTAGCTTTTTCTAAAGTTTAACTTTCCCTGTTATTTTTTTTTTATGAGATGAGCAAATCTGTTAATAAAAAAATTATTTAATTAAAACTTTGTTTCAATAATAAAATTTATTTTATTAAATTTTTGTTTAAAAAAAATGTCAAAAAAGATAAAAAAAATACTTTTTTTAATAATTAATTTCAAAAATAATATATTTTAAATATAAATGATTACAAACAATTTTTTCAACTAGTTTTGATATTTTTTTAAACAACAATTTAATAAAAAAAATCGTTATTAAAAATAATATATTTTTAATAATTAATAATAAATAAAGGATAAAATAATATTTTTTAAGTTTTTTTGATATTTCTTTTTTTAACAAAAACTTAATAAAATTAATTTTATTACTAAATCAAAGCATTATTTATTTTTTTTATCGATAAATTTTCTCATTTCATCAAAAGAATAAAAAAAAATAATTTTGAAAATTAAACTTTATAAAAATCAAATTTTTGTAAAAAAAAACTGCTATCGAACCAAAATCGAAAAACGTTCAAAAAATTATTTGAAAAATAAATTTAAATTAAAAACATTAAAAATTCTTATAAAATTTAGTTATATTCTTTCTCATTTATATTTTAAAAATTATTTTCTTATACTTCATTCATATTTTTCCACTACGCATTACAAAATTATGTTGTATTCATATGCTGTCAGTTGTATCATACCGATTTTTTATTTTTTTTTTGTTTTGGTATGACATCAAACCTTCATACCCATTTATAATGCTCTATACCACAATGCTTTTTAAAAATGGTTTCATATCTTACAGTTAGAAAAAGAGAGCACATAATCGAAACTAATACCTGAGTGTAACAGAGACAGTGCTATTTAATATAGTATAACAGTTATAATGTTAAAGCCAACAAACATATACATAAAGTACTAGTAGTATAACAGTTTGAGTAAATTAAATTTATTTAACCAATAGCTAAACGTTTCGCTAGTGATTCACAACCACTACACTCGCATAAGAAAATTAAATATACAACAGCAACTAATTGCAAAGAGAAGAAATGAAGCACAAATAAATGATCAATTAAACCAATTGCAAAGCAAAAAAAAAAATTACTCAAATAAATAAAAAAACTTTTTGTAGAGAAAATTAAGGAAAAATGAAAACTACTTGAAAAAATGTTAGAAAAATAATTCCGATTTAGCTTTAATTTTAAACTATTCCTTAAATTTTCCTCAAAACTTCCCTTTAACAAAACTGGTTATTTTTGCGTGCGGCGTCCTTGTTTTTTTTCAATATAATATAAAAATAAAGAAAATGATATTTAAAACTAAATTATAACACTTGTTAAAATTTTACCATTATAACAAAAACCATCCTTTTTGTTCATAATTATCCTGTTATAAACCTCCTTTTTTTTGTATGTGATTTTCATAATCAATTTTTCTTTTTGTCACTTATAAAAAAAAGGACGGTTCACTCACCTTTTGTCCGCTACTGGCTGTCGAGCCATTACTAGCGGTACCATTTTTAGGATCTTTACGTAGATCTTCTGGTTCTCTTTTAATGTTAATTGTGCTAGTAGACGATTGCTGTTGTTGACGATGTTGATCAGCTGTTATGACCACTGTACCTGTACCCCCACCAGCTGCACTAACTATGGCGGATTGTTGTTGTTGTTGCTGCTGCTGTTGTTGTGCTAGACTTGTGGCTGTGTTGACATTTGCGGCGGCAGCTGCTACAGCAGCCGATGTTGCTGATGGGTGTGAGCCAAGCAATAAGCCTTGTATCTCGTTTTGCGATAGGCTCGACACATCAAGAGGTGTGGTTTGACCGTTAAGCTTTGCACTGGGAGCACTATAGATATGCACACAATAATAATTGCGAATATACAAAGAAAAAAGAAAATAAAAAAAAAAAAACAAAAAGAGAAGAAAAAAAACAAAAAAAAAATTAAATTAAGTAATTAAGATTCTTTATGCAGCAAATGTTAGAAAACAACAACACATGAAAAATTGCACACATTTTTTGTGATTATTATTGGCACCTGAAATATTGGAAATTTTTTTTTTTTCATAAGAAAAATTAAAATGTTTAAAATATTTTCAATAAATTATATAAATTTTCAAAGTTTTTAAATACGTAGCTATATTGATTAAATATTTGGAAAATGGTATACAGTTTTATTGGAAAAGAGAAAATAATAGATATTTTTGTGTAATAGAGTATTTTTTTATTTTTCTTTAGAGTCTCAGTTCTCATAAAAATCTTGAAACTGTAACGAATAAGTGAACTTGTGATTCCGCAGTTTAGTAGTCAAAAATGTCCAAAATTAAATTAGAAATTTAAAAGTTTTTAATTTAAACAACATGATTTATTTTAATGATAAAGCCAAAATAACGACTGAAAAAAATTGCATACTTTACGCAGGGGTTTTTATATTATTTTAAAAGCATACTTTAAGGGATTTATTAATGGAAACTAAATTTGGCACTACATTCTTCTTTATATTGTAAAATACACTAACAAGGAATGCCCAATGGTTGCCCTCAGATTTGGATAAAATTTGGATGTCATCAGCAAAAACTAAAAATGGCGTAACTTGTATATTTAGTTTGAACAAAATGAACAACATTTTGTTAATAAACATATCGGCCAATGTTAATATTTAAGGGGTAAAAATGAGTCCCAAAACTGTTTGAAATATTTTTATTTAACCCTTTAATAATCATTGACTTCTTTTCCCCTCATTTTGCTTGTCATTCAGTTTCGGTCAAAGTCATTTTTATTATTTCTTTATTTTTTTTTTTCTACCTCTACATAACTAGTTAGCCTACAAAAAATTCTCTCTACACTCAAATAAAAGTTTACCAAAATATTAAGTAATTTGAACTAAGTTTTAAGAAATTCGGTAACGATTTGACTCCACTCAAAACTTAAATCAAGTACACAGTTTTCTTAAAAACAAGTAAAAACCATTTACTTCAATTAAGTAAACTTGTATTAAAATGGAGTAATTTTTGATTTAAATTTTATTAAACTTTACCAAAATTTAGTATATTTTTGACTTGCATTAAGTATACAATGTTCTTAAATCTAGTAAAAATATCTTAAAATCGAGTTAATTTTTTATAAACTTTAAGAAGCTTTAACTTATTTTTAGTTCATAAGTTATACTCATATTAAGTAGTTAGATTAAAAATAAACAAACGAAAATTTTGATTGTCTGTCTAATTTTTTTATAATATTATTAATTAATTGACACACTCAGGGAATTTCTGCAGTAAATATTTGTAGTTGTTTAACCCATTCCTGCCTATTAGGTATTTAAATACCCAAAAAGGAGCCATCTTAAAAAAATTTATAGCTAAAGCCAGGTAAGAGTTGCATCAAATTGATGTTTACAGGTAGGTGGAGAAAGGATAAAAATACTTTAGGAAAATGTTGGTGTAAAATTGGGGGTTGGTAGTTATCTGTTCAATTGTCTGCAAATTTACATATTCTGAAAAAATGAAAGAAAGAATTGAAATTGGCTCTTAAAATTGGAGAAGCGACACATCGGAAAACTTTATTGTTGGCTAATAGTGTTAGGTATTCTTTAAAGTGCAAAAAATTTGTAGCTGGGTAGGACCACTCACTAGGGCTACAGGTATGATTTCATGACATGACCATTAAAATACGTATTTTACAGTTTTATGAAGTACCCTTGCTTGAAATATCGATTATTTTCAAGTAAAAATGAAGAGTTTTACATGAAAGAGCATAACAAAATAATTTAATTAAAAAACACAGAGGAATTATTTTATATCAGTGGTTAATTCATAAGTCCCAAGTATGGGAAATCGAAAAGAAAATTATATCAAATAACTTCCAAAACCTTAAGTAAAGAATGTGTGAAATTTCATCGATATTGGACAATGGAATCGGGGGTCAGGCATTAATGGGTTAAGTTGTAATACAGTATCTTTATTTTTAAGTTAAAAACCAGTAATTTGTGGAAAAAATTTAATTTTTGACTACATATTTAGTTCATTTAAAAAAACAATCCAAATCAAATTACTATATTATGATTTTATATTCATTTTATAAAGTAGTTTTTTTAATTTAAAAAAATAAAACGAATAAATGTTTTTTTTTTACCACATATGTGGTTCATTTTTACTACAATTGTGGTTCATTGAACAGTAAATAACAAATGACAATGTTAGTTGAATTTACTGAAATGTAAGTCGTCTTTTTCAAGTGAAATATCATTTGTTTTTAACTACATTTGCAGTGGTCTTTACAACAAAGAATGTTTCTTCGGGGAACCCAACGGTAACGATGAACTATGGTTATACACGAAACTAACAAACATGTACATTTTAGCGGCTCAATCTCAAATCTGGGCGGTAAAAAATTTAACGTTCAAAACTTTTGCGTTTTCTGAATTCGTAAGCAATTTAATACATTTTAAGATTGATTGCTAAAGTACAAATCGTTTGATACCCTTAAATTAATTTGGCGGAGTATAATAAAAAGATACCATTTTCGTTATCATTACATGTTCGTTAGTATTGTCTCCTCTATTATCTTAATTTCTAAGAAATTGGTGAGTGACCCCAGGGATGACTTCCTTTTGAGTGCGAATAGAAAAAAACAGTTTCGTGAGTTATATTATTGTGCATGCTTAGTTTTTTTAATAACAGTTGGATATCATTCATAATACTATCTTTAGTGTGGATGTTAATTGTTAAAATTTTGGCGCCCAACGTGGGACTGTCTAAAAATCAATCAAAACTGTTAAGAATTTTGCCATAATATAAAACGCCATTGGCTAGGCGGATGTGTGGGTTCGCATTATTTTATTTGCCTTTACACAATTTTTACACTCAACGTGGGGAAACCTTAAATAACAGTCCTAATCAAATAAAGAAATTGATCGCAAAAATGTAAAGAAGTAAAGAAAAGCAAATAGACTTAAATAAACCAAATTAATGAATATAAGGGATGTCTCCAATCGTTTATAATAAACAAGAGTCGAGAGTAATGGGAGAGTAAATGGGCCAATGAGTTTTATTTAAAAATTTATTATTCAAAAAGCTATTGAAGACGCTGTAATACTGATAATTTTTTAAAGATACAAATTTGGAGGTTTTTGACAAAATGGGTATTAAAAGGTAAGCATTTAGAAGCAAATTTACTTTTAATTCTCTACAGAATAATTTTATTTCACATTTTCTTTTTAAACTTTAAAAGAAGGGACTTGAAAATAACTATTTATAATTTCCAAGCATTGAAACATTCATATTCATTTAGTGATAATGCAAATTTGAATACCAATTTTTTGCACAAATTTCAATCTTTTCTACCAACTTTACCTCGAAACATTTTTTTGTACTAATTTTTGCTGAATTGAGTTTCGTTTGGATTTATTTATATACAGAAAAAAATATTGGTTAGAATTCGGCCAAAATCATTAAAATTTATTTGATAGGAAGTTATTTCATTAGGAATTAATAAAGTAAAAATACTGTACTTGCAATTATTGGTATTTATAATGAAATTTTCAAACAAAATTCGGTTAGTAATTGTGTACAGTTGATAATTCAAGAAAATCGGTACAATCTATAAAACTTCAAAAGAGTTGACTGCAAATACTGATTTTCCAACCCAATATGCCAATAAATTAGGGTTTCAGTAGATCCAACGGAATTGTGGATTGCATTGTTCATAAAAGCAACTAATGATTGGTACTTGTAAATGAATTTTAAACTATCTTTGCTTTCTTAACAATATATTCAAATTCAAATTTGGCACTCAAGATTTATAAGTGTTTGTGATATAATGTGTAAAGCGTTAGCCAATTACTCCGAGTTTCCGAGTTCAAATACCGGAAAATGTAAACGCAAGTTTTTTTTTTAATTAAAATAAAATACCAAACAGCAAATAATTTAAAGAAATTTAAAAGTAATTGTGGTGCAATAAGTAGGACAGAGCAATATTAATCTGAAGGCCACGGTTTAATACTTGAAGAACAAAAAAAGTTTTTTTTTTTAATTTAATAACATTTTGTTGAACGTTATAATATTTATGTGGAATATGATATTGAATAAGACAACTGCATATTACATTTCACGACTAGAAATATAATTTAATATGAAGATAGTTGTCGTAACCGTCAAAATTCTATTGGCAACAAGTTCGGAGACCACAACTAAGACTATTACTACAATCTATTTTTAGCTGGACACCCTAATACATATAATAAATTTTTTTTTTTAAAGTTATAATAACTTTTTACTGATTAAATTTTTATTTTATTTTATGGGTTGTTTTTATTAAAACAACGATTTTTATGACAATTTATCGATATCCTTAATAATCCCAAATCTTAATGACTTTTATATCACAAAAATACCATCATTATTAACGGCATTTCAATAGCCAATTAAATTAAATACATATTTTTCTGTTTTTGTGTGTTTGTTTAACAAATTAGGGCAATGAAAAAGGAACTAAAAACCATTTGTTGGTTTTAATGTAACGTAATTTTCATGTTATTATAATTGTACAATGACACTTTACAATTAGTTTTAGTGTTTGCTAAAATTGGTAATAAAAATCCTTTTTTTTTGCCAATTATGGTGATAATGATCATAATTGTTTGTTATACATTTTTATGGTCTATGGCTAAATAAGCAACAAAACCCAACCAATGCTGGCTGCAACATAACGATGCAGATGCCAATGTCGATGATAATGATTACAAACATGATAATAATATAACAATGACAATGATCATAATGATGATGTTGATGGTAAAGTTGTTGGTGGTATAGAAAACATAAAAAACATAACAACAATAAGAAAAAACTTCATATAACAACTTAATTGAACTTGAAATACAGTAAAACAAATCAACAAACCAAAACATTAAACTAACTAGTTTTTTTCGTTGGTTTTAACAACTACCAATTTTCAACAGCAGAAAAAAAAGTTGTATACAACAAATACTGCATACAAAAATTAAGTGTAAATGTTGTTGCAGCCTATAAAACATAAACAATTCTAAACACGCTCGTATAGCCTTTTTTGCGCTCAATATAATTTTAATTTTTTTCTTAAATATATTTTTGTCAGTGTTGCCATTTCTTGTGTAATTACCAGAGAAAACAAATTTTCATTTGTTGCTTTTTTTTCTGCCATTTTTACTTATATTTGCTTATTTTGCTTATTTTGACTTTTTTTCATTTTTAGGCTTAAAACCAGCTTTTTCTTAAGATTTTCGAATTGAAATTAAATTTTTTCGCTTAAAATGTTTATTGCTTAAAATTTTTGCTTTTTCTTTTAAAAAATCTAATTTTTTTATATTTTTTGTAGTTTTGCTGTTTTTACATCTTTTACAATACGCTTTGCTTGTATTTCAAAAGAAATAAAGAAAAAGCTTTTTTGTTATTTGTGACTTGAATTTACACTACAATATTTTACTTTGCAAAAACACCGAAATAACTTAAAAAATTACGCATTTTAATTTTACAGAAAAGTTTGTTTATTTATGGATTTAAAAAAAAAAAAAAATTAAATGAACACTAATGATTCAATACAGTCACAGTAGATTTAAGGCGTTTATGTCTACTCCCATTGATTTTGAAAACGTCGCTATTATTTATTTTATTTTATTAATTAATAATCATATAATTACAAATTATATACCCCTATATTACACTAACCGAGCACTAGCTACTATGGCTTTCGGCGCGTTGTAGCGAAAACAGACCAGTGCCTCTGGTGGGAATCGAACCCACGACCTCCGCACTGATAAGCCAGCACGCTACCAACTAGCCTACCGGGGCGCACTCAATATTATTATTTTTGTGATTTACGTCGTAAAAACTAGCCTTTACTAAGTCCATGAAAAACCCGTACATTATAAAGACAGTTTTCAATAGAATTATTACCCTAATTAAAAGAAATCTTCAAACATATTAAAAGTTTTATAAAAAGGAAACCTGTTAAATTCTGAGCATGTTTTTAAATTGAAAGTGTGTGAAAATATTTTCGTAAGGAAAAGCTTCTATATTCCAAAAAAAAAATTTGCTTATTGACAAAACTTTTTATATCTCTGAGTTTTTTTTTTAATTCAGATTTTCATATCCTTGGATTCCAAGGACTTTTTTAATAGAAATTACTTGGATTCTCAGAAATTTTCAAAAAGGAAAACATCCGACTCTGAGAAAATAAATTTATTAATTTTTTTATTTCTACACTTAAAATACTATGTAGGTAAAGACCACTGCAAATGTAGTTAAAAACAAATGAAATTTCACTTAAAGAAAGGACGACTTACATGTGAGTAAATTCAAATAACATTGTCATTTGTTTTTTAATGTTCAAAAAATGAACCGCAATTGTAGTAAATTGTAAATGTAATTGTAAAAAATAAACAAACATTTATTTTTTAAAATAACAGAAACGACTGTAAAAAAATTAATGTAAAATCATTTTTTTTTTTTTTTATATTTAAAACAATTTTTATTATAGCTATTGTTTTGTTACACTGCAACTAGTTACTTAAAACTAACGAGCAATTTAATTCTATTTTATATAAACAGCTAAAGTATTGTGATTAAGATGATTTTTGATTAGTCTCTATAAAGGCCACGAAGATCAGAGGGTTTAGTTCTCCTTAATCGACGAGTAGGGCCATTGTTGGTAGCTAAGGATGATGCTTCTTCGTTGACATGGCATAGTAATCTTTGATTATGGGATTCAGCAATCTTGCTTATTGTGGTACGCACAGAGTCCACATGTAGGTCTCTGTGAATATCTTTGTTTCTTATGTAGTATGGTGCATTAACAGCATTTTTCAAAACTTTATTCTGGAACCGCTGTATAATTTCGATTATAGTTGGTTTCGCACAACCCTAAAGTTGTGCACCGTAGGACCATATTGGTTTGAGTATTTGCTGGTACAGCATAAGTTTATTTTCGATTGATAATATTGAATTACGGCCTAGCAGCCAATGCACCTTTCGGTATTTTATGTCTAGCTCTTCTTTTTTCTTTTTTACGTGAGCTTTCCATCGAAGTTTTGTATCAAGTGTCATTCCCAAGTATTTTGCAGTATTGGAGTATGGAATTATGTTATTAAATAATCGAACAGGATGGTATGTCATGCGTTGGTTTGTAAAATCAGTGTGAGTTGATTTGGAGTTGTTTAATGAAATTTTCCACTTCTTGTTCCATTCTTCAATTAGTGTTAAGGCAGACTGCAGTTTTTCCACTGATTTTTCTGCTGTTTTGTCGACAGATAACAATGCGGTGTCGTCGGCGAAGGTAGCAATCGTGCAATTGGCTGGTATAGGCATGTCATAGGTGTAAATAAGGTACAAAAGAGGACCTAGCACACTACCTTGGGGTACTCCAGCTGTTATTGGTTTCAGATTAGACCGTTCATTTTCATGCTTCACATAGAAATATCTGTCAGTTAAATATGAGTGCAGAATTTTACATATTTGTGATGGAAATATTGAATTAATTTTTAGCAATAAGCCTTTGTGCCATACCTTATGAAAGGCTTGTGAGACGTCCAGAAATACTGCAGAGCAGACATGCTTTTCTTCTAATGATTTTTCAATTATATCAGTAATTCTATGTACCTGATCTATAGTAGAGTGTTTGCTTCTAAAGCCAAATTGGTGATTGGGTATTATATTTTTGGAAATTAATATAGGGTTAATTCTTTTTAATAGCAATCTTTCAAATAATTTGGATAATTGTGTTAAGAGTGAAATTGGTCTATACGATGTTATTTCATATGGTGATTTACCTGGTTTTGGCACCATTTTGATCTCTGCAACTTTCCAATAAATAGGAACATGTTTGTAATAAAAAAACAGCATTAAATATATCACACAACTTTAAGAGAGCTTTGGTGGACAATTGCTTTAAAACTTCCACAGTTATTAGTTCATAGCCAGGGGCTTTTTTCAGTTTAAGTATCTTAATTTCATGTTTAAGTTCTGCAACAGTAATATCTGCAATTAGAGTATCGTCGTATATAAGTTCTCTAGAAACTTGCTCAGAAGAATTTTCACTATCAGAAAATATACTGCCTAAGTGATTTGCAAATGTAAAATCATAAAACAGTTATTTGATGTGGTTTGTTTTTTTAAAAGAATTACAAGGTTAGTAAAAAATTTAATTTGTTCTACAAATGACTGACATTTATATTAAAAACAAAGACACTGTATTACAATCCAAACAACTACATATTTTTAAAGCTGAAGTTCCCTGAGTGTACTAATTATTTTTAATTCCATGTGTAATTTTAAATATTTTATGTAATTTTGACTCTCATCATATACTCAGGGAACTTCTGCTGTAAATATTTGTAGTTGTTTGAGTTGTAATACAGTATCTTTACTTTTAAGTGAAAAAACAGTCATTTGTAGAAAAAATTTAAGTTTTGACTACAATTGTAGTTTATTTAAAAAAACTAACCACATCAAATTACTGTATTATGAGTTTACATTCATTTTATACGTTGTTTTTTTTTTTTATTTAAAAAACAAAACAAATAAATGTTTGTTTATTTTTTACTGCATATGTGGTTCATTTTCACTACAATTCTGGTTCATTTTTTGAACAGTAAAAAACAAATGACAATGTAAGTTGGATTTACTGAAATGTAAGTTGTTATTTCTTTGAGTGAAATTTCATTTGCAGTGGTTTTTAACTACATCGTATTCTAAGTGTATGTAATTTTGAATTTCTCTTGTGGCAACACTGATTTTTGTTGATCAATGTTAAAAGTACAAAAAGGAAAAACTAACCAGACAACAAGTATGTGGTAAGTAGCAGTAGAGTAGTAAGTAGTCTTACATGTTATATTTGTTGAAAAAAGGCTCTCCTTTGTGGCAAAAAGAAAAAAAAATCAATCAAAGCCAAACAACATGCAGAACAGTAAACACATAAAAATCAACCAACCACAAAATCATGTTTTATGTTTTTTTTCTTTTTTAAATTTTGCGCAAAGACTTGAAACAAAAAAAAAAAATTGCAGGCACGCGTCAACAATTTAATGCCACAAATCTTGCACACTCAACTCACAAAAATAACAAAATAAATATAAAAAAAAAAAATCAGAGACGTTTTACAAATCATACAAAAAAAGCCACTATAACAACAAAACTCGTGTTGTAGGTAATCTAGAGAATCTAGTCTAAAATTACTTTTGGTTTAACTTGTATTTCATCGTATGGTATGTTGTATTGTTGTCGATTGAGTTATCAGAAGAAAAAAAAAGCAAAACTGAGGGTGTTAAAATTATAACAAAACACGAAATAAAACAAAACGCTACTACTATTTACTACTATAGATACCTAGAGAAGCAGGTGCTATGGGAACTTTTTTTTTTTATTGTAATTAAATATTTAAATATGTGAATTGTTTTAATTAACTAAATAATTAGTTACATATTTGTAAAGAGATATTACAAAAAAACATTTTTTATTGGCATATAGAATTTATAAAAATTCATTTAAACTATCTACTGATTATTTTCCTAATAAAATGCCCCTAATTTGTCTTTTGGGAGGCAGAAAATTTCAAATAGCGTACTTGGAAATTTGTTCTGGAGTAACAAACGATGAAGTGATTGAAAAACTATTGCATACTTTAAGGTGGCATGCTAGTTTGTAGATGGATTATTTCCTTTAAGCTTCAAAACAAAATTCCTTAAAACTATGTCGATTTTTAACTTTAGCTGCATTTATATTTGCCATCGAAATCCAGTCTGAACTAGATTTCGATCATAGATTTCAAAATCTAGTTTAAACTGGATTTCGATGTAATGTAACTGCAGAATCTCAGAAATTGTTGATAGTATTCTCGAAAATTTTAATTTCTCAGGAAGTATTGATAATAAAAAATTGGATATATTCTTTAAAAACATTTCATACTTATAATTGTCGTAAGTAGAGATTTGCACGTGAGTAAGTAACTTTGACTCACGCTCACGAGAAAAAAATTCCACTCACGATTTTTAATTTTAACTCTATCGATTTTTTGCTTTAGAAATCTCTCTTTAAATTTTGAAAGTATTTTCGAAAATTTTATCTTTCACTTTTTCAGAAACTATGGATGAGAAAAAAATTGGAGTTGTTTTTTAAGAACATTGCATTCTTATACGTACCATCCACTCACGAATATTTTTTACTCACATTCATTCCGGTTCACGTGAGTAAATTCAGGTTTTAAATTCAGATTAACCTCACTAATATTTAAGCGTGATTCATGTTAATAATGCAAAATCACGAAATAAAATGTCACCGGAGAAAAATTAAATGCTAAAATTAAGATAAATTGCCAGTAAAAAAAATAAACTTGATTTGGTAAGTACTAACTACATGTTTAAACCGCTTCTTTGGAGAAAGGAAAAGCGAAGGCCTATTTTCATTGCATCTTAAGAGACATGAAAGAAGTGCCTTTCACTTGCTGACATATCAAGTGGAACATCGCGAACAAAAGTCATATCTTCTCGAATTAGTTTAGGAAGCGCTCGGTAATTAAATAAAGCCTTCCAAAACTGCTTCTGGGTGAGCAGTATTTTTTTCTGCGTTGTGTATGTTTAACTCAAGATTACTCTGAATATATAATTTTGCCATTTATTTTGTATCTGAAAATCGCAAACATGTTAAAAATTTATTTATATTCAACAGTCGCTGTTTCAAGGGGGAGGGACTGGAAATTCCCCCCCCCCCCCCCCCCCAAATGATATTATTTCAATACAAAAATGTAAAAAAGATTAAAAAATGAATTAAACTATACAGAACCAATTTCAATTATACATAAACAATTTAAGCATTTTATTATATCTGATTCAAAAAAGAATTTTTAACCGGGATATTAAATCGGCAAAAAATAAAAGGAAGTATTTATTAAAAGCAAAAAAAATTGTTTTTGTAAAATTCTACTCACACACGAAGAATTTTTTCTTACTCACAAAATTCAGGTCAGAATTTAAAATACTTTTACCATGGCCATCCCGAAATTTAAAAATTAATTGAGAGTCCGTTATTAATTGCTTCTCTAGGATTTTGATTTGGATAATGTTTTTCACAAGGAAGTTATCGCGAGGCGGACCCTCAGATAGCGATGGAACCTGGGTATGTAGCAGAGGGAAAACCCTAAGTAACACCTATACTAGTTTAGCTGCCCTCTTCCATATTTAGGGGTTAAAACGTGGGGTCAAAGTGATCAAAAATTTTAGTTTTTAGAGTTTTATTCGTGAGAAGATATTTAAAAAAGATCTAAAAGTTTTCAAATCAGAAAGAATCTGCAAACCCATTTTTAAACCCTAAAAATTCGATTGGGCATGTTTGTTTCTAAGCGAATATTTCTCATTTTTGTCCCCTCTATCACGAACACAGTAAAATGTTGCTATTTGCCAACTTAAATTTGGTTAGTACAACCTAAATTCGGTTACTAAGAATTTCAGTCGGTTGGTAAAACTGAACATTAGTTTTCACAACAAAGTTTGGTTAATTCAACTGAATTTTAGTTGCTACGCCCATAATATTCAGAAATCTAGTATAAATAGCAGAATTCATAAGTTGTTACCATTAATATACACTTTTCAATTCGGTTGGCACTTTATTTCTCTGTGTGCATATCCAAGTTTAATTGGGGACTCGGTGGTCCACGTTGGTATCCCGTGTTCGATTATTCATATTTCATATAATGGGTATCAAATGAAAGGTATTTCAAAGAACTTTCTTTAAATGTGCAAGACAGGTACAATAAGGTAAAGCGTTTCATGTTGTTTATTAAATTATCACAATTTCAGCGGGTTTAAATAATTTAGATAATTGAGTTATCAAACGTTTTCTCTCGCGGACTTTAACCTTGTTAAAAAAATTATCATATTTTGAATATGCTCTCATACAAAATTATTATTTAATCCTCTACATTTTACTTCCAAAATTTTATATTGTAGCGATAAGAAAAAATGCGAAATCTGTTACTTTTTCCTCCTCTATAAATATGCATATTTCGGCTTAATCGAAATTCAATTGAAAGGTTTGGAAATTCCGACAGGGTGAGGCAAATAACGTTTGCTATAAGTTTGAAAGCTAGGATTTTGAAATTTAATCCCGCTGTATTTTTGGTAATTCCAATGGGGAGGGGCAAGAAGCGAAAAAAAATTTCCTCTATCAGACAGACAATAGCCTTTTGTCAAGAACTTAATCATTTGAAATATTTGTTCCTTCGAAAATTACCTAACTCACTGATATTATACTATTTGGATTTCAAGCCAGGAACGTGCTAAAAATAGGGGTTAAAGATGGACAAATCTGCCAATCGAGTGCATGGCCAAACCGCTAAATCAAGAAACTTGGAGTTTGGTATGTGGGATCCTAATCCCGCATAGACATCCTTCTAGGAGGGGCATAAAAGAAAAAATTATTTTCTTGGTGGTCTGGCCAAGCCGCTAAGGAACCGTGGGTTCCTAATCCCTCGTAGACATTCGCTTAGACAAAGTTTCTACAAATTAATTTGAGATGGGGCATAAAGGGAAAAAGTCCCCCTTAGAAAGAAGCTGGGTTTAAGGCTTGGCACGAATCTACAATTTGTTATTGCATACCTTTAGGCTTTAAATTTCAGTTATAAATGCATAAACTTTGTTGTCTTGCATAATTTTATTTAAATTCGCAAACATCTTTAAATGAGGTTCTTAATTTTATAATTTCAAAAGATTTATTAAAATTTATATTTCCCATTTAAATAAAGATTAAAATAAGGGATTTTAAAATGGGGTTTTCTAATGTGGTTATTATTTAAAACTTTTCGACTGACAAACATTTCAAACAACTTAAATTCTAGTTAAATTAATTTCTAAAATGTTCTCATAGAATTTCTTAAGAAATCCTAATTAAAACGCAATTTTATTGTTGTTTAAATAAAAAACAAATAAATGATTTGCGCACTTTTCCACAGAAATTGAGCGTGTAAACATTATAAACGTATAGAGCATGGAAAAGGTCATCTTACAAAAAAAAAATTTATATATAAATTAACACACTATATACAGCTCGTATTTAAACTACAAAATGTGACAGAAAACAAAAACGAAATTGCTATTGCGTACAATTACGTTTTTTTACACATTTTAAATAGAATTTTAAATTAAAAAATATGATAATAAAGAAACTTTATTAAAACTACAAACATACATTTAAGATCATGTACAATGTGGAGCAATTTGTACAAAATAAAAAAATTTCAAATTTCAAATTTCCACGAAAATAGCTGGTAAGTAAGTATAAAGGAAGCTTGTCAAAAGAAGGTTTATGGTTTTGTATGGTTTAATGACATTAAAACATTGTTAAGAGAGGTGATACACGTAAAGTACTAAACAATTAAAACATTTTTTACACAAAAAAAAAAACACATTAAAACATATATTTTAAAAACTACCATTAACCGTTTAACAATTTATATGAGCTATTTCAAAAATATTCGTTGAAACCAACTTTAAATGCCTCTTAATTGAGAGAAATGTTAAACAGCGCTAGGTAGACAATTCATAAAAACTATGACCTGCAAAGGTTAACATTGAAAAGTCTTTACCTAAGGAATTGATGACCATTTAAATGTCAAAAAATTTCAAAAAATTACTTAAAACTTTCAAGAGCTTTTTCATTCATTTAATTTTTTACCAAATGAACTAGAATAGGCTTGGGAGATACATTCACTACAAATATATTACTTTTTGTGCATCTGGCATTCACAATTACTATTCAAATTGGTTGGTTTCTTAGTAAATAGCACCTCCGAGTCAAAAAAAAAAGCATTTTAAAATTGTTAACCTTAAAAATGTTATGAACTTTTTAAAAATTTAGCGAACTCCGAAGAAAAAGGTTCCGATATTGGTATATATAAAAATATATAGACATATGTATAATTCCATAACATATCATATTTTAGTTGATCCGAAAAATGGCATACTTAACCTGATCCCATGGGATCTCATCTGATATAATTTGATCCGAAAAAAGGGTATATCTAATTTGATCAAGTTATGTATAATTTGATACATCAAATTTGATACTTCATAAAATCCTTTAAAAATGTTTATAAATCCTAACTAATATTTTGTTTCACATTTCAAATAATAATAAAAATTTTAATATAAATCAAAGGATTTTAAAATTATGTGATTTTAATTTGACTAATATGTGATGCCATATACAATTATATGTACAAGTTATCTATTTTTTTCTTGTTTCTAGCATATATTTATATATAATTATCAGAGAAGGCAAATTAACTTTTTTTTTATATGTTTTTTTTTCACTTTTTTATAATTGCTTTTTTACGATTCAATACGACTCAAAATGATTTTTTTATTCATAAATATTATTTAATCTATTAACTTTGAACTTTGTTTTAAGTTAAGATATAATTGTTTATTTAATAAACACCAACAACACAGTGTATTATGCCTAGAGATTCTAGAGTGCACACGATCAATGTTTATTAGTTAAAAATGTTTTATTTTTGATTTGAGTTACCCAGCAAAACTTTGGTAATGGGTGCGATAAAGTAATGCATTACCTTGTAATATGTACTCCTTACCTGTATCATTATTTTCCAACAAGAAGTAATGAGTTACCGATAATTAAACACTCATGGATTACCTTGTAATGAGACCTCATTACATTTTACTTCAAAACATAAAATAATGACTTACCGATCATTAATTACATAATGCATGAATTATAAACGTAAAGTAATTATTAATATATAGTTTTGAAAATCTATTTATAGACACATTACTTTCTGATTTTTTGTAAGCATGAGGGTAAGGTGTATATTTTTGATATCACGAACGAAAACACGAAGCACAACAACTCATTTACATTTTAAGCAATAAATTATTGTATGTATCGATAGCTCAGTTGGTAGAGTTCTCGCCAAACTTATTGTTAAATACCAGAGACCCCAGGTTCGAATCCAAGCATGACCATGTATTTATTTAATAAAAAAAAAGTTATTTATTTAATTAAAAAAATATCTGTAAAAAAAATTTTTATGCACTTTTTTTTATGAAAATCTATTTATAAACACATCACTTTTTCCCACCATGTAACCATGTAAGTAACCAGCTACTTTACCCCCTACAAGGTAATGAGTTACTTTGAGGCTCATCGCCTGTATAATTCATCAGTGAAGTAACGTGTAAAGTAATGCATGAAGCCCTATGGCGATACATTACTTTACCCATGATTTGGTAATGCGTGGTTTTGCTGGGTAGTTCAATTATTCCAATTTTGGTTTTTATTTTCTCATCAAGTAAATTAAGCAATACGGGTAAAGCGTTGATCTTTTTCGTTCAAAAACTATAATTTGGGTAAAGATTTTCGATGACGCAAAATGAAACATGTAAGGACCTGTCAGTAGATAAATAAAAATTTTACGGTTTTTGTTTCACAAAAAACAAATTATCTTAAATTATCTTAATCTTGCTCACATCATAATTTTAACTGCAAATCAAATTTTAGTTGCAAATCAGTAAAAATAAATGATATATTCAGTTAATTGAAATTATTTCAGTTTTTTTTTCTCCAAAATGTAGATATACACACACTATATACATATCTTGTTTGAATGTCTGGAGTATTTGTATGAATCTTTTCAATTGCAATTTGAATTGAAATAATTTTGTATGTAAACAAACCATTTTAATAAAAAAATGGACTGGAATTTTTTATTGTATATTTTTTTTCTAAAGCAGGCACCAAATAAAAATTAAAATTTATAATGGGAACAAATAAACTACGATATTCTGTTTCTGTGGTTAAAATTTTATGAAATTTTAAACAAATGGAAATAAATGGAACTAAAAAAATCGGTAAATTATAGTAAATTATTGTGAACAAATGTATATAAAAGTGTAAATAAATAATTATTAAAAATATAACGCTATTTTGAATTTAACTGAAAACTTTTTTATTAAACTACAAACAGGTTCCCTGTTTCGGAGTGTATATACAATTTTTTAATTTTCCGAATTTAAAAGTATTTAAATAGGGTTACTTACAAATAAGTAGGGTTACTTATTTATATTTATTATATATCATAAAACCGGCAAAAAGCGGGTATTCAAGAAAATAATTGCGGCTTTATTTTTAAGTTCTAAAATATGTACTTAAGTTTCTTTTTATTTTTAATACATTTTGATGGTATAATATATATTTTGAAATATGATAAATACAATGGGATCTATAAATTGATGAAAATTTAATTAAATCCCAGCATAAACTGTAATTATAATATTTTAAATTTGCTTCAAACTGAAAACCGTCTAACATTTTTGCGCCGTTAGAGCTAAACGCAGATACATTTATCATGCTTAAGTATAGGTTAGTATATACACAGAGAGAATTCACTGTGTGAATGAAAAATTTCTTAAACGTTAAGAAAAAGTTTCATAGTTTTAATGAATGCTTGATTACTAAGAAGACAAGAATGGAGCATAATTGATTATTAATAGTTTTATGTAGGCTCTAGCTTTTCTAACACTTCGGGTTCTGATGAGATCTTTAGCCAGATCGAAATACTAGTATCAACCTAGCTAATATGTTTGATTTGCTTTATTTTTGTAAATATACAGAGGTTGAAAGCTCGTTATAAATTGAAAATAACATAAAAATAATCTCGATGTATATAAAAACAAAAAACTAATATAACTGTAAGGAAACTATTTTTAATTAAACTTTTTCATTAATCCTAAGAAATTTTTAATAAACAACATAATATTTTTCATTAAATTTTATGAAAAATGACATCAATTTAATGAAAATTTACAATGGACGAGTTCCAGTGACAATTCGTACATCTAATGCAAAAATTCAGTGATATCATGCAGATACACAAAAAGTTATTCATATCATACAAAAAAAATTTTAAAACATTTCGACCCAAAGTGTCGAAAAATTTTGGAGTTCCTCGTATACTTGTAATAATATTTAACAAGATATTAAAACCGTTTGGTTTTTTATAAGAATTTTTGTTTAGTTTCGAAAAAAAAAAATAAGAAAACTGCAGTAACAGCTAAAATAAACTTAAACATAGAAGGTAATTTTTTAGTTAAAAAAATAAAAAAATGAAGATAAATCTAAAATAAAAATACTTTTCATGTCTCAAAGATTTGTATTTTATTTTTGTTTTTTTTTAGCAGTAGTTTGTTTGTTATCTTATTTTCAAAATCTTATAGCAGCTAATTTTTTTTTATACGTCTTAAAGTAAATTTCTGTTTCTGTTTGAAGTTTTTTTTATTTTAAGCAAATCAAGATTAAAATCTTTTTATTTCATCTCCTAGATTTTTTACACATCTTATTCCAGTCAGAAGGAAATAAATATCTTTATATGAGAAAAAAAAAAAAAACGGACTGAAGAAAAAACATATATTTTGATGTTTATCTTGTCTACAGTTGCATTATCAACAGCATCAGCAGTAGAAAATAAGAAAAATACAAAATTTTTGAAAAAAGGGTTGCATATTTTAACACAAGCAAATATGCAAATCTGATTTGTTCTTCTTTTAAGTTTGTATTTTTTTTCGTCTTCGTTTTCAATCGGCTGTCATTATAAATGTTTAACTATGCCTATGAGCCCCGTTGCATTGATGAGATATGACGGGATGGGAATCAATTTCATTAAGCCGGGATTACGTATAACGTCAGTTGATTCTTTTTTTTTTATTAATATTTAAACAACAAAAAAAAAAAAAACTCAATACTCTCAATTTCATACCCAGTAATATATCTAAAGCCTGGTGTTTAAGAACCCCATATCATATAAGATTGACTTAACAATAAAACTGTTTATTTGTTGCTTATTACCCCAAAAAGATAAAATAAAAGGAAGCCTGCCCGCTGTTGTAAGCGAATAAAAATTCTACAATACAATTAGAGAAAAATTTTAAATCAACAACATTTTTAAGGCGTCAGACTTATTGATTTTTTTTTTTTTGTTTCATCTTTACTGGCATTTCAAGCAATTGGTTATAACAGCAGCAGGTGGTTGGGGTCTGTTGGTTTTAGTGTTATTTTTTTTTTTTTTTGTAAGCCAAGTTAAACAAATCAATACACACAGAGAATTTTTGGCACTGAAGATTTTTAGTAACTAAATTAATTTGCATTTTCATAACAAAATTGCAATGAACTACAATGAAATCTTATCGATTTTATAAAACAATTCATGACTGTAATAAAATAAATTCTCTAAATTTACGTCAACACATAAAAATCGAATTTCAATTTGTAAATACAATTAAATATTTAATTAAATTTGGACCATATTTTACTTTTAATCAGTTTTATTTGTTTTTATATATAATGACCTTAATTTTATGTCATTTTTAATTTATAACGAGCTTTCAATAAAACAAATTAAACATATTAGCTAAAAAGGTTGATACTAGTATTTCGATCTGGCTAAAAAAGATCTCTTCAGAACTTAAAGTTTTAGAAAAGAGGCAGAGCTTTAACAAAAAAACCTGTTAATCATCAATTTTGTTCCATTCCTGTCTTCTTAGTAATCAAACACGTGGCTAGGATCTTTTCCTGACAAGCATCATGACGTTACTAAACTTTGAAGAACAAACATTTTCTAAAGGGTCCGCCAAATAACTTTTTTTTTTTTGAAAATGCTATAAAAAAAAACTACTGAATATTTTCTCAAATTTCTTTTTTTATTTGAAAGTAAAATCCTTCCGGTCAATAATGGAAAATAATTTCATTCAAATGGCTGCCTCGGCTGGCCATGCAGTAGCATACACGATCGGTCCAATTTTTAAGCACATTATCGATTGTGTGCAGCTGTATTTCCTCTTCTTCAATTTTTGTGAACAGAAATTCGTTCAACATGGCCCGATAACGATGGCCATTGACTGTAACGGCCACTCCTTGCTCATTTTCGAAGAAAAATGGCCCAATTATTCCTCTGGACCAAAATCCGCACCAAACAGTGACTCGTTTTGGGTGTATCGGCACACATTCTGCAACAGCGTTGTTCAAGCGTATACACAACCATATTCGTTTAGCGGAAGGATGAAACTAATTATCTGTCAAATCAGACATGTGCTAAGTGTTACCATTCACGAAATAAGCACTAGTTGAAAAAAAAAAACGTTAGATGGCGGACCCTTTATTTGTAAAAAAAAATATATAGTTTTAACTCTGGCTCAAGTATTACTTTTTTTTACAGTTTTATTAGTTTTTTGTTTTTATATACATCGAGATTATTTTTAATTTATAATCATTGTAATTAAAAAATTACCAAAATATTTCGAAAATTTTTAATTAAAACTTTGCTCACATTAATGAAAAACAATATTTAAAATTTTTTAAAAATTTAATTGGATTTAAACCAGTTAAACTTAAATTCGAATCAATTAAACATTTAATTAAAAATTTTTAAAAAATTTCAATTAAAATATTAATCAAATTCATTAAAAAAAAGTTGAGAAACATTTAGGAATGTGGTAATATACGAGGGCGGTCCCAAAATTAGTCAACCTAACAAAGAAAACACAACAAATTTTTGAATAGTTTACTTTATTTCTCAACATAACCTCCTTTTAGCTCGCCATTGTTGGCAAATCTGTTTCTGCACAGGAAACAGACTCAGGCCATGAATGAAGAACACTTACTGAGCATTTTTTTTTTTGTATTAATGAAAAGTTTCATAAAATTGTAAATCAATTACATTTGTTTAAGATTAACCAACAAAAACAAACCATAAAAATTTGGATTCTGATTATAAGCAAATAATCGATGCAAATGCATATTTTTTCTCGGTAGTTGAGATGTCACAAATATTCGGTTACTGTTAGGTATTCGGTATATTTTTACTATTAGGCTGAATACCGAATAGTAGTACTAAGAATTATTCGTTTAAAAAGAAATTGTTTAAAAACCTGGATTTTTTTTTAAGTTTAACTAAAATCAAGTTTTTTTACAAAATACGGTTCTTAAAAATGTACTGCTCTTTGCATTGGTTTAAGATGACTTTTCACATAAAAAAACGGGGTTTCTTTCCTTTTAATTTTTTCTATTTATAAAATAAAATGTTTTTTTTTTAAATGAAAATCAAAATGTTTTTTTATAAATGAAATTCGCCAAAGAATTGTGTGTTCGGTAAAGTACCGAATACAATTTTCGTGACATATTTGTGTATATATTTAAAAAAAATTTTATAAATTAATACATTTTTATATTTTAATTTAAGAAAAATCATTTTTTTATGTAAAAAATATTGCTAATCTAAAAAAGGATTAGATTCTGTTTCAGTTGAAAAAATAATTGATTTGTTATGCTTTAAAGTGTATAAATTTTGCAAAATCTGTTGTTTTAACTGCATGTTTTTTGTTTTTGGAGCAACATTTTAGTTTTTGTCTGCATTTTCTAGGCGCATATTTACTTTGCTTAAATATATTAAATTCCTTGTTTGCTATTTCTTCCTATTTATTAAAAACAAACTTTAACCATTTCATAAAAATGCCATTTATCTTATCTAAATAAAACTTTCTTTAAGTGTATTTACAGTGCGAATGTGAGTATGGAGAGACAAAAAAAAAACGAAACATTAGTGTCTTTCATAATTTTTAAGATTTTATGAAGTCACGACATTTTAAAACTGCAATAGTAAGCAATACAAATTTATACAATATATATTTTTTTTTTAATTTCAAAGTTATGAAAGAAGAAGGAGCTAAAAATATGTTTGGAAATAATATATTTCACATGCACAAAAATCAGAAAAAGTTAGCGTGTGACTGTTAATAGGATTAAATACCATTAACGCATCAAATTGATAAAGAAAAATATCAAAACAAATGAAATTTAACGAAAAAAGAAAATTAAAATAGCCCCAGTAAAAAAAACTAATATGATGCAACAAAGCAATGTATCAAATTTGATTAAGACTTATATCTAATTGAAATACAATTTGATTCGAAAAATGATGGATCGTATTGTATATAAATGGATTATATTACATATAATTTGAATAAGGCGGGATAGATATTATGGTACGAGTATTAAGAGCACAATTTCAATTTAACGTACAGTCAAATTTAAATTTTATATGCTTAACAATCAAACATTTGCATATTAAACATAAAATTTTTCGAGTTTGATATTTAAAATTGTGATATTTATTTAAAATAATTTCAATGGAAATTTTCAATGAAATTTTTCGAGTTGATATTAAAAAGTGCTGAGTAGGATGTTATGGATTTCGAAACAAAAGCTTCACTTTTCTACAACTTAAAAAAAATTTTTTTTTTACATGGGGCAAAACAGTAGTTTGATTTATCCCATATCCCGACGAAACAAGTTCCGATACAATCATATATGATTATATATAGTATCACATATAACAAAACATTACATCACATCTCATCTGATCCGAAAAATGGCATACATAAACTGATCTCATCTTATCTCCTGCGATCTAATCTCATATAGTTTGATCCGAAAAATGGGTCTATCAAATATGATCAAATTATATATAATTTGATACAATTTTATATAATAATCTTTTTAATTAACAAAAAAAAAATTGAAAATGTTTTAGAGATCAGTAATTTTTATTTTAATCCAATTAAGTACTAACTCATTTATAAAACATATAAACATTTATTTTAAAAAATAATGTTAAATCTAAAAATGTATGCTTTTTATTAGCCTGAAGTTGGAACATATAATAAATATAAAACGCTAGGTAATGAACAAACAAAAAAAAAAAACATTTTCTCAGGAAGAAAAACAAATAATTTGTTATCAAAATTTTGAAGAGGACGATTTAAAGAATTTTTCAAACGTAGAAATAAACAGAAAGCTTTACACGTCCTTGTTATACAAAATACTTAAAAATAATAACTATAAGGTCGGTATTATGGATCAATACGATATTTTGTTTACGAAGGATACAATAATATATGCTGTTTTACGACAAATTACAGTGGCAAGTAAAATTATATCTTACTATACATGATGTCATACTAAACTTTAATAAATTTCACGATACTGGATCACATTATATAAGATTGTATAATATTATGTTTACTTGGGTAGAAATGAATATTAAAAATTATACTTTAAAACACTAATCTATTAATTGAATCTAAAAGGAATTATACAAATAAACGGACCTAACTATAAAACAAAATTTTAAATTTTATTTTGTGTACCTTACAAAAATGTTTTTTTTTTTTTAATTTTGATTACCTAAAAACAAGTCAACCAACCAATCACAAAGCTAATCAACTTAAAGCAAAGTACCAACAAATGATAAATTTCAAAGAAATAATATTTTAAACTTTTGTATAGTACGGCTGAATGATTTTAATATTAATTAACACATTTTGTACAACAACAAAAGTACCAAAAATAAAAAGGTACCAGTGATAGGCCCTTGAAATTATCGCACACCTAGTTCAAAAGTGACTCAACTCAAAATTTTTAATTTTTCAGAAATGGAAAAAAAAATATGTGCAACTTTATACTAATTCGAACATTAAGAAATATACACTCATAATAATCCATGCTAAAAATACGAAAAAAATGTCAAAACAACAAAATTTTTTGTAAGTTGAACAAATTTTCGATTATTTTACAAAACTTTTGTTATTTTGACATTTATTTCTATTTTTAAGCATGGATTATTATCAGTGTATAACTTGTTCTTTAGCAACAGTTAACAACAACAAAATACACTGATATTTTTTTTATAGATAAAGAAGTGTATTGGGCATAGTTTAAGCACATAAACCCAAAAAATTAAAATTTTCAGTTGAGCCACTTTTGAACTACACTCAAAAATAGTTTGTAAAGTCAGCAAAAAATTTTGCGAAGTCAGCAACATTTTAGTCAGGAGGGTGTTTGCAAAAAAAAAAATTAATAATGTCAGCAAAATCTTTTGCTGAAAATTAGCTAGCTGATTTTTAGCAACAAAATTGGTAGATTCAGCAAAAGTTTTGCTAACACTTAGTTGATTAGAAATTGAAAAACCCTTGCTAAAAATGAATAAAATTTTTGCTGAATATTAGTAGACTGAAAAAAACTCAAAAAATTTATAGAAAAATTATACTTTATTTAATTTATTTGCTGAAAATTATAAAACATATTTTTGTGATTCTGTTTAAAATAATTTACAATACGTTACAAAATATAAAAATGTTCATACTCCCAAATTGACGTTATGAATTAGTGTAATATCTAAAAACAATAGAAATAATTATGTATAACATAAACGAAATTATCTTTGAACTACTTACATCAATTATTGTCTAAATCATGCTATCTTTTAAAGGAACTCAAATGCCTCAGAGAAAAACTAACAAAATATAACATATACAACCCTTTTTTTGCAATAAGAAAAAGGAAACAGAAAAATACACCTAAGATGTATGTCTTTGTATTTCGCTTTAGTCTGTCTACTTATTGCCTATTTGTTTGCAATTTGACCGCACTACATAATTGATCTCTATAAACATTTAGTTTAGAAATACACATTTAATCTTTATTAAATTAATTTTTTTTTTATCTTTTATTTAATTAATAGACAATTACAAGTTTGATATAATTTGTATTAAAAATAAAATTTATGTTTTTTCCACCTTTAATTGTGCAATTTGTTAGGACATTATCCTAATAAAGAAATATAGAGAATGGCTTCGAACTTGAATAATTTTAATTTTCAATATTTTCAAATCTTTCATGGTTGATTTTATTATATATTTACTTTTATATATACACACAGAAAAATAAAGTGACAACCAAATTGAAAAGTGTATATTATTGGTATCAACTTATAAATTCAGTTAATACAACGATATTTACATTAGAATTCTGAATATGTTAGGTTTTGTAACTAAAATTCAGTTGACTTAAAAGAACTTTGTAATGGAAACTAATGTAGAGTTTTGCGAACAATCAGAAATTTGTAATAACCGAATTTGAATAGTAGTAACTGAATTTCAGTTGGCAAATAGCAACATTTTTCTCTGTGTGTACTTTTTATAGTCATATACTTTTTCGTATCCTTTTAATGATCTCTACGAGATCTTGACATGCTGTATATTCTTCAAACTGGTTGCCGCACAATTTTTTTTTAGCAAAATAAATTAGTAAAACATTAGTATAATATTAGTAAAACATTAGTTCAAAACAGTTAAGTGCTGAATAAGTATAACCAGAATTTTAGCTGAAAACATAATTTTAGCAAAACATTTGCTGAAAAATAGTATACTATTTTTTTTTGAGTCTAGTTGTACATTTTATGTACTCGAAAATGTGATATTATTTACATACAGAGACAATTTTCAAACTGAAAATAGGTTACGACTCAAATTCTGTTATTACGTATTTCAGACGGTTGACACAATTTTACATTAGTTTTCATAACAAAGTTCCGTGAATTCAACTGAATTTTAGTTGCAACACCCAAAATATTCAGAAATGTAATGTAAATTTACAAGTTGTTACAATTAATATAAACTTTTCAATTCCGTTGGCACTTTTTGTCTCTGTGTGTATGTTGCTGTGAAGAAAATGACAAACAAAACAGAAAACTCCAGTTTTAACAGTCTTAGTCCCCAAGATAGACAAAAATCTTAGACAAGAGGCTAAGGTTAGACATATTCTCTCTGCAAAATATTTAAATTTAAAAAAAAAAAAAAATCTAAAGCTTTATAGAAAAAATTGTTAATAAATTTCTATCAAAAAGAAGACACAAAATATTTATATAAACTATTTGAAGGATATGCTAAATTTCTTAGTTATTAAACGCAGTATTTAGGTAAATCCCAGCTAAAAATAGTGCTTACCCAGAAGCGCTTCCGGAAGACATTATTTGATAACGAAGTGCTTAAAAAGCAAATAAAGAAGGCATGATTTTTGTTCGCGATGTCCCGCTTGGTATGACTCTTTTAAAGCGCTTCTTTCATGTGCTCTAAGAAGCAATAAATGCATGCCTTTTTAGGCAATAAGAAGCGCTTTTTTGTATGTTGATAACATTAGTGCTTCATGGTATGCATACTTTATTGCTTCATTTTAAGCATTATTCACTGCTTCAAGGAAGGCATTCTGGGAAGCACGACAGAATGCCATCCCTAATTGCTTTAAAGTATGCACTATTTTGGAAGCATACAAATGTAGCTACTGCTTACCAAATCCAGCTTATTTTTTGCTGGGATATTTCAAAATCATACGAAGTCAATAAATATAAAACATATTTTTAGCAAAATCATATAAAAATGTGATAAATTTTGTTTTAATTTTAATAACATTGAGAAATTTTTGTTTTGAAATTCCTTTCACTTTTAATAACATTCTTTTGAATCCGTAAAAGTATAATTCGTTTATAATGAACTTTTACCTTGAAAAAGTAATAATTTCTTAATATTTCTTTTTAAAAAATCATTTACTGGGTAAAATTTGTTCAAAAAACAATTTTTTTTTTGTTAATATGTGTTTTTATGTCATTAAAAATCTTCCTTGAAAACAAATATTAAATATAAAATTTATTACACCCAAAAATTTAAGCACTTGTTGAATTTTTATTCAACAGCAAGAAAGAAAAAAACTTTAGAGCTGATTTTAAAAAGAAAAAAAAAGAAGATGTTTGGAAATTTTAAAATAAACCGTATTGAGTCACATTTTGTTTCTTCAAATAAAAATTAAATATACTAATATATAAAATGATATGATAACAAATTATTGATACATTTATAAAACACGGCCGGGTAGGGGAGATGATAATGATGTGATGTGATGTGGTAAGGAACTAAAATTAATACAAGGTTATAAATGACGTGCTAATTAAATATTATTTTTATATGTGTGTTTGTTTTTAATAAAAATTTATTTTAAATTTCTTATGAACTAAATAAATTTCTTTAGACTAAAAACAAAAAAACATGTTATGTATAAAAATAATTTGCATATGTATAAGTAGAGGAAGAATGTTTTTGTTTCTATTTTTTTTACAATTCTAGGTGTGTTGATAAAACTGATAGTAAACGACCTTTTCATTAGCATAACTTCCGCAACACGTGCCCTTTTTGCAGGTTAATTTTTTTTTGTGCAGATTTAATTAATTTTGTTTTGTATTATTACAAATATCTTTAATTGATCTACTACATCTTAAATGATTAATAAAGTCAATACGATATTGTATGATATATTTTTTTTTTTGTTGCTTAATTACAAATTTATAAATTACAATCAATAATTATTGTATGCATTTAAATGTTAATACTAGATTATGATTTACAACAATATGTCACACTATGAAACAACTAGAAAAACAAAACGTAGGTGCCATAAAATACCTACAACTACGATTTGACCAACAAAAACAACAACGACAACAAATATTTCCAATAATTAATTACCTTAAGGCGTATAATGATCTATGTTACACTGTTTCCAGGCTTAATTAAAATTAAAAAAAAAATATAAATGTAAAATATTGTTATAAAACTTATGGCGTTTTCTTTTCTGGCAAAAATGTCACATTTTTTTTGCACTTTGCCCTCAAATTACCTTTTTGTGTTCTTTTCTAAAATAAGGTTAACACTCTGAGAGGGTGCCGTGTTTCTTTCTGAAAATGTTGCCTTATAAAAGGCAAAAAATGCAACATTTTCTGCCCTCAAAAAATTTACAGGGTTGGATGTTGCCCTGTTTTTTTTTTGGTTTATCAATCTCATGTGTATATATTGCAAAGTTTTTGGCGAGAAAACTCTCACCTTGGTAGCAGAGAGGTAGTGTGCTGGCTTCTGACACAGAAGATCCCGAGTTCGAACCCATATTGGTATCACATTTTTTTATATATTTTTTTTTTTTTTGTTAAATTTAATTTACGATTTTTTTTTTAATTTGTTTTTGCTATTTTTTTTAATTTTTTCTTTTTGTAAGTATTTACTAATTTGTTAAATCTGAAATTCGCTTACAAACAAAATTATAAAAAAAATTTAATTGAAAAAAATGTATGGAGCTAAATCCAAATTTATTAAATAATTAAAAAAACAAAAATTAATTATTAAAAAAAAAAACATTAAATTTTTTTTTAAGTTTGCTGGGATTCGAACCCGAACCTTAACAACACTAAAAAACAGATTTGTTTAAATAAATGTAAAATGTGATGAAATTGAAATAAATTATAAATTACCCGATGGAAATAGATCCGATATAGGTATATACAGGCGTGGTTTCTAGGGAGGGGGGGGGGGGGGGGGGGGTGGTGGTGGAAGATGGTAAATTTCACTCCCAAATGATATTTTTCAATACAAAAATTTTAAAAAGATTAAAAAATTAATTAAAAATACTCCAAGTTTGCACCCCAAAACTTTTTCCTGGATCTGCGCCTGGTATATATACTCATACACTCACAATATTTTTTTCGTAAAGACTACTGAATAAACACATTACATCAATTGAAAATCAGTTAAAATAAGGACTACTTACTTTTCGTTTAAAACAATTGTATTTTTTAGTTTATTTTCAACTGTTGAAAAATTAATTGACAAAATTTGTAAAAACAATAGATGGTTTTCGTGTATTTCAATACTCAATATAATATAACAACTTATTGTTTTATAAGTAAAATTTTAACTGAATATTTAAACTATTACCGAAAGTCGGTATTTTTGTGTATTTTGTTTATTCAATAACATACAGAATGTTAAAAAATATAATCCATTAAAACAAATTTACCGATTAACTTTTTAAATAACTGTTGAACTTCTATGGAAAAGTTCTTGTGAGTGTATATATAATATCATATCACATCATTTCTCAACTGATACGTAAAATGGCATACATAACCTTATCTCATAAGATCTCATGGGATCTCATTTGATATCATATGATCAAGTTATATATAATTAAATAACTTCATAACATTTTTTGAAAATCTGCACTACTATTTTGTTTTACATTCCAAATAATGAAAATTTAAATATATATCAACAGATTGGAAAAATTTGACGTGCTTTCAATTTGACTCGTCCACTGCGTTTCATAGCTATACCGTCATTTTGTTTTCCAATTATTTCTCAAACAACTGAACCGATCGCTTAGGTGCCATCGGAAGACTACCCTATGGGGAATGAGGAGTCAATTGGCCTTATCACAGGACTGGTATAATTTAATACTGAAGTGGGGTAAGCAGTGTCAATTGTCCTAAAATTACCAATTCTGTTACTGGTAAAGGGAGGACATACCACTTAACCAGAATTCTTATTAAGAAGAAAAAAGCCAGTTGGCCAGAATTTTACCCATCGTTTATTTTATACGACATCGCCTTTTGCGACTGTCTTGTGGTATGCCCATCTTTGGTTAGTCCTGTGGCATGCCACTATGTGGTTTAAAGCAGGACAAATGACCCCCTCCTATGACAAGCCAATGTTAAAGTTGCCAGGGTTTAGCAGAGGACCGGTCTCTGGCACGAATGGGCCGATCCTGTGGCACACACAGAACCTGTCCCATTCCCCATAGGGTAATTATCTCTGTCTTAGCTTTCAATTGATGCAACAAAGAAAGTAGTTGTTGTAGTTTTTAATTATATAGTTGTCTAGTGTTTCATAATTATAAAGTAAGAAAAATTTTAAAATTAGCGGATAATGATAAACTCTTTGGGTAAAAATAAATCTGTATTAATGAACATTTTTGTTTCTTTCATTATTGGACTATACTTTCTGTTCAGTTTGTACCGAACTAGATGGATTTTCGGCCAACCTACTCATTACAGGCGCCATTTAAAATGCAAATGACATTTTTTGCCACAATTTCGATAAATATTGATTGATTGAAAAACAATATTTTTTAATATTGATTTTTTAAAACCTCGGCTAATTTGTCACAAAATTTTATTTTATGTCAAAATTTCGGACTTTAGTCCAAAATACCCCCGCTAGGTGGCGCTAGGAAGTGTCAGAATCAATAAAAAATGTTTTCATAAAGTCTGGTATTAAAATACTTACAAGGGAGGTATCCAGACCCAGACCAGCAGATCTTAGTAAACTTCCGATATGTTGTAGAGTATAAAAATTTAATGGACCGTTGGTTTTTTTTTTGTAGCTGCTCAATCCTATGTTTAGGCGTTACTAAGTGTGGTCAAAAATGATCCCATTTTACGTTTTCTTCGGTTTATTTCGTTCTATTAAAAATAACTACAGACACATTTTGCATCAAATAAAAGTTTTTTTAAAGACAAGATCACTGCTCTACAAATTATGCCCAAAGACTTTCAAGTATTTTTGTTATTCAATAAATGTTTTTTGAGTAACATTAAATCTGGTAAAATATACGGCACAGTAACGCCTAATCGAGAAGGTGTCAGAGCTTTTTCCAATATTCAAAACCGTTCGTTTTTTATGCGACATTTCCCAAAGAGCCTTATTCCCTATATTTCAAATAATTAGAAAAGGTGGCAACTCTGTATCCACTATACAGGCAATATGGGTATCAATGTTTTTGTTTTCTTGAGTACTTTAACTCTGCGTACAAATAAATCAAATTTTCGTAAATTAAAGACAATTATACAAAAACAAATTAATTTTTAACCCTAATTTTTAAGCCTTAAACGTGGGATTGATTTTTTTTTGCTCCTTTACAACATATCCAAAGTTCATTTAAATCGTCAAATTCGGGTCAGAATATCTCCCTTGTTAGTTACGAACATTCGGTCACTAAAGGGTTAACATTTGATTGACATTTTTCAAATAACGATTGAAATTGAAAAAAATTTACATTTCTTTTAAATTAATCTAAACAATTTAAATATACGTTTTGTCGATCTTTTTGTTGTGATTTAAGTAAATGAATATTTAAGCTCGAGGTCAATCTTTTTGTTAATAATACTTTTTTTTATATGCTTCGAAATTTATTATTGTAAAATATTGCACGTCTAAATATTGTTACTCAGTTGTTTTTATTTCCTAAAAATGTCACCCAAAATGTGAAAAAATATTGAAGAAAATATAAAAAAAAAATTTATTAAACAATTTTAATTTAGATTAACCGCTCGAGCTTTAATTATCATTTACTAAAATTTATCTAAACAATTCCGAACTTGAATAAAATTTAATGTAAATTATGCTTATAATCAAAAAATTTTTAAAATGGTGTAAAAAAATCAAATTCGTACACTTGGCCACCATTGTTAGACACAAATATCTAACAAACATACAAAATTCAAATACAAACATTACAGAAAATTGATCAAGAACTATTCAATAGATACAACATGATCAATTGATAATACAACAGCAACAAGTACATTCATTTAGATTTAGATACTTTGTAAGGGTGTGGCTTTCAAATGGCCGGTGTAGCATTACACAAGTACAAAAACTACAAATGGAATGAACGATTTTTGTTGTCTGATGCCTTGTCCCAGGCTAGGTTAGCGACACTTGGCAAGTGTTAATGGTAATAAGATTCAAATAACTGATAGTCCAAGCAAATGCTCTTATTTCTTTATTCTTGTTTTTTTTTCGTTTTTGTTTTATAAACATTGTATCGATATTTAATTTTTTTTCTTCTGTTAACCCTTTCACTATCGACTTTTTGTTTCTGGATATATTTTTATTTTGAGTTCAGATTCTTGTTAGGGTTAAATTATAAAGATTACCTAACAAAAAATGTGTTCGAAAATCAAATTTTTTTAATTTCCTCAGTCCATTTTTACCACTAAAACATTCAAATAACAAAAAAAAACTTTGTTTTAATTTGTTCTGGTCATTAAATGAATCTATGTGACAAATTTCGAGATTCTGCCTATGCTAGTTTAGGAGATACACCAAACTTCCATTTAAGGAGTTAAAGGATGATTAAAAAATACATTCATGGAATTTCTGCTTTAAAAATATATAGTTGTTTGGGTTGTAATACAGTTTCTTTATTTTTAATGGAAATGTCAGTCATTTGTAGAACAAATAAAATTTTTTATTAACCTTGACTGTTTTATGATTTTACATTAATTTTTTTCAGTCCTTTTTTGTTATTTAAAAAAAATAAAAAAAAAAAAATGTTTGTTTATTTTTAATTGTGAAAGGCGGAATGAGTGTATTTTCTAAAAATCATAACTACATTGTAAATTTTCTGAATCAGACTGCGCAGTTTCTGGTATTGAACCTTCGTGAGTGACCCTGTTTTTTGAATAATGTAATATTTGTTATGTTTTTATTTGTTCGATTGCGTCTATATGAAATTTTCTGTGCAATCACTGACCGTGGTATAGATAAACTGATTTCTAATGCCACATGCACTCGCACTACACGTTAGACAGAGCGCTTTAGCACACTGATCTATCATCAGGTCGAGTTTTGTTGTGATTAAAACTAGTTTTATTCAATACAGGGTGTTTTTGTTCTTGCATACATAATCTCAGAAGTACAACTCCAACAACACAACAGTTCTATTTTTAGAAACTTACCTCACTCTAATGTCCACTGTTTTTCTTTTACTTCCATGTGGTTTATTTGTACTGCAATTGTGGTTAATTTTTTGAACATTAAAAAACAAATGACAATGTTAGTTAAATTTACTGAAATGTAAGTCTTCCTTTCCTTAAGTGAAATTTCATTTGTTTTTAACTACATTTCCAGTGGTCTTTACCTACAAAGTATTCGAATTGTAGGAGTTTTTTTTTTAACGAAAATCGTTACTTTATTGCCCTGATTATCGGTTTGTACATATTTGAACAAAAATATATAGTTTTATTTCATTATCATATTTTTTTATAGTTCTTTTTTTTTTTTAAATGTGTACACTGTTGTGTACAAGTGTAGCCAAAGGGTTAACAATCATAAGCCTAATGGCCATGTATCTTTATATGTTATGTTAGTATATGAAAAATAGATTTGTTTTTTATAATTTGAATTTAAAATGAAATCAATGTCAACACTTTTAACACATAAAAAACCTTTAAATAGTTTAAACAAATGGCCAGCGGGAGTGTCTTAAGTTTTGTCTGTGTTTTCATTAAAAGTCGTTTCTTTGTTTTTTTTTCCATAATCTTTATTTGATTAATTTGGTATTATGAAAATTTCAAAATTTTGATTTGTGATTTTAGGTAAAATGTCAAAAGTTTTGTTTGTTGATTATTTTATTATTATAGTTTTGCAAATGAATGAATGCATGATTTTTTTTTTAAATGAATGAAATTTTTTATGGTTAAGATAATAATAAAAACATCACACCCATAAATTACAAAATTTATTAGACAGACATAAACGAAGAAGAAAAAAATATCGATCTTTATTTCTTACTAAATATCTAAATTTATAGATGATGAGAGTTTATTTAACCGTTAAAAATTGATATCATTTATTGTTTAATAAATAAATACACTGTTAAAAAAAAGTATACTCATTAGGGGTACAACCAAAATAAGGCCCTATCAAAACGCTGTAGCCGATGTTGTGCTGAAACCGAAAAATGTTTCCTCAGGTCATTTCGGAACAAAAACGTTCCGCGTCGAAGCCGATTTCTGAAAGTCCTTTAAGATTTTTTTTTTTTTATTTTTTCAAAATTTTTTATTTTTTCAAAATTTTGTATTTTATAATTATTTAACTATTTACATTTCTTAATGTAAATTTATGATAATAATCAAAATCACAATCTAAAAACTATCTTTGTTAAGTGAAATTAACTTAAAATTAAGAGTTCGTGTAGATTTGCATTGGGGGAAAATATCTTGTACGACTTTGATGGCGCGTTCCGCACAAATGTTGCTGCGTTGTGTTTTTGGAATTCTTGATTCATCTTTCACCCAATGTCTTAGAAAGCATTTCTGAGCATTAGTAAAGCACCATGTTTAATATAGTTTGAAATCAATAGGTCTCAAATATAAATAAAAGTTAGTTAACAAAAAAATTTTTATATATTTTTATACTTTTAGCAATAAATTATAATATTTCGCAAATTTGCATAAGACCGCGTAGGTAAGTCGCAATATTTTATCACGATTAATTGAATTTATACAGAATATTATTCAATATTTAATGGAAAAACTTATAATTTATTTATCATTTAATGAAAATTTAAAGAAAATATTTTAATTTTTTTAGAACTTACTGATCCCAAACTTAATTGCATTTGACGCGGAACCCTTTATAACGATATCGAAAATCTAAAGATGCAGTTCTTATTGTTTTTTTATGCACTATATGGTATGGATAGGGCCATTTTGATATTTTCAAAAATTGTAAAAAAGTTGTATCCCTCCTAATACTCATATTTGTGCGCTCAATGTTAAAACTAATCAAATTTAAGAATCGTTTTTTAAATGCTGATAACAAGTGCAAGTTTAAAATGACACAAAACAAGTTAAAAATGTTATGAAAAAAAAAGCAAAAATGGCACAAAAAAGTACAAAAATTGCATACCGATTCCAAGTATTTAAACACAAAAAACCAGTTGATTAAAGTTCAGCTAAATTTTTTTGAACACATTACCTTTGAAACTGTTCTATAACAGTTTCTTTTACCACCGGTTAGACGGAACCGGTTCTAGAATATGTTCCTGGTACTCAAAATGTAAATTTCACTGGCCCAGAACCAGTTCTACAACAGGTTCTAGAACCGGTTTTAAAGCAACCTGCTCTTGTTTGGAAGTAAAGAACGTATTGCAAATAGGACAAACTCCATATAAAAAAAAAATCGGTTGTAGAACAGAAATTAGAACCTGTTATAATACAGTATAAGTTGTTCTGCAAACAGGTGATTTGAATTTTACTATTTTACTGGGAGGTTTTATAATATTTTTATTAAAAAACAATAACGAAAAAATTTACAGTTAAACTGCTAAATGTTATCGTAGTAAGTAGATACGGGCGGCTACAATTACATTTCACAATCACTTACTTATGAAATTTGTCATATAATTAATAATTTCAGACCTACGCTTACACTTGTTGGCTTCGACACTTAATTGGATAATTTTCCATTTTGTCAACACCAGACATGGGACATAATACCAATATTTGTGTATTTAATTACAGGCCAATTCCTTTTTTACATCGAATTACATGTAATTGAGTAATTGTCCTATAATTAAATACACAGATGCTGATACTAATTCCCATGTTTGGTATTAAAAATGTAACAAATTTTCTAAGGAAGCGTTTAAGCCCACAAGTATGAACTTAGGTCTGAAATTATGAATAATATTGAAAAATTTCACAAGTGAATGATTGTGAAATGTAATTGACACCGACCATGCCTGGTAGTAAGTTAGAATTATTTTAACAGTTTAAGTTTCGTTGACCGAAAACAAAATATACCTACCGAAAATTTATTTCTACCATACAAACATTTAAAAATACAAAGTTCTTTTTTTTTGTGTTTCGCTAAATTTTTTTTTTTTTGCAATTTTTAATAAAAAATATAAAAAAATCGCAAAAATTACTTTTAAATTTGTCGAATAAACTTATGTGTGTGCCACTTTGTACAAACTGTCATGGGATTGAATTGAAAAATGTATGCCCTCCAACATGTTACTTAACTAATCTAACACATGTCACCAAACTGTTTCTTTTGGGTGACAACACATCCCCAATGTTGGTGATAAGTGTTTGACAAGGATATTTTAGCAGCCATATTAACGTGGAAGACCCAATTTATCTATTCAACGTTATTCTAAACTATTTTTGCATAATTCTAATAATTCTTCTTAGTTTAAACGAGCTTAAGATCATTTATTTATTAATTATTTATTTCCAATATTTCGTCTCCACATTGAGTGACTTCTTCAGGGAACAATAAATACAATTTGAAAAACTTGTTTTAATAATTAAAAGCTTATATAAATATAACAACTTTTTTATAAAAAAAGGCGGGAAATCAAAATATTTTCTGTCAATATGCAAAAATTAAAATATATATCAAATATTAAATTTAATTTTGATAAGTGGGATATATTTATTTTTTCATATTGACAAAATATATTTTTGATTTCCCGCCTTTTTTATAAAAACTTGTTATATGTATATAAGTTTCTAATTATTAAAACAAGTTTTTCAAATTGTAATAATTGTTCGCTGAATAAGTCACGCAATGTGAAGACGAAATATTGGAAATAAATAATTAAAAAATAAATTATCTTAAGCTCGTTTAAACTAAGAAGAATTATTAGAATTATGCAAAAATAGTTTAGAATAACGTTGAGCAGATTAATTGGGCCTTCCACGTTAATATGGCTGCTTACATATCCTTGGATTTGTTAAACACTTATAACCAACATTGGGGATGTGTTGTCACCCAAACGAAACAGTTTGGTAACATGTGTTAGATTAGTTACATACATTTTCCAATTCAATCCTATGACAAATTGTACTAATCTCTCGTAGGGCAATTATTGAACAAACGACGAAATTTTATATTAAACATGTTTAATCTTTAACTGGAACCCCACTAAAACTGTAACAACTAAATTGTCTAAATGATAAATTGATGATATAAGTTCAAGAGCTAGTACTATATAATAAAGTGGGTACTTTAAACGAAACTAGCTTTCAAACTAATGATTAAGATAATACAAAAGTTATTAGTGGGTGCACCTGGATAAATTGAAAATGAAGACGTAATTTTAAGAAAAATATTAAAATTTCATCAAAACAATATAATTTGCAATGAAGAAAACATCATTGTCGTTACACCATTGTCTTCACATTGATAAACACTTACCTCCAATGTAATTCAGCCTCTGATGCTGAAGCATCCTTTTCAGGCATTTTATAATATTCATAAACAAATGATGTAGTACCATTTGAGGTTTGAACCTGATGCAATTGTGGTGTACCCAAACCACTTAAATTCACCGTAGTAGCAGCAGCTTCTATCAATTGATGTTGCTGGTGCTGCTGATGATGATGATGTTGTTGCTGTTGCTGCAGACCATTTGTGGTTTGATCATCAGTCTGTTGGTTATGCTGCTGCTGCTGTTGCTGTTGTTGCTGGTTATGAGGATGTGTAGCACCATCATTGGGTGATAAACTAAGTAAGGTTTGTGGTGTAGAAGCCGATACTACTGTGGTCAATTGAGGATGTTCAAAGTAACGTGAAGCCACCGAAGAAGCCGGCAATTGATATGTATTACCATTATGTTGATGTATGATTACCTCATGAGGACTACTCTGATGATGATGTGTGGACATTGACAATGGTTGAGATTGAGAGGAAGGAGTCGATGATGGTGTTGGTGATGTAGAGCCGGAATTTAAAGAATCACCATTTGTTAAAACCGTACGGCGCCTAAGGTTTTTTTTTTTTTTTTTTTTTTTTTGATGTTATTGTTAAATTTTAAGGAGTTGATTAATAAATAAATAAATATATTTTCGTTCGTATGTAACATAAAACTTAAGTGTGTATTTTTTTTAAAAGGATATCAAAAAAAAAAGAGCAATTATATATTAAAATTTTAATATTTTTTTAATTTTTAACACTTCAGAAGTGTTTTGAGTTAAAAAAAATAAAAAAAATATTTCAAGTAAAAACACCCTATTTCACACGGTCCCTTTAAGGAAATAATTTTAAATGAAAAAAATTTACCAACAAAAATTCTAAAAATTATTACTTTATATCCAGCAAAAAGAAAATAAAACTTCTACAAAAAAAATAACAAAAAACCCAAGAAAAGGGAAGTTTTAAGCAAAAATATGCAAATTATTTTTTATATTCGTATAAAAAAAAAGAATAACATTAGTTTTTTAATACGTATTACAAATTAAGGGTAGGTTTTGTAATCTGATAGCAGGATAAGCTTTATGATATAAAAACAGTAGCTGTGTTAGATGTTAAATGTCGTTGATTTTTTTTTTTTTGGATCCTTATGAATATTGAGAGAGCACATGTCTTCAATATTTTGGCTGTTGTTTAATCATTCGTAACAAATTTTTATATTACATTGTAAGAAAGGTTTAAAAACAGTAAAGGAAAGACAAACTACTAACAACATCCTTTCTTTAGGAAAACACATAAAAACGAATACTTCCTTCTTTTTTTGGAAAAGACAACATTACAAAGACAATAAAAAGTTTTAACCATAAAATGTCAACACATGAGTTTTCGTATAAAACATAAAGGATTATGAAATTTTATGATAATTCATAATCGTTAGATTCTGGTAAATTTAGTTAACAACCCACTAATATAAAAATTTTCTCAATCAAGAAAAGTTTAAATTGTGAAAGAAAATATAAACGTTGTGATTATTTTTTTGAATTACCAGTCAATTATTTTTTTTTTTTTTATTAATTAATAATCATATAATTACAAATTATATACTATGTATTACCCTAACCGATTACTAGCTACTATCGCTTTCGGCGCGTTATAGCGAAAACAGAGCAGTGCCTCTGGTGGGAATCGAACCCACGACCCCCGCACTAATAAGCCAGCACGCTACCAACGATCCCGGGTAGGCTCGTTGGTAGCACCAATAACATTTATTTTCCATGAACAAATGAAACGAATTTTAAAACCTTTTGACTTGGATTTCGGATCTTCTACTTTGAGATATTGTTTTTTTTTTTTTTTTTTTGTAAAATTCAAAAACGAATTTTAAAACAAAAAACAATCTATTCTAAATTAAAAAAAAAAAACTAAAAAATGATAGACCATATTGTCTACTTCCAGCACAAAATACTAATTTCTGGTCGCGGTGCATAGTGCCACTATAATCTAATCTAATCTACTTCCATGTAATTGGAGGTAATTGAGTAATTGTCCTGTAATTAAATGCACTGATCTAGTTACTCTTCCCCATGTCTGGTGTCAACAATGTTAAACATTTTCCAAGGAAAACGTTTAAGCTAATAAGTGTGAACGTAGGTTTGCAGGGAAATATAACATAGAAAAATTACACAAACATATAGAGAAGATTCTTGGACGAGTTTCAATGAAATTTTTCACTAAAATAATGAAGTTTTGTATTTATTAATTTGAATTTCTAATACAACAAGATACAATATCTTATAAATTACAGTATTAGAATCAGACAATTACAGTATTAGAATTCACAAAGTGTATGAAAAATTTCTTAAACTTCATGAAAAAGCTTCACAATTGTTATGAAACTATTTCTAATGAATCTTTTTCATTGGAAGTGCGAAAATTTTATTTAATAAGATGAGATTTTTCATAAAATTTTTTGAAAAACTGCATTAACGTACACTATGAATACTATGTAGGTAAAGACCACTGCAAATGTGGTTAAAAACAAATGCAATTTCACATGAAAAACGCACAACTTACATTTCAATAACTTTTAAGTCGTTTTCTTAATTTTTTCGACTTTTAAATTCTCATCAATTCTTTAGGTAAAGACGTTTCAACGTGAAACTTTGCACTTCATAGCTTTTAAGTATAGTCAACCTAGCTCTGTCTATCGTTCCTCTCAATTCATAAAAATTTGAGAAATAAGCGGTATTTAAGGTCGGTTTCAACCGGTGTCGAACATTTTTAAAGTAGGTAATATAAATTTACTATCAAAATTACCGAAACTGCGAAAGATACACGGAGACAACAGATTCTTCCTGACAATATTTGTTACCAACCAATTTTTTTGGTTAACAAAAACAAATACTGGAATCCCAAAATCGCGGAACACCGAAAAATCCGGGGGATTGAGATTTCCAAAATCCTGAATCACGCGATTTTTAAATATCTATTTCGATTAGCATTCTTAGTACAACCATATCCAAATGTAATTACAGAATATTTTGGTTGGTGAAACTAAAATTCTGTTGTATTAACCGAATTTTGTTGTAACAACGAATTGTACCCACCGACTTCTGTCGTAGCAACCGAATTTCAATTGACAAACGACGAAATTTTTCATTGTGTTCAAACACGTATTTTTTGTTTTTAGAAGTACAATTTAATTGTAAGGGCTAAAAATGGGGATTAAATAGGACAAAATTTTTAAGTTTTTTAAGCGACTTTGATATCTTATTAATACTATTTTGGAGACGATTCTACCGATATATATTTTTGGTGAAACTTTGATAATTTGATAATTTATTTTGCTAGCAAATATTATTGCTCAAATCAATAAATAACCATATTTAAATAAATCCAATATGATTAAGAATATCTTTGTGCAGGTCAATTCATCAATTTCTATTTAGCATAATCAATAAAGTTGTTAAGAACAAACAAATAATTTCATTGTACAATCTTTATTTTTAAAATCTTTACTAACTAATTGTTATTAATCTTTATGGAAGATCTATACCCAAGCAAAAGAATTGATATGGGGCATCATCACAATACATTAAATTATATATAAATTAGATATGTGACGAGATCAAATTTGATCAAAAAAATGAGAACATATAACTGTATCTAAAATACATAAAATTGTATCGAATTGGATCTACTTCGATGCAATTAAATACAATTTTGTACAATTAGATACAATTTCATTCGAATTTTGACCTCATACAAATGTTTGTGTATTATATATAATTGTATCGAATTAAATATAATTCGCTATTATTAGATACAAGTTGTTACAAAATGTTTGTAGTTTTTCTCAACAATTATACCAAATATCTAATTTCATAAAATGTTAAAGTGATTATGAGTATTTTAATTATACCGTGTTTGTGTGATAACCTATTATTTGGCAGTTATTTCGCGTATGTTGTGGTGAATAATTTTAATTGACTAATATCTAATATATTTTTACAGTTTTTTTACGAAAGCGAAACTCTGGTGTCACAAAATCAAGGTTCTATTTTAACAATTTATCTCCGAACAGGGTTGTTTTGTAGAAACTTTTGCTTTCCTCAGAATTTTTGCTTATAAAATCCATACACAGAAAAAACAGTAGGCACGAAAAACAGTCTTTGTAAATTCAAACCCCCTTATTTCTAAATTCAAATTTATTTTCAACAAATTTTTTATTTGAAAAGCTTGCAAATCGAAGTTTTTCATACAAAAATTGTTTAAAAACAAAAATTCAAAATTACAAAAAAATCAACCAAAGCGTGTTTGTATTTACAAATCATCATTACAATAAAAAAAACTTTTTTTTTGTATTTACAAAAATGCTCTATGAGGCTTTTTATGCAGAATTTTGTAATTTATTTTTGTGTAAATCTTAAACCTAACTAAAGACTCCATTAGTCTTGGCGTTCAACTTTAAAGTGGATCAAAAAAGAGATATGTTGCGAGCAAGGCTCAATTTTTAAGTTAATTTTCTCTAAAAGTACATAGCCAATACTTTTGCGCAAGTTTGCGATAACGGGAGCTAGATTCGTTCTTGTAAACAAAAATCAATACTTTTTAAGTTAACTAACTTAGAAATCTCAACTTTGGAATTATATAATTATATCTAGAATCGCTCAGAATATATTGATCATATGGCACCACATATAATTAAATGTGGCTTTGTAACTGACCATATATAATCATATTTGAATTCAATACAAAAATATTCAAAGCATTGGACCTCCCAAATTTATATATAATTTTATATGGAACAATATATGACTTTATAAAAATGTATAAAAAAATAATTTTACTTTTGGTTCATATTTAGTTATATATAAATACATTTACATTTATGTTGAATAATATACGAGCCCATATATAACTCTATATTGTTTATATAGTAATATATGTTTACACACAGAGAATTGAGAAGTGTATATTGGTGTTAACAACCAAAAATTCGTTTAGTGCAACTATATTCAAATTTGATTTCTGAATATTTTGGTTGTTGCAACTAAAATTCAGTTGTATTAACAGAATTTTCTTGTAAAAACCAATATTAAGTTGTACCATCCGATTTCAATTGTACATATTAACCGAATTTTAGTCGTAGGTATATTATGTACAGGACCATATAAAATAATACAAAATATGAAGCAACATAAAGCTACTTGCACTTATATACACATATTTAAGCTTTATCATAAATGTTTATATGACTACATAAATATTTATATACAAATAAAATTATGTTTTTTTCGACCTTTAATTGTGCAATGAAAATGAAAATTATTATTATTAAAAAAATGTACAAATAAAAAGGCAAAAAAACGTGTATTGAATATCTACCAAAGGTACCCTTACACACAAAAAAAAAGTTTTCAATTTATTTTTTGATCAATGGTGATAATATTGAACTTCGAGCTCATATATTAGTTCTCATTTAGTGGGAAAACCAGGTGATATGAATGTTTGATGTTTTGCATGGGATTGTCACTTTTTTCAAAACGTGTTCTGATTATGGGAACCTAGAAAATTCCCGAAACAGATCTATCAACACATTCCTGAAAGTGGTCAATTAATGAAATTTGAAAACAAAAAACTCTATAGATTATTGGTAAGGACAATATCCTGATAAAGAAATATAGAGTATGTCCTCGAACTTAAAATATTTAATTGTATAAAATTGTATCTGAATAAAAATAAACTTTTTTACTTGGGTATCAAATTATTAATTTTTTGTGTATTTTAACAAAAAGTCATGAATTTTTCATATAATTATTTCTTTGTTAAAAGTTTTTTTTTTATTCATTTATTCATTCTGCATATACATAATCGTATGAAAGCATTAGTATTTTTTTTTTTTTTTTTTTGTAGATGTTAGAAATCATCAAAAAACAAATACATATTTAAAAATTAACAAAAAAATAAAACAACAAGATATTATTCGATAAATTATAAATTATACACAAGTTTAACATTTGACATTTTAAATTTGATTTGGGTAATAAACGCAAATTAACTGTATGAAACAAAGTATTTTAAAGAGAGATTCAAAAACAAAAATTATTAATAAAATTTAATTTTGAAAAAAAAAAACAAAGTTTGTATAAATATTCACTTGACAATAATTATTTTGATCTGTTTGTATAATATTAATTCTTAATTTGTTAATAACAAATCAACAGTATTTTCGAAACGTGTTTCATATTAATGTTTTTTTTATTGGAAATTACAATAATAGGATAATAGGGGATAAAGCGGGAAATTAAACAGGAACGAAGAATGTAATAATAAACATTTTAATAAGTACGCTTTGGTGAGATCCATTTCATAGAGTGGTTCCCGATCCAATTTTGCCTTACTTTTTTATATTGGTTTGAAGAGGATCTATTTTAAATTCGATAAATAAAATATATAAATTAAGACTCCAATTAACGTAACCGAAATCCCGGACAGGCAACCATGGTTAAATGGGACCTTCTTGAGGAACCAACCGGGGATCCACTTTTACACGGATGGATCAAAACTGGATGGGAAAACGGGTCTGGGCTTCTGTAACGCTGACTTCAATGTACGCAAATGCTTCCGTCTTCCTGACCATAACACCGTACTACAGGCGGAGGTCACCGCGATTACGGAGTGCATTAAGCAGGTGAATATCATGGGCTTGACCGGTGATATTGTGATTTTCACGGATAGCCAAGCGGCTATCCGGACTTTATCTACGGACTCTGTGGGATCAATGACGATACTCAGGTGTAAAGGGGAAATTAACGATTTCTCTTCACGGGGACGCATTGAGATTATATGGGTGCCGGGACACTGTGGTATAGCGGGGAACGAAGTGGCTAATGATTTGGCTAGGGGAGCACCTTCCTGGAATTAGTCACTTTGGAGAACGCTAAACCTTTTCGAGCTCTCAAGGCGGAGCTGGTGGACTGGGCTGACACCATGCATAGGACCATCTGGGAAAATGCGGGTGTTGGCAGGACTACAAATATTCTCTGGGGCAACCCGGACAAGGACAAGACAAGGGAAATTCTGAATCTCAGTAGGAAGGAACTGAGTCTTTTGATGGAAATCCTCTCGGGACACTCGACACTTAGGGCCCATCTCCACCGTATTGGTAGGGCGGACTCAGAAGTGTGCAGGGCCTGTGGGGAAGATGAGGAGACCTTGGAACACTATCTCTGTGAATGCCCGGCATTTGCCGGGATCCGGGTCGAAATACTATCCAGTGACCCAATATCCACATTGGGGGATCTTAGGGGCATAGGATGGAAGAAGTTGAGGAATTTCGTCAGTGCGACGGAGTTCCTGGGATAGTAAGGTGACATAGGACATAGAGCGCACAACAAGCCAACATTCTGGCTTAAGTGTAAGTCCTCAGGGACTTGAGTCGGTTTAGGGAAGTATTTCCCTTCTCCGAATCCTCTTTTCGACCTAACCTAACCTAAGGTAACCGAAAAAATTAAGGCTTTTCTATAATTATTAATTTTTTTCTAATCTTAAATTCTACAACTATTAATTAATACTAAGCCAAACTGTATTTTTAAATAAATAAAATCTCATTAAAGTATTATTTTTTTTTAAATAAATTTGGTTACCAAATAAGTTCCAATATCATGTGCCTACACTATGATATTTGGCACATGTCAAGCGTTAAAAAAAATACAAAAATATTCCAGATAAAACATTTAATTTTGTATTTAGAACCATATTATTAACGTTAATTCAAATTAGTTAATATTTTAAACTAAATAGATGATTATTTATGCAAATTTTTTTCATTTGTTCTGTTGTGGTGTTTATCAAACCGCAAAATTCTAAATAATTCCGTATTGACAGTAAAAATAAAAAAAAAAAAAAAACTTAATAAAATGAATAAATTAATAATTAACTTAAATGAGTCATAACAAAATAAATTGTATTTTTTTTAAATAAATTAAAAAAAAAAAAAGAAAAAAATTGTAAACAGTTATAATCATAGTAAAATTTACTACATTGTTACCAATGGTCAAAACTACAACTAAACAACGACATCGTTTTATATTATTGTTAATTCTATAATACAAGTGTACAAATGTAGTTTATATATATATATATTGTTTAGTTTAATAAAAACAGATTATTAAATGCCATTACAAGTGACAAAAAGTAATAAAAAATAATTAAAAAATTATCATACCTTAAACAGAAGAATGAATATGTTTAAATGTATGTGAGAATGTATTCGATATAGAGAATGGTCAGTTTAATAAAGACATTTTACTTGGAATTTCAATACAAGTTGTATTTAAAATCAAAAAAAGAACGTTTTATTAAAAAAAAGATCATGAAATAAATTCCATATTTGAGATAAAAATCGTTTTCGCAAAAATTACAATTTCCCCAAAGACAAAAATGTAGTATTATCCTCATAAGAATGTACTAGGATATTTATTTCATAGATTTTTTTAATCCACAAACCAAACAAGAATAATATACTTGATTAAACTTGCAAAAAATAGCGAATATTTTTTTTATTTTCAGACTCAACTTAATTCTCATTTGTTTTAACAAATGGGGTATATAAGTGTTTGAGTTTGTGAATGAGGTTGCCACTGCTTTCGAAACTAGTTCTGATGATGGGGACCTAGAAAATCGCCGAAATGGAGCCATCAACAAATTCTTGAAAGTGGTTAATTAATAAATTGAAAACAAAAAACTATAGATTATTTGTTAGGACAATATCCTAATAAACAAATATATAGTATGACCTTGAACTTGAATAAATTTTCATTTTCATAAAATTTTTCTAGTTTTTTCCAAAACAAAACGCTTTTTATAAACAATTATTTTTTCGTCCACTACTATTGATTGTTTTAGGCATTGGTGCCATTTCATTACCATATGGTATAATCAATGCCAATTAAATAAAAATGTCAATAAAATAAAAATTCCATGATAATGAAATTATTTGGCATTAGCATTGAACACAAGTAATGCCAATTAAATTTCAATGCCAATGAAAAATTCCCAAGTATGACCATATGTTCATCTATCAAATTTTTTTTTGAACACAAGTAATGCCAATTAAATTTGAATGCCAATGAAAAATTCCCAAGTATGACGATATGTTCATCTATCAAAGTTTTGTTAGTTGCCTACTTTAGGCAATATGGAAAAATAGGTTTAAAGCGAATATCATGAACCAACTCATAAAAATTAATAAGTTTAGGCATACATTTTCCTCTTACCAACATGTAACTACACTCCAAAAATTAAGATTTGTGTGCTTTTACTTAAGGAGATATAGTGATTTTCGTTTTTCGCAAAACTCGAAATTCAGGGAAAACGCACATTAATTTTCATATATATTGATCAAACTTAAAGACTTAGCTACAACTACTACTAGACACTAAAAAATGCATGTAAATTTACTGCTGTAAATTCAGTAAAATTATGTGTAAAATTACATAAAATTAGTAAATATACACACAAAATGCTTAAATAACTAATTTACACATTTATGTCTGCAAAAATACACACAAATAATAGTAATATGCAAGTTCGGCAACATGTTTTTAAATTTACAAAAAATGTTACCTACATACAGTAGGAAAACTACACATAAATGCAAGTAAATGTATACACATTTCTACCTACAAACAGTAGTAATTGTCACAATAGAAAATAAGAAAAGGAAACGAATTACAAAAAAAAAATATTTTTTTTATTGAAAATACATAAACAAATAAGCTAAATCACAAATAACAACAAATGGACCAACAAATTAAAAGAATAGGTAAATAGCGACAAATTCTGGAAACAAAAATATTGAACCGCTGAAGCACACGTTACATCTACATGTGGTATGCCTTTCCTTCTTGAATTGTCAATTTAAGATTTTAGTGTAATATTTTGTTAATATTTATAAATATATATATAAATTGCAGAAACCGAAAATTTTGGTTTTTTGCATATGAAAAATGTGAATATGTAAATTTTCACACAATATGTGTAATGCAACATGTTGCTATACATTTTTGTACACATTTTGTGTGTACCAATTTACACACATAGAGTAAATTTACGCAACTAATAGTAGAATTAAAGTTTCCTTCTATAAGTTGGGTAAAATTCAACATAAATGAATTAGAGTTTACTTAATATAACTTTTCTACCTAATTTAACAAAAAATCTGTCCATATGTTTTCAAGCTAAGACGATGGCCTTTAGAGTTATCCTATTTTAATCCTGTACGTCCTTGGAACAAAACAAGGGATGTTTTAAAAAGCTAAAGCTTTAACCTAACCTTGAGTTTGCTATCAACGGCTTTTAGTCAATATAAATGTTTTTCAGATTTTTGAAAATTGTGTAAATTTTATAATATTTATTTTTTGAAATTTTGTGAAATTCTAACTTTAACACTTTATCGCTTCCAAACCGTGCCTGCACACAAAAAATGTATTCACAAAATATTTTTTAAATTTAGTTTCCTATCAAAACTGCGCAATTTCTTATTCTTCTTATTTTAAACGAGCTTAAGATCGTTTATTTATTAACTATAATTATTTATTTCCAATATTTCGTCTCCACATTGGGTGACTTCTTCAGGGAACAATTATTACAATTGTTGTTTCAAATTTTTCAAATGATGATTTGTTTAAAGCAATATAAGTTTTTAATTAATTGAATGAAAATTAAATTAAATTTTGGTTTTAAACAAATAAATTATTGGAAATTTTTGGACAATAATTATCTCTGTGTATAATAACAGATTTCGAAAAATATACTTTTATTACAGGGATTAATTACGATATTAAATTAATTAATTATGCAAAAAATTTAAATTATCCTTTATCTTAATTCGCCATTAAGATTTTTCATACTTTTTCGCATAGTTAAGCGACAAATTGAAATCCAAGTTTAATTTTATCGTACACACATAAGGAAATATTTTTAAAGTTCCTGCAATTAATTTTTTTAATAACTACATCATAGTTAAATAATTCAATTTAAAAAAAGATCAATATTAAAATTTACATTTGAAAGTTGTTATAATGATAAATTTGTTATTGAGTCAATTACAGAATTGTCATAGTCAAACTTTTTTTATTAAATCCGCATTATTATGAACTACCCCTGTAATATGAACAAAATGAAATTGATAAGATTTATATAATTAAAGAATGAAAATATATAAGTATGGGTAAAAATGTTAGTATCAGTATAAATTGTGAACATTTAAACAAACAAATAAAAAAATATAAAATATTGAAGGACAAACGAACATTGACTGCAGTTAACACACACACACACATACAAATACAGTCACTTGAGATACAAATACTTGAAATAATATCAAAAAGCTTTAAAAGATCTTTTTGAAATACAAAAAAAAAAAAAAAAAACAAAGTAATTCATATAGCGATGATCATAAGCTGACAACTCGTAACTGGAGTTGAAATTATCATTTGAGTAATAAATAAACATTGCACGGTTTTTTGTTTAACAAAAAACAAATGATCTTGAATATGAATAATCTTGCTCACATCATAGTTTATTATTTGAGATAAAGATACCAAATGAGTTTTATAAGTCGTTTGGCACACAGATGAAAATAAAAACTAGTTTTAATTAATAATATCTATAAATTGATAATAATAATTAATTTTTCAATTGAATTTCCACCCATCACACAAATGATAGTATTAATTACTAACAATTGTACACGATTAATAAAAACAATTTAAATATTAATTGATTCAATTTAATATTTGTTTAAAATCAAATTTTATTCTTTGAAATAAAAAAAATATATATATATCATTAATTCCAGGTAACAGCACTAAAAATTGGGATTTTATGAGCTCTTGTCATAAGATTTGTTTTTATATTGTGAACAGGATGACTCTATAGATGACAATATAGACAATTCCCATTTAGATTTTTGAAATTTAAAAATTTCGCTATTTGCTTTATTTTTCAAAAACTTTAAAAAATCATAAAAGTTGTAAATTTTGAAGACCCATAATTTGTAAAGTAGAACCACTATTTTAAAAATTCAAAAAGTATCTGAACGTTGCAGTTATCTTCTTTTACAATCTGCAATCAAAAAACAAGCGCTTCCTTCTAAAAATGGATTTTTACTGCTTATGCAATTTTTGATTGCATTTAGTAATTTTCCATCCCCTCCCTGGCGACTTTAATACAGTTAACATTTTCGGAACTTTTTTTATTTGTTTGGGATACGCGTGTTTGATTTTGCTAGACAAAGCTTTTGTGAAGGATAACTAAATAATAAAAAGTCTTAAAAATGCATTCTCTATAAATTGCATTTGCATTAAAAATAATTGAGCTTGCATTTATATACCTAGATCAATTTTTATTATTAAATATTAAAGACAATACAATCTTTCAATTAATTAAATTATTCAAATGCGATAATAACTGTCAGAGATATATATGTATGTTCAAAGTGACTAATGTCTTAATGTATTTTTAAATTTTTTATTAAAAAAATAAAAACATACTAAAAACATAAATTTGTTGTGGTTTTATATGGAAGAAGCCTTAAAAAAAAAATCCCCAAAAAAACAATGTTTTATTTTTTACAAAATGTAACGTTTTTTAAACGTGAATAACAACGCGAGTTTTTTAAATTTCAAAAATCTAAAAGCGGGATTGTCTTTATGTCTCCGAACGCCCTTGGTCAGATTTGTGGCGATTTCTCATTAATTTTATGATATTTAATTTTCTTAGTACATGCTAAACTTTAGTTGACATTCATTTGCCAGTAACGAGTTAACAGGCTCTATGCAATAAGTCCCAGGTGCAAAAAGTCCCAGTGCAAAAGCTCCCAATGAAATAAATTCAAAAAAAAATGAGCTAAGTCCCGTCTCGAAAAAGTGAAATAAATTCTAAAAAATGAAATAATTTCCAAAAAAAAAATGAAACAAATCCAAGGTTTTGGTTGTTATTTCATCATGAAATAATTTCCAAAGAATAAAAATGAAATAATTCCCAAAAATAGTCCATGCAACACAAATGGAGTAAGAACGTACCGTTATAGTCCCCAAAGTCAATTTGCCCAAAAACCAAAATGACATATTGCCCAAATGTCCGCATATCCCCCAAAATTGTGGATGTTAATATGTTATAACGACCAAATCAATGACAGAAAATCCAAAACTTTTTTTGGGTGCTATGGCAATTTATTTTGAAAAAACTTTTTTTTTTGGGCGTTATGACGGTAAAAAAGAAATTATTGCCCAAAATCATAATTTATTTTTTTTTTTAAATGTCATAAGACATAATGTCTTTTGTGTTGCACGCGCGTTCTACAGAGGAAAAAAAAACCCTAAGAGCGGCCAAAGGCCGCCACCCAGAAGAACTTGTTTTTCAAATCAGATATCGAATCCGTTGAAATCTTATATTTTTAAGACATCAAGTAACATTTATTTGACCTGTCATAACTTTTTATGTCCCAAAATACCAACCCACACCAAGATTTATTGTTTTTTAATGATTATTTTTTTAAAAGTCTATTTTATTAAAAATTTTACGTATATATTAGTGTCTAAACGTTAAATAAACAGAAGGCCAATGCTCTACTCTTTTATTTAAGATAAAAAAACAATCAATTAGCTGTTTAAATGACAAAGCTATCAACCCTGTTACGGCTTTTGAATCAGAGCGAAAGTGAAAATTTTAGAATTTTTCGGTGTTCTTGCGATTAAATCAGAACGTTTTTCAATATTCTTTATTCGTTTTAATTTGTGTAAAAAAGCCTGGTCGAAAGTAAAACGAATGCATTTTTTTCTAACAAAATATAATTTAGGGTCAAAAATGGTGCTTAATATTAAAAACTTAGAATTTTTTTTTTACTTATTTCTGATTTTATTGTATTTTTGGCTGTATTGTTTATACTCTAAAAAACTGTTTTAAAAAACATTTTGTTGTTTTGATATTCTCGAAAACACTCAAACAAATTGACAACAATGTTAGAAGCATTTCTTAAAAGCAATTTACTTTCCATATGTTTTTTATTTTCCATAAAACCATATGTTTTTGGCACTTCGATATTAATTTCGAAAAAAATTCGAGTTTTCGAAAGCTTTTAGGATTTGAGAACACCAAATTTCAATTTCGTGTGATTTCACAAATTCGTTCTAATTGCAAAACGTTCTAAAGTAGGGACATGGGCGTATGACTGGTCAAATTATATTACTTATTGTCTTAAAAATAAGATTTCAACGGATTCGACATTGGATTTGTAAAAACAAGTTGTTCTGTGCGGCGGCCTTCGGCCGCTCTTAGGATTTTTTTCCTCGTAGAACCCGGCAGGCGGCTACGCGAAATAAAGTATTTTCTGCGTGCGACACAAAAAAATAAAATTGAAGCAATTTTTTAAGTTTCCTTAAAACTCTTTTGTTTGCTTTCATGAATCAGCCTTGACATTAAAGGTCTTATGACATTTAAAAAAAAAATATGATTTTGGGCAATAACTTCTTTTCTTGTTTTACCGTCATAGCGCCCAAATTTATTTTGGCCAAACAAAAAACCGTCATAGCGCCCAACAAAAAAATGTTATTTCGTTCAAATCAATGTCCTATTGCCCAAAAACAAGAACATTTTTACAACAACAATTTACATATAATTTTTTTGGGCGCTATGTCCACGCTAAGTTCTGTTGGGACTTATTTCATTTCGGAATTACTGCATTATGAAATAACACCTTATAACAAAAATGAAATAACTTCTAAAAAAATGAAATAACTGCAAAAGAACTGGGTATTATTTCATTTAAAATTACTCCCAAATTTGTATCAAACATTTTTGGGACTTATTTCATTTTTGTTTTTTGGGACTTTTTTCACCTGGGAGTTATTGCATAGAGCCGAGTTAACAACCTATGACCATCGGATATGTTATATTTCAATGTATATGTTGAACTATTTTGTCTGTCTGAATAAATATATTTTTTTTTTATTAAATTGTTTTTTTTTTTTTTATTATATTTGTTATTATTACTATGGTCTTTTTTACATTATTGTTAGTTGAAGTTTTAAGTTTGTTTGTTTGTTATTGCAATTAAAAATTACCAATGCTGATTAAACTTTAACAAACGATGACTTTTGGTATTGAATTCATAACCACCATATAAATGTGGTTGGTATATTATGCGAAATCTTAAATATAACAACAAAATATAATAAAAATAAAAACCACCATAATTTAGACGTTAATAAAAACTATAACAAAGAAATTCATAAAAATAAAAATGTAATGCATAAAACGGTTGTTTTTAAATTTTTTTTTTCTTAAAATGACATTATGCTTATGATTTTGTTTATTTTTTTTTTTTAATAATTTATAGTAAATTTAATTTCTTCAAGGTTAAAAGAGGTGACACATACACAAAAAAAAAAAAACAGTACGTAACAAATGAATATAAAAAAAAATGCCTCAAACAACATATAAAAAATAAAATAAAATACGCACTTCCGTATGATTTATCATTATTTAAAATAAACTTATACTCATGTATTTAAAAGCGAAAGGTTTCGATTTTATTTTTTTAAAAAACAATTTTCAATGTAACCTTGTGTTAAAAAATCTTTTAAACTTTAATTTATGATTGATCATGTAAATCTTACAGCCAAGTTAAATAAAAATAAATAAATTTCAATTAGTATTTCTCTTGATGGAAAACTCTTTTTTGAACAGAAAAATCTTTTCAAAAACTATTCATGTTTAAATAAATAAATGATCGATGATGCATATATAAGTGGATTTAATTGCCACATCAAGTGATTAAAAATTACATTACATGCATATCAAAAGAATTAATATAGCAAGTCTTTGATACTAAGTACTAAATCAAATTGATATTAATTTTTTGAACTTTAAAGTTTAGTCGAAGAGATTAAATATTAAAATTATGTAATAGATAATACAGAGAAAAAATATTTCTCTAATTTTTACAATTAAATCGATTTGTTGAAAATTTTAAAAGCTGTCAATTAAAAATGAATTGAATCAAAAATACATAATTGTTCAAATGCAGAACTTGGTTGATATTTTTTTATAACATCGCTCAAAATATATTGTTTGTTGTTATATATGTATGTAGTTATTTTTTACAAATGTTTATGTGTTAGTAATACACATTTTCAATTCATTTTAATTAGATTTTTATTAATTCTCATAAGGTTTATTATTTTATTAAGTTAAATAAATAGTGATTTAAATCTAAATATTAATTTATTTTAAAACGTTATCATAAAATTGATAATGCAGTTTTTGAAATTGGAAGATGACAAAGCCAATTGTGACAATATTTTGTTGTTGTTTTTGTTTTTTTCTTTGATATTTTAAATTTTGAATCTCGCTCATAGACGAGGACAAGAAATTCTCATTGAGTTTGTGATTTAACATAACAAATATCTCTAGAAATTCTAATAACAAAGTCCCTGAAGATTTCCTTGGGCAGGAATAAAATCCGGATAGGGACACGCCTACATCAGATTGTTTTTCACAATTTGTTAAATAAGTTTTGGGACTTTAGCACACTTAATTACTATAAATGAAATTAAATTTTGTTTAATAAAAATTCAACCATTTGTTTTAAACAAAAAAATGCTAAAAATAAATTAAAAATTATTAAAACAAAAAATAGTCTTGTTTTAAAAAATTTTTGCAAAAAAAAAAATTATATCAAACTTTATGTAATATATATACATTAGAGCGACTCACCAAAAAAAGTGCTCGATGTACCCTCCTAAAAATGAACCTTGGACTTTTTTAAGATGATATTTAAAATATTTCGGCTCCAGCTTTGACCTCTCGTGAGCTGGACCATTTTGAAAATAGGTCAATTTTTGCATGTTTTCTTAATTTGAGAATCTGCTTCCTTACCAACATATACAATATGGGTATCATAAGAAAGGGTTTTTTAAGGTGCGTCCAACTGTATATCATATATCATCGTGGATCATTATTTTTTTCTTTCTTTAGTCCTATTTTCATCCATACATGATCTAGAAACTAAATCCGCTATCGTATTAGAGTTACAACAAAATTGCATTTATACATATTCCAGAGCACCGTGTAAAATGCATCTAATTTGCAAAAATCTAAATTATTTACATACAAAGATGATGTACTTGGCAAAAGAAAAAATTTGATGCACATATTGTCCTATTTAAAACGAAGAGTTACCACCCCATTGCATTTTTGTCAAAACGCGAACTAGCACGAATTTCAAAAAAAGCTGAGACCCGTATTTAATTAAATCGACTAAAGATTAAAATATGTTAATTTGGACGCGCCTTAAAAAAACCTTTCTTATGATACCCATATTGTATATGTTGGTAAGGAAAGAGATTCTTAAATTAACAAAACATGCAAAAATGGACCCTTTTTCAAAATGGTCCAGCTCACGAAAGGTCAAAGCTAGAGCCGAAATATTTTAGATGTCATCTTAAAAAATACCAATGTTCATTTTGAGGAGGGTACACCTTGCACGAATTTCGCTTCCATACAACTTGAGTCGCTCTAATATACATATGATCCATCCAATACGATCCATCATTTTTTGGATTAAATTGTATATAATTTTTATACATTTTTTTTTTGCTGCATCATATCAATTTTATCAATCCGGTACGGTTAATTTTTTTTATACTATTGAAAAATTATGCATAATTTTTATTATATTTATCAAACTAATGAGTTTTTATTAATATACTCTTTTTCTATTCAATAAATCTTAAACTATTAGCTTTTGTTTATTTTTCCTAGTTTATCAGATTTGGGTATTGTTTAAATTTCATCAAGTTTGGTTCCTAAGTCTTATGTTTTCTGCTTTGTTTGTTTAGAAAAATTAATAGTTTTCCTCAAGAAAAAAAAACTAATAACACAGTTCAACAAAATCAGAAAAAGCTGATGCATCATTTTTAAAAAAAAACTTTGGGGCGCAAATCACGAATATGGTCTTAGAATATTAAAGTTAGCTACAGTTAAGGAAATATTTGCAAACAAACTGATATTTTTTGATAAACTTTCTGCAAAAATGTACAAAATTGAAAACCAAAACGCTCTTTTTTTACAACATTCAATTAGCATGAGCTTTGTTTTCTAATTTCATAAACTACACGTTTCGGAAGATGGTATAGTTTTTCCTATGCATGCACTTATAGTACTATATAGGTAAAGACCACTGCAAATTTAGTTAAAAACAAATGAAATTTCACTTAAAGAAAGGACGACTTACATTTCAGTAAATTCAACTAACATTGTCATTAATGTTCAAAAAATTAACCACAATTGTAGTAAAAATGAACCACATGTTATTAAAAAATAAACAAACATTTATTTTTTTTAACAAAAAACAACTGTAAAAAATAAATGTAAAATCATAAAACAGTCATTTGATATGGTTTGTTTTTTTAAATGAACTACAAGGTTATTAAAAAATATAGTTCGTTCTACAAATGACTGACATTTGCATTAAAAATATAGAAACTGTATTACAATCCAAACAACTACATATTTTTAAAGCAGAAGTTCCCTGAGTGCGTATTTAAATATTTCTAATGTTTTACGATTTCGTTAATAAAAAATTTACAACGAAAAGAAGAACCAAATTTTCGTTGACTACCCAGCAAAAAAGCATCAAAAGAATAGATAAAGAATCAATACAATGCAATGATTTGGATTGCGATGTTATGAAAATTTTGATCGGAACCAATGAATTTTATATGGGCTTTTATGATTCTTATTCACTGCATCTTAACATATGGTTTAATTAAAGTTCAATTCTGTACATGTTCACCAGGGAACTCTCCTAGTAGAGAATTCCGATAGCGTTAGAATTTACATTAATTTTTTAAGTTTTCCGAAAGCACTTTTTCACCTAATTTGTGGGAACGTTGTCGTCAAAGCAGATGCAATATGGATGTCAAAGCTTCTCTTTTCTCGAGTATTTTAAAGTTGGGTCCAAAAATATTTAATTTCTCATATTTCAGATATGCAAATAAAATATATATAGTATAATGAAAATGAAAATTATTCAAGTTCGAGGCCATACTCTATATTTCTTCATTAGGATATTGTCCTAACAAATAATCTATAGTTTTTTTTTCGTTTTCAAATTTATTATTTGACCCTTTCAGGAATGTGTTGATAGATCTATTTCGGGAATTTTCTAGGTTCCCATCATCAGAACACGTTTTGAAAGCGGTAACAATCCCATGCCAAATATCAAACATTCATATGAACTAGTTTACTCACTACATGAGAACTAATATACATATGAGTTTGAAGTTAAAGATTATAACCATTGATCAAAAAATAAATTGAAAACTTGTTTGATGTGCAAGATCCACCTCTGGTGGATATTCAATACACGTTTTTTGTTTTTCTCTCCTTTTTTATATTTTGCTTAGTTTGTAAACAAAACAAAAAACTCTATAGATTATTTGTTAGGACAATATCCTAATGAAGAAATATATAGTATGGCCTCGAACTTGAATAATTTTCATTTTCATTGCACAATTAAAGGTCGAAAAAAACATAATTTTTATTTTTAATAAAAATTATAAAAATATAGTATATTTTTCGCCTCTTTTTCACCCCCTAATTTTGTGATTGGTTAGAGTTGGATAGACTAGATTTGGAAAGATTAAATTTTGTTCAAAACAACATCTTTGGAAGTTGTGAAAAAGAACGTCTTTAGAAGCGGGAAATCAGGAATGAATTTGAAATCAATGAAAAATTCATTATTTAAGAATCCCTTCCATATTTTTTGCTGGGTATCTTTAGCAAACTTCACCGGTTACTTAATTTATGAAAAAAACCCGCACTTTCACTTTTAGTTTAAGAAAAAAATTTTATATATTTTTATGCCTTTAAAAATATTGAGTTTTAAAAATTGTACTTTAGATTGAATTTTCTGGAAATGTTCATGTACAATTGATGGGTTTTTTGATTAAATGAATTAAGTGGAATATAACTAAACATAATATGCTAAAATTTTGCAAATTTGATTAAGGGGTTTCATTATATTTACAAAATAGAAAAATAAGTGAAGTTTTCACTTTAGCTGCAGGGATATCCTATATCCTTCACGCAATCGCAATAAATTGATATGCTTCTTAAAATTCAAAGTCCACACTTTAAAACCATATCAAAAATTATTAGTAATTTGTTGAAGTATACGAAAAAATAAAAGAAATTTTAAGAAAAAACTTGATATTTGGTAAAAGTTAAAATCGCGAATATTTTGAAAAGTAGAGCTAATGAGCAATTCCATTTAATATCACCGTAAAACTCGTCGATGTTTTCCGATTTTGATAAAATTTTGTGAGTGTGTGCGGTAGTGAACGCAAGTATTAAAAAAAATTTTTTTTTTTTTCGGAAAACTCTGGCAACCCTATAGCTTTAAATTGTGGGGTATAAAAATTTAATATTGGGGTATAAAAAATAAAATAAAAAAAAATTACAAATTTTTTTAAAATAAAATTTTTTGAAAAAAAAACTTTAAAATCAATTTTTGGAAAAAATCCATTTTTTAAAATGGACCCACAATTTAAAGCCATAGGGTTCAGAGTTTTCCAAAAAAAAAAAAAAATTAAAAAAATTTTTTAATACTTGCGTTCACTACGGCACACACTCACAACATTTTACCAAAGTCGGAAAACATCGATTAATTTCACGTTGATATTAAATGGAATTGCTCTAATATCAAAAATTTAGTGTTCACATTCGTGATATACGACCTAAAATCTATCCGACCATTTAAGTCGATGCATTTTTAACCCCCATATTCATAAAAATATTAAAAATCATTTCAAATACATTTTGGTTAAAACATAAACTTTAGCCTTAAAACTGTATTCATAAACGAATATTAACTTTAACACAAGATTTTAAATAAATTTTTAATCTTATATTCATTTATGAATACAGTTTTAAGACTTAAATTTATGTTTTAACTGAAATGTATTTAAAATCTGAATTAAGATTTTTTTGTGAATGCGGGCATTAGTGTTTCACTGTGTAATTATTAATTCCTTAAAAACTAAAACTATAATTAATCAACTAAAAAACTAAAATTTTGGTTGGCGTGTGCTGTTTTTTTTTTTTTTTTTTTTTTTGTTTAACTAGTATTTTGTTAAATACTTTAATATTTATTAATTTAAATCAAAAATACAAAAATAATAATTTTTCATTTAAACATCAATCAATATTTGTTTTTCTATAGATTTGTTTTTAAAATAAGGGGTCCACCATCTAAATTTTTTTTTTTCGATGCCGATTTTGCCAAAAAAAAATCATCTTTTCAGATGAAGCTCATACTGCAGGCCAGCCGAGGCAGCCATTTGAATGAAATTATTTTCCATTATTAACCGGAAGGATTGTACTTTCAAATAAAAAAGAAATTTGAGAAAATATTCAGTAGTTTTTTTTTTTATAGCATTTTCAAAAAAAAAAAGTTATTTGGCCGACCCTATGTTTTAATATTTTTGCATTATTTATTTATATTAATAATAAATTGAAAAAATTATTTACACCATTTATTTATGCAATTCAATGTTGTTTTTTTATTAATCAAGTGTTATTTTGTTGTTGTTCAATTCATTGTAAAATGATTGGTGCTTTTTTGTTGTTGTTGTTGTAGTTGTTGTTTATTGTGTATAGAGTAAGATACGTTTCGTGTGGGCATATTTGCATATTAATTGCATTGTAATTTTAACTGTAGTACAACAATAATATTAAAAAAAAAAAAACAAACGTAAAGTAATACCAATCACAGTCATACATACATACATACATACATCCATACATACCAATCCGTATTAACAACAACATCTACAACATACATTAAACATGATTGTAAATATTTTAATAATGATTTGTGTGTAATTTTATGTTTACTTGAGTTTTACTTTTGTATTATTATTATTTTTTTTTTTTTTTTCAAATCACATGCGTTTGTAATATATTTTTGTTTTCTGCTTAATTTTGAATTCGGGTTTTGAGTCAATATTAAGTTTTAAGATCTTTTGTGAATTACCAAGGCTATTTGATGATGAGTTTTAATTAAATTAAGTAGATTTTGTCTAAAGTGCTATTATGTTTTTTTATTTTGTGTCTTTTTGTATTTAGCGTTAAAATTCATATAAAATTTATGTTGAAATAACAATTAAGTATAATTATTTTGTAGAGAGCTTCTGCTAACAGTAGCTTAAATACCAAAAGATGTGTTAACATTAATTATATTAAGGCAACGATTAACCCATTAAGAATATAAAAATACATATATATATATTTGCTTTTAATGAAGAAAATCTATAAAAATGTATTTATTACACGACATGATGAAATAGAAAACATTAATAAAGTTCTGACCATTAATTATATATATTTTGGATGTGCTTATTTCAATGGTGTACTCAATTTTTGAAACAATGGTACAGATTTCGAGAAAAATGTCTTTAAAGTCTGACGGTTTTGCATTTAGCTTTTAGCATTGAAAACTTTTCGAAAGCGATTAATCTGCTTTTGTTTTAACGAAATTATATGACAAGAATTGTGGTGATATGTATGGCTCATATATAATGCACAAAACTACTGCTTCACGTGTGGAGTAATGTGGAGGGAATCCACTTAACAAAATGTAATATTGAAAAATCATACTTTCATTTACTTTTGTATTAGTTTTTAAGTTTCAAAAATTTAAATAAATTTTTTATTTGATTTAAAAAAGTTAAAAATATAGAGCACATTTCATTGGCTCTATAAGCGTATATGAACTTTTAAAGAACAATTGATCTGAACTAGTGGTAGTTCCTGAAAAAGAGGCAATTAAAGAGACATATTTTAAAAAAGTAAAATATATTTGCTTACAGCAACTTATGCTATATGCCCGTAGATTTTTATACCACTTCCGAGCTACCCGAATTAAATTTGTGGGCGCTGTTGTGTAATAGTTAGGGCGTTGGACTGTTACACAGATGGACCCGGGTTCGATTCACGGTGACGACAACATTAATTTGAAAAATGATATGTATGTGTTTTCTATCCTTCATATGCATTGCAGTGCCCTCCTTCGGTGTTCCCATAACACTTAACTCCACCGAAGTAAAATAATGAATCAGGGCTATGAACCTTAACAGCTTTGCCATGTTGGAAGCCCTTCATCTTTCCCCACCTTTCATCTCTCCACTATCCCCTTTCCAAAGAAAGCATTAATAAATAAGAAGAATTTCCTGAGTGTTGCTTCTCTTTAAAAAAAGTGAAAATAAATTTAGTTTTTTTCTTTCCTAATATTTGTAATATTTGTTCCCTGAAGAAGTCATCCAATGTGGAGACGAAATATTGGAAATAAATAATTAATAAATAAATGATCTTAAGCTCGTTTATACTATGAAGAACACAAGATTTATTAATAACTATTATTTAGAATTGATGTACATAATAAATGTACGTAAATCTACTTGTTAATGCTTTAAAATTGTAAATGATATTCTTCACTTGTGACTAGTGCTAATATTTCACTCAAAAGTAGAGGATTTTTAAAGGGAATTTATAAAATAACAGTTATTTGATGGTAATACTTAAAATATTTCTGTTATTTTTGTTTCTTAAATTTAAAAAACAATTCGAATTGTTAACACTTTGACGACCGAACTTAAACCGCTGAAGATTTTTTGACGAAACTTCGTGGAGACTTGCGCATATGACTAAAAATAAAGTTTGTGCTGCTTTTGGCGCTTTACTGCTACCCCTATTGGAGAAACATAGTAATAAAGTTAAATGGCTGCCGCTTCATAACGGGTTAAGATTTTGTGTAAGTTTTAATTTTGAATTTCGCTTTAAGTTATGCCTAATCCAAAAATAATAACCATTGTTGTATAAACTTAAAACCGCATTTTCAAAATTATAAAATCTAAAAACAGAAACAAAAAAAAAATCTTAAAAAACAAAAAATTAATTTTTTGACTTTGAGTTGACTTTGTAAGGATCTGAGACTATTTGGCTACAATATATAGGTATCGCTAAAAAGAAACATCTGTCCATAGTCGATCACAACTAGCTTTGTTAAAATTGTCCTGCAAGTTTTCCTAAAATGGCAAAAAGTAAAAATAGGACATATATCAACCATTCGTTGTCAAAGGGTTAAAGTTGATGTTTTAGATAAAATTCAGGAGTCTGTAACATCGCAATAAGACAACATTAGTGATGTGATTGAAACATTTCATAAAAATTTATGAAATGGCATCATCTATTTATGAAATGTTTCATAACATATTCATGAAGAGTTATGAAGCTTCTTCATCATAATTATGAAACAGTTCATAAATATGAAGAAGCCTGTCATATAATTGCACTTTTATGAAACATCTTCATCATATTTATGAAGTGTTATATTAAACGAAAATCAATGAAGTTTCTCATCATATTTATGAAAGCTTTTTCCCTGAGTGTACTAACTACCTCAACTTATGCTAATTAAATTTCAATGCTAATGACAAATTGCCACACTGATAGAAATAAACCAGGAAAAATAGCAGAAAAAGCTCCTAAAAATTAGTTATAAATGATAAACTGATAAATTTAGCAGATTTTTTTTTTTTGCTAAATAGCATTGTAAAATTAGCAAACACTTTTACTAAATATATGTAGACTCAAAATAGCAAACAAAAATGTTTCTATATCTACCACAAATTTAGTAGAATCCAAATAACAGTTTATTTTACTAAAACCAACAAAAATTTTTGTTAAAAAATTGTAGATTACTGACTTTATAAGGGCAGACTTTTATTCGTGTTAAAAAAAACTTTAAAAATTTCACATTATTTAATGATTTTTTTGTCTACTAATATTTAGTATATGCTTTTGCTGATTTTAGCAGATTATTTTGTTACTTTCAATTAACTTAAATTTAAGTCATATATAACTAAATATTTTTACTTGCAACAGATTTATTTTTGCTGTTCTTATATACTTATATTTATTAAAAAAGTCTACTAATTTTAGCTGTTTTTTCTGCAAGAACATTTTTAGCTAATTTTTAGTAGCTTTTTTTCTATTTTTAAAGGTTTATTTCTATGAGTGCAACTATGTTTAAGAACTATTTGAAACTATAAGAAAGATTTTAAAAATATTTCTGTTTAGGATTAACTCAAATGTCTCCAGATAGTTTTCTTTCAAATTGTTGCCAAATTTATTAATTAAAGAATATATCTTTGTAGAAATGGATTCCAATGTCGGTTTTTAAACTTCGATACTTATTTCCTTAAAGTGGAAGTAATATTTTTCATTAAAAAAAAACTCCTCATACTTTCTTTAAATGAATGATTAGTATTTTATCATATTTAAAACAAGTTTAGATGAATAAAACATTACTAAATTAATTTAAAAACAAAAGACTTAAGACACATACTTTTGTTCTGCCAAATTTTAGTTGATATTGAAAATAATTAAACTATTTATAATGATTTATAAAATTATCTATATAATTCGCAATAAAACTCTTAGCCCGTGTAAAAAATATTAAACCTTATCAGATCTAACTGAATATGTTTGAATCTGATTAGATATGATTGACTATAATTAGATCTGGTGCCAGATCTGACTATATATGATAAGATATTACATTTGGGATACACTTCATGCCCAGATCTGATCAGATCTAATACCAAAACTGTTCATATCTGAAAGGATCTGGAATATTGTATAATTTTTGAGCCCAGATATGAGTAGATCTGGGCATATTAGATCATACTTGCAGTTAGATCTGTTCATATCTAAAACTATTTCATTCATTGTGTTTGTGACATGTAAACTTCAATTTTCTTTTACATTTTTTGTGTTTGTTATTTGGTTTATTTTTTAAATTTTGAAAACTTTAGGAAAACAGCAAAAGTTCTTCTTCGAATGTAAAAATATGCCGTTTTTTTGCAACAGAAAACAGACGGCGGTTGCTCGGCGCATTAATCACGATTAACATACACTTAAACAAATGACTACGCAAAATTTTGAAATGAACCCGGCAGGCATAGAGCAATTCAGAAAAAGTGAAACATTTAAAATGTGGGTTTGTTTCATCTTGTCTTTCAATAAACGTCTTAAAATGTGGGTTTTTAATAATTAAACTAGAAAATCTTAAAAATTATTGAACCTCTCCAAATCTAAAAATATCAGATCTCATCATATACACTTAGAGAACTGTTTAGATCTGGTAAAGCAGATCTAACTAGATCTGGTCAGAACAGATCCTTTTTAAACGGGAATTTTTCGTTTACAAAAACAAAAGACTCAAGACACAAACTTTTTAATAATTAAGCTAAATACATTACGAAATATATTTTAGGGTCTTCATACTAATATCAAATATTCCTAATTGTTAAACAACAAAAAACAAATAAAAAATAAAAACTGTGTTTTTTTTTTAAACATAAACACACAAAATGTTGTTTATTAACTTCAATTTGGTAGCAGTAGCCGAAAAACAAAAAAACAAAAACTAAAGCAAATAAACACATATTCACACAAATAATACAATACAAATAACAGATATGACTACTGTGAATATGTATATGCCTTCACACTTGTCGTTTTATATATTTGTAGGTTTATAAATATTTACTAAATAAACAATTACACTTTTTTGTTTGTTTGTTTGTGTAAATTTTGTTTTTTACCATACCGCTAGTAATTGTTTAGCTATTTATTTAGCGCCATTAGCACACGTTGTCAAATTGATAAGCACGTCAAACTTTAAATGAAGATGATGCGATGCTATTACTACAGCTGACGAACCTAATGCACACTTTGCAATAGTTGTGTGTGTTTTTTACATATAAAAGCGGTATTTTTTATGGTTTTTTTGTTTAACATGGAATTTTTTTTTTTAACAAATTTGTGTTTTTTTTTATTCAAGTCTGCATTAATACAAAGATATTTCTAAAGAAATTTTAGCACTTTTATTTTTAAAAGTAAAGAAAAAAAAATATTTAAAACAACAGCATGAGGTCTTAATGTGAAAATTAAAAAATTACTAATTAAGTTTTAACACAATCTTGTAGATATATACACACATACACACACAATAACTGACATATGACTTCCTTTAACATATTACAATTCCCAAGATTTGTGTGACGTCATTGGGTTTAGAGAGTTAAGTAATTTTTCTATTACAACAAAATATTTATATAATTATTGGGTTTTATTTATACTAATTGTGTGTGACCTTATAAGTAACTTTAAATAGTTTTGGCAACAATACCTTCATTAGCAAATTTCCATCAACATTAACCCCTTTTTAAGAAAGAAATGGCAACAAGTTGCAAAATTCCACCCTTCTCTTACCATAGGTAAGAGTGTTTTTTTTCTTTTCTTGTAAAACTATAATTTTCGCTGCAGTTAAGCTGTTTCCTTTAGAAAAAAAATGTAGTGCAAAAAAAAAAAAAAAAAACTGTGCTTGAGTCCCACAGAGTGCAATATTTTAGTTTGTTAGTTTCCTGTTAATAAATTTTCACACAACACCATATACACTTAACACACACAACATACCTAAGCATACACTAGATTACAAATTTACAATGCTACTCGTAATAATAACAAATAATGGAAATAAAAAGAAATATAAAATAAGGTTTCCTTTATACTTCATACTTCCAAAGAGGAAGGAAATTATTTAATTTTACATGTATATGGATATAGGTCGGTCGGTGGTCTTTTGTGAACATTTTGTGACATGGTATGAATACCACAAATAACTGCCTACTGTTACAGCCCTAAAAGCGTGCGACTTTTTGACTTGACAAGTTTTAAATTATAAATGCTAAACATATTTGTAGGAATAATATGCACACAAACCCATACACATACAAAAACTGTCATACAATCAAGATTAACATAAAGACAACAAACAACCAAAAAAACATTTAGGCCCGACTATTGAACAAGACATTTTGTAGTCTTGATGAACCATGTTATGAATACACCAACCAACAACCGCCTACACAATATTATTGGTAGTTAGTGTAATAAAACATTTGTTTTGTATTTCTTTTTTACAAAAAAAAAAATATGTAAAAATTGTTGTAAATTGTTTAACCAAAAAAAGGAAGGGGGAAAAACAATTAAGCTTAACACCACTTAAACAAGCACTTCTCCATTTATTAAGTATATAAATGTTTATTCGGTTGTTTGGTTGGTTGACTGGCTCTGACTTGGCTGGTCGGTTGGGTTTTTTTCGTTCATTCGTTTATTGTTTTGCACATAAAGCATGCGCATGAGCACGCGCTCAAGTACTTATTTACAAAACATGCACTTTTCGCATTATGCGCTCCATTACCCACCCACGTTGCCATTGGCATAATAGAGCAAACACCATTCGTCGTACATTTTTTACATGTGTATAAATTGTTGGGCCTTTTTTATTGTTTTTGTTGTTTTTTTGGTGTTGTTGTATCAGACATTATTCGAAATCTCTCAGGTGTGTAAACTGTGTTTAACTGGCAAGTAAACTTTAACGTTTTATTTTTTTTTCTTATTTTTTTTTTTTTGTAGAAAACTAATTCATCATTATTATGATAAATTAATCATAATAATCAAGGAATTTATTAATAATTAAAGTGACAGAAGTCAGTTTTAGTATTAATTAACTTTAATAGACACAAGAAAGGTGGAACTTTTCTTGTAAAACTAAGCTTCCCAAATAAAAATCATAATTTTTAATGAAATTTTAATATAATATAGATATTTAGAAAATAGTAAATCAACAACTTTTAGTAAGTGGAATAATGAAATTTTTTAAAATTAATAACTAAAATCTGTTAGAGGCCCCGGTAGGCTAGTTGGTAGCGTGCTGGCTTATCAATGCGGGGGTCGTGGGTTCGATTCCCTCCAGAGGCATTGACCTGTTCTCGCTACAACGCGCCGAAAGCCATAGTAGCTGGTGCTCTGTTAGGGTAATAAGATATAATTTTTTTATATGATTATTAATTAATAAAAAAAAAAAAAAATTAATAACAAAAATCTGCTAAGAGAAAATTTGTCGAAAATTTCAAAAAAAAAAAAAAAATGCTTTGGATTTTAGTTAAAATTAAAAAATTTTGAGTTGAAAACAGTAACTTACAACACATTTGACTGAAATTATAAACATGTTACTGTTTAGTTTCAACTTACGTAGTTTTTTTTGTAGGAATATTGAATGATACTTGAGAATACTTTTCCATCAAACCCTGCTTTATATGTAAAAATTAACAAAGTCTGAAAAGTACTTCCGTAATATTTAGTTAATTTCAAAACCCATTTTTATAAAATATTCTTATTTAATAATAAAAGAAAAAGCTACAAATAAAATTTTCAATTGATCCCAAATTACCTATCCCGTGACAGGTCACCTATTTCTTGACAACCAAGAGCATATCAATGTACTTTAACTACATATATTTTGTAGTATTAATGTTTTTCATCTCCTTGTTTTTTTCTTTTGCTTTAAAACACACACGCAAAAAAATAACTTTTTTGTTGGCCAGCCAATATTTTAATATTTTAATTCTTAGCTTTTTTTATATTTTGGCAATCTAATTTTAGACATACCAACTAATACTTCACAACGAGTCACCTGGGATCTGTCCCTTTGCCCGAAGAGAAATAATATAAAATTGTCAACCCCAAAAATTTATTTTTTATGACATGTTCCAGCTAATTTGAAATTTATTCTAAACTCAATGTAAATAGACACAAAAGTTTAAAAATGGTTTGAAAAATTTTTTTTTTTTAATGTCAGAGAAAAAGTTAACTCTGAATTAAGTTGATGTCTTTACTGCATCAAACTCCAGATCTTCATGAAAGTTATATATTTTGATAGCAAATGTATAATAAGCAGACAAATATTATGGGTGTTTTCTATATTTTCACGTTTTAAAAAATAATTAAAAATTCGTTATTTTTAATTTATAACGTGCCTTCAAGCTCCGTATATTTACAAAACTAAAGCAAATCAAATATATTAGCTAGGTTGACACTAGTATTTCTATCTGGCTAAAGATCTCATTAGAACCCGAAGTTTTAGATAAACTAGAGCCTCCAGAATAGGAAGAGCTTTAACAAAAAACCTATTAATCATCAATTTTGCTCCATTCTTATCTTCTTACACTGATAATTATCCATGCTTAAAATTACAAAAAAATGTCAAAATAACTAAATTTTTTGTAAAATAAACGAAAATTTATACATTTTACTAAAGTTTTTTTAGTTTCGACAATAATTTCTTATTTTTATGCATGGATTATTATGAGCGTAGTAACCAAACATTCAACAATTTCGGATCACACAATAACATAAAATATATAACGAACATATTTGTATTTGAAATTGATTTAAATATTATTCTGTTTATTAATACTACGTTCATATTGAACCCAAAAATACGTATTTTTGCTTTAAAATTTGTATAGAATTTGAGTCAAAAAACTTGAAAAAAAAATGAAAATACGTATTTCAGAGCTTAGTGTGAATATAGTTTAACCTTCAGATTTTAACTGCCTGTTAGTTTCAATTATTTAAAAATATTATATTTTATGCTTTTTTTTAAATCATCGTGTTTTTTAGGTTTTGCCAAGTTTTTCCCTAATATGTTCGATATAAGTAAGAGAATGTTCCATATGTGGCCTGTTCTCTAAAGTTTGCCTCTTGCTTTTTTCATGTTGTTGACATCCAGCTTAATTTCCGCTATTACTATTTTAAAAAAGTTTCGACGTGAATGCTCTTCTTGGTTTTATTGTGTCATTGCAAAGGTAAAACGCAATATTAAGTGTAATTTTTCCTAAATATCAAAAATGATTAACAAACAAGTTTTAAACTAATTTTCCAAGATTTGTGTAAACGGTAATAATTTTATTCACGACTTTAATAAAACTAATTGATTCCATGAACAAATATAATAAATAAAACAAAAATGTGAAAATAAAATGTTTCCTAAAGTTTACCTTTGATACACACAGAGAAAAATTTAGCTATTTGCCAACTGAAATTCGGTTACTACGACTCAAATTCGGTTATTACGAATTTCAGAAGGTTGTCACAACTTAAAATTAGTTTTCACAACGAAGTTCGGTTAATTCAAATGAATTTTAGTTGCAACACCCAAAATTTTCATAAATCTAATGTAAATATTGTTGTACTTATTGAATTTATAAGTTGTTACCATTAATATACACATTTCAATTCGGTTGTCACTTTATTTCTTAGTGTGTATATTTTTTTACTTTTTTTATTTTTTTATCAAGTTTTAGTCTTTTTTAAATGGTTTACGCATCACTTTAAATGTTCTTGTCTAGTTTGTACAATTTTTCAACATGTTTCACAACAACAAAAATATCGTTTGTTTACCGCAATTAAAAAAGTGAGCATTACATATCGTAACCCCTTAGGCAGCGTTAAACAATAGATAACACGTTTTAATAAACAAAATAAAATGAACTTTAATTTAAAAACAAATTTCGAGTATTTTAATTTAGCCCTACTTTACGGAAGGTACATGTTCCCTAATGTGGACCTTTTGAGTTGTTTTAAAAATTGAGTTTCTTTCTATATCCAACGTGAATATACACAGAAAAAACTAAAAACGCGTTTAAATTAAAAAATTTATTGTATCAATTAAGATTTTAATGGATTTTGCACCTATCACGGCAATGATAATATTAATTAAAACTTTTATTGAAAATGAAAAAGAAAAATAAAGCTTTAAATAACTATTTACAAAAAAATGATGATACTAAAAAAAATTAAAAAAATTTGTATGGATATGTGTTTTTAGTAATGCTGTGTCTGTTTGTGTATTTGTGTGTGCGCTTGTTTTATTTGTAAACTACAAATACCCAGCAAAACTTTGGTAATGGGTGCGATAAATTAATGCATTACCTTGTAATGTGTACTCCTTACCTGTATCATTATTTTCCAACAAGAAGTAATGAGTTACCGATAACTGAACACTCATGGATTACCTTGTAATGATACCTCATTACATTTTACATTACTTCAAAACATAAAATAACGACTTACCGATCATCAATTACATATTGCATGGATTATAAACGTAAAGTAATTATTAATATATATTTTTGAAAATCTATTTATGGACACATTACTTTGTGGTTTGTTGTAAGCATGAGGGTAAGGTGTATATTTTTGATACCACGAACGAAAACACAAAGCACAACAACTTATTTACATTTTAAGCAATAAAATATTATATGTATCGATAGCTCAGTTGGTAGAGTTCTCGCCTAATTAATTGTTAAATACTGGAGACCCCAGGTTCGAATCCCAGCATAACCACGTAATTTATTTTAAAAAAAAAGTTATTTATTTAATTAAAAAAAAAATCTGTTTTAAAAATTTTTTATGCATGTTTTTTTTATGAAAATCTATTTATAGACACATTACTTTTCCCACCATGTTACCATATAAGTAACCAGTTACTTTACCCCCTACAAGGTAATGAGTCCACCCATTACTTTTAGGCTCATCGCCTGTAAAATTCATCAGTGAAGTAAGGTGTAAGGTAATGCGTGAAGCCCTATGGCGATACATTACTTTACCCATGATTTGGTAATGTGTGGTTTTGCTGGGTACACTTGGTATTTTATATTTAACATACAGTTTATGAAAAAATATTTTGAAAATTGTGTATAAAATAAAATATTTATTTATATATTTAAAAATCAATGAAAATATTAATTGATTCAGTTAAATATTTGTTTAGATATAAATTTAATTTAAATCAAATATTTTATTAGATATTTCAGGTTGATAATTTTTTTTATGTATTTTCTGTGAAAAATCTGAAAAAATTAAACACTTTCCAAGAAAGGCGCTTATAAAATTTTATTTTCGTTTCTCTTAAAATCATTTTTGACCGCGACCAAATTTGAGATTAGGCAGCTTTTGGTTTGATTCAATATTTCCCAGATTTATTAATAACAAAGAGTTCGATCTACAAAACCTTCCTTATCTGTTTAAAAATGAATTCAAATATCCGCAAATTATTTTTTTGAAGTTAACTGCCAACATTTGTATATTTAATAGAAATGAATCAATTTCTTGTTTTATCACCAACTCTGTTATGTTTTTATTTTAGGTTTTCTAAATTAACTACCTACACTGTTAAAAATCGACATATATGGATCCAAACATAAGCACGCATGCTTCATACATATCCGCTTGCATCCATACATGATTCGTATATGTTCATAAATGATTCATATATGTTCATATGAGGGATCATACATGTTTATGTGTGTGCATTAACGAAAATTGAGGTAATATTTACATATATAACACAGGTCAACAGCAAAAAAAGGCTTGACTAACCACTATATAGATTTGATGCATCATGGCTGCCTAAGTACAAAAATGGTAAAATTTTTCAATTCTATGGATAATTTTTTTTTAAAAAATTTTTTTTTAAAATTGACAATATTTTGAGCCATTTCTCCACTTATGTTGTCATAACTCAAAAACAACTAGTCCGATTTTGTCAAATTAAATTTACAAAAATTAAGGTTTACAATATCTTTAAAGAACTGTACAAATTTTTTTAATGCGATCAATAGTTTCAAAGTTATGAAACAAATTGTTAGCAAAAAAAAAAAAAAATGCTAAAAAAAAAAAAAAATTTGAAAAACAAAAATCTGGAAAAAATCGAAAACTGCAAAAAATATTACTTTTTATTTTTTTGTAGTAAAGCTACATATCATGCGAATTAAACTAGATATGGATCATAAAAATCGATGCATGCTTTACATTTTTATTTACAATTAATTGAAGGTATCGCATATTTACAAGCACTGTAGAAAATTGTACCTACTATATAATGAAAATGCAGAACATAAAAACTCAGGTGCATTTTACGACACGCATTTTGGCAAAACCCCTTTGGGAAAAACCTCTATGACATTTTTATGATTCTAATAATTAAAAAAAAATAAGTAATAAACAAAAGATTGTTTAATTTTTACGATTGCGGTAGGATAGTAATAAAACGCTCATAAATGTGCGTGTACGCTGAAGTGCTCTTATTTTCCGTTAGCTACCTGTAACGGATAATTTTTTTTTTTTCATAAAAGTCCTTAATGTTTTTTAGGATTCTTGGGAATAATAAAAAATTTGCAGCACACACAAACTGTATCCACACAAAGGGTTATCCCAAATTATAGTATCAGTATTTATAAGATCTCCTTGACCCTTTTTATTTCATTCAAGAAGTGTTTGCGATAACGCAAACATCATTTAATACCTACACAAAAATTAGAGTCATACAGCTTAGAAGTTAAAAACAATTTTCAAATATTAATAAAAATGAGCCAGAACATTTTTATGTAAAAACGATCCAGATTTATTTTGTTATGTGTGCGGCCAATATATCACCGGGAAAAAAACGAAAGTGCTTCTTAACTTCATTGCAAAAGTCATATCAAGATTGCTATAATATCTATCCGCACAATTTGAACCAGCATTGGACACCGAGTACTATATGCATTCCATGTCGATTGAATTTATCTATGAAGTCTTCTAACGTAAAGTAAGTATAAATTAATAGATTTGGAATATTTTATAATTACAATATTTCTTAATTAAAATTTGAATTCTTCATATTCCTGATTTCAATTTTTTTTTTCATTTTACAGACGACACTTGGAAATTTTGAAGCCTATGCTATGGAGAGAAACAGCGAACCACGCATCCGAGTGTTATTTTTGTTTAAGTACAAAAAGCATATTTGATGGCCCACAAATTCGCAAATTGGTGAACGATACTGAATTTGGCAGTTCAATGTCAGAAATTGAGAAGAATGCATGGGATTCGTTTGTATGGGTTATTCAAAATTTCTTAGGAAATAACAAGGGTGATGATTACGTTGCGCACGTTGAAGAGATGTTAACTCACTTCCAGAATCTTGGATGCAACATGAGCATCAAATTACACTACCTGCACAGTCACTTAGATCGTTTTCCTGAAAATCTAGGAGACTTGAGTGAAGAACAGGGCGAACGATTCCACCAAGATATCCGGACAATGGAGGAACGATACCAGGGTCGCTGGGATGCACACATGATGGCTGATTTTTGCTGGAGTATTCAGAGTAACACTTCGTTATTCAACAATAGTAGAAAATCGACTAAAAGAAAATTTCAGAGTTTGTAGTTTATAATACATATTTATTTATTTATTTTCTTGTTTTATTTATTATAATAAATGTGAATAATAAAATATAAATTTTCTACTATTTAATTTATTTATTTATTTACATTTAAGCTCATCCAACACAAATGTCTTTCCGAAGAATAGAATCAGTATATTCTAGGTAGGGTTTTGCCAAAAAATACACGAATGTTACTATGTAATGCATTTTTGATGTGAAAATTTGTACATAGCATGAGGAAAATATTTTCAAAATTCAATCAATCGAAAGAAGAACATTAACTACTCAATTTTATGTATATCAGACAAAAAACTAAAATTTGGTGAAAATGAGCGAATTCACTTAATTGTGAATAAATTCGAAAAAAATCAATCGATTTTTATGATCGATATCTCATTTTGTTCCTATTACATGTGGCTTTGCGATAAAGCAATAAATCTGAACGATTTTTGCCGTTTTCGATTTTTTATGATTTTTTTTAACCAAAAAAATTTGCTATTTTCACGTAAAAAAAATATTTTTTTCCCTCAATTTTTTATTATAACTCCAAAACTACTGAGCCGATTGAAACGCAATATATTAACGGATTAAAGGCTATGTAAATTTCAGTTTTTCTAAATTTATTTGAATAATATCGGACTAATTTTTTTTTAGTTATCATTAATTATGTGGAGACACGTCTAAAAAAATTTATAATTTTAATTAAAAATTTTTTAAAAAAAAAACCTCTCCATAGAATTTCAAAATTGAACCATATTTGTACTACTGGGACCACAATACATCAAAATTGTATAGTGGTTTTCAAAGCCCCTAAAATTTTTTCAAAATTGTTGCCTTGTGTAATCATACATTTCCATACATGGTCATATGTGTACATTAACGAAAATTGAGGTAATATTTACATGTATGAGCATATATGAATCATATATGATGGTATATGGACATGTATGATATCGAATGATTTCATTCATGAGCATGAATGAGTTATGAATGAGATTTTTAACCGGGTAGTCAAGAAAAATCTCTTAAAAATAATGAGGACTAAATCTTTTAATATCGCAGATAAAAATTTTGTAGAATATTAACAATTAAAACCCCAACTAATAATTTATTTAAAAACTTAATTAGCTTTAAGCTAAATCTATCAGCATACATACAAACGATATTTATGCAATTACTTCTAAGCTATTAAATTTCAAAATAAAAAATATCTTTTATTACAAAAAGCAATTAAAACTATTTTATTATCATTAATTAAGCAAATAAAAAAGACTAAAACTAAAATTAAAATAATGGCAAAAAATTTTAATTTAAAAAATGAAATACAATGCATATAAATTAAAGAGTTAACAAAAATAATTATCAATTGTAAACATTTTAAATTCAGTCATATGTATGTACGTACATATTTGTTAATATGCCATAAAACAGGAGATATTTTTGCAAAAATACATTTCAAAATTATGCAAAAAAAAAAAAAAACAAGACTGTTAATAAATATTTAATGATTTTTTGATTTCAATTTAACAACATCTTGTTGTCTTTAATGCCAAACAAGAATAGTCAACACTAAATCTTAAACAAACATTCATTCATTCGCCAAGATAATCATTTGGCTAAAATTGGCTAAAAAGAAAAAAAAAAAACAAACATAAATACTACAACAAACAATTTGTAAATGTGGTTAACATTAAGGGAACTCATGCCAAAAATTTTCCTCTTGCAAAAATAGAAAATTGCGAAATTACAGTATTGCTGACGTGAGCGCCTCTTTTGTATCAATTATAATTGGGGTTATTGTGAAATCGATCTTAAAATCAACTTTTAAGATCGATTTCACAATAACCCAGCAACATTTTTGCTGGGAGAATAATTGCAGAAAAATTGCTAATATAAGCAAAAAAAATAGCAAAATTATTGCTGATATTAGCAATTATTCTGCAATTATTGGCCCATCAAAAATTTTGCTGACTATACTGACTTTTTTTTTTTTGAGTGTAGGATCGACATTTGTTTCTTCTAAAAATGTTTATAAAAAAACTCTTAACAAAATTTAGTTCAAAAGAGTTATACCATGTTACCTCAAGAACAAATTTAATCCGTATTTGAACTAATGTTTCGACCTACAATTTAGTAATTTGTGATTCTCAAATTTACAAATTTTGCCAGTGAATTTAAACCACAATTGATTTCAAGCCATTATTTTTATGTGTCTCCGCTATCAGTTTCACTTGTAGATGGCGTTGTTTTCTTATATATTTTTTTATTTTATAATCATAAAATAGGCCATATCTCGGAAACTAAGCGAGTTAGAGCAAAGTATTAAGTTTTTATATTCCCGGTAATATTTATGGACCTGCCACTGGTCAGATCCGGAAAAACATTTTTAGCAGAAATTTTCTGTTGATTCAGATTAAAAATTCGGTTGTTTTAGCTAAATTCTTAGTTAATTTATGTACAACGGTCAACTCAAATTTAGTTCTTCTAAAAGTTGGGCCACCTAAATTTAGCAGACTATGATTCTCAACTTCATTTACAATTATGCTGCCGCAAATTCAGGCACTATTTATTGTTGTCGTAGCTTAAATTGCAACTATTTGTATGGGGTAATTTGGGACTAGATTTTTTTAGCTCCTAAAAAGCACCCACCATTATGTTTAGTCTTTTGATAGATCCATTCCGAAGAGTGGTTAGTGGTGTAGCTCCTAACCCAAAATATACTAACATTTGAAAAAAAAAAACAGTTTTAATGGTAATTCTTGTTTATTACATGAGAATTAACGAGAAAACTTAAATTGAAAAAAAAGAAAGAGAAAGAAATAAAACTACTAAATTAAATATGATAAACATAAAGAAAAGTTCTTAATCTTCGTCTGAATATTCTGAGTTGTAATGAAGGCACACCCAGAAAACAGAACCGGTAGTAGCAACCGTATTTGTCGCCAATCGAATGTTTCGGTTGCTGCGACCGAGTTTTTCGGTTGCGATAACAATCATTCGATTAAAATAACAGAAATTTCGCTACGACAATATAATTTATATTGCCTCAATAGAAATTCGTTGAAAGCTACCAAAAAATTCAAAAGCTACAATCGAACCATTCGGTTTGCTACATACAGAAAAAAATTCCCAACCGAATTTTAAAAGGTATTTTGTGTTTTACAACAAATAAATCCTGTTAGTACAATCATATTCCAATATGATTTTAAGATATTTTTGATGTCGGAACCAAACTTTTTTTCCAATAACCGAAATTTGTTGTGAACACCAAGAGTTAGGTGATCCAACCGTTTTTAATTGTAGCAACCAAATTTTAGTTGGCAAACGTCACAATTTTTTTCTGTGTGTACAAATACGGTTGCTGCTACCGAGTCTGTTTTCTGTATACAGGTATAAAAGGTGGCCGTTATTAAAGCATATTTTAAGTGAACAGCCCTCTGGCATGTGTTGCAGTTCACTGAATTGTTAGAATTTAATTTATCAAATCAGTGGCAGTTCATTGAAAAAATCATGTACAAATTTATATACAAGGATATTGGGGAAGATGATGAGAGCAGTGTTGTTTTAATAGGTGGTGTTTAAGTAACATAATGTTTCTTAACGTAAACCTTTGAAGCGCCGTCCATTCTTTAAGTTAGATATCATGTATGGATTTTACTGAATCTTACTCCAGGATAGGCTATGTTGCTTTTTTGTAGTACTTTCGAGGCATAATGTACAAATGAATTAATAATTTACAACATATGCCACACAAACAAAATAAAGAAGCGTTACAATTGCTTAAATTACACGTCCCAATTTAAGCCACATACACGTCCTAAATTACCCTATTATGAACAAAGTCACAAAAAATGTCATTATTTTTGCAATGTTTAAATATTTGCGGAAACCAATACATCATTCGGAATATACTTTAAGTAACAATCATTCTTATATTTGCTTGATTAAAAATTTAAAAGAAAATATTTTTTTTTACAAAAAACAAGAACACCGATAGAAACTAATAGAAAAACCCGATAGAAAATTATAAAGAAAAATATGTTTCCTAAAATATGGCTCAAAGTGATAATAATTTATAAAGGAAAAGTTCTGAAAATGCTTTAGTATGGAAAAAAACTGCAAAGTCCCAAATTATCCCACGTCGCAAATTATCACACCTTTCCTTAATTTTATAATAAGAGTTGCTTTTTTAAGTACTATTTGTAAAATTTTTTAATGTTGTCAACGTAATAAAATATTACACAAAACATATGTTTAGAGTAATCCTGACAATTTCGCAATCGCTTTGACTCAAACAATTTGAAAACGTTTGTGGGAAATTATTTTCTTTGTATTTGTTGCTGTGTTTTTGAAAAAATTTTGACTTTTAGCGTTTTCTTTTCTGACAAAAATGTCACATTTTTTTGCACTTTGCCTTAAAATTCCTTATTCGTGTTCTTTTCTAAAATGAGGTGAACACTCTAAGAATGTACCGTGTTTGTTTCTAAAAGTGTTGCCTTATAAAAGGCAAAAAATGCAACATTTTCTGCCCTCAAAATATTTACAGGGTTGGATGTTGCCTTGTTTTTTTTTGGCTTATCAATCTCATGTGTATATATTGCAAAGTTTTTGGCGAGAAAACTCTCACCTTGGTAGAAGAGTGATAGTGTGCTGGCTTCTGATACAGAAGATCCCGAGTTCAAACCCATATTGGTATCACATTTTTTTATATTTTTTTTTTTTTTTTGTTAGATTTAATTTACGATTTTTTAATTTGTTTTTGCTATTTTTTTTAATTTTTTCTTTTTGTAAGTATTTAATCATTTTTTTAATCTGAAATTCGCTTACAAACAAAATTATAAAACAAAATTTAATTGAAAAAAATGTATGGAGCTAAATCCAAATTTTTTAAATAATTAAAAAAACAAAAATTAACTATTAAAAAAAACATTAAATTTTTTTTAAAGTCTGCTGGGATTCGAACCCGAACTTTAACAACACTAAAAAATAGATTTGTTTAAATAAATGTAATATGTGAAGAAATTGTGTTCTATTCTGATTGTAGAAATGCTTCATTTTAATGGGGCGAGGGCAAAATTTGAAAAACGTTGCACATTAAGAAGGCAACACTTTTTTCCAGAAAAGAAAACACCATTTGGCATTATTCGAAGACAAAAATGTTTGACATGAATCCCCTTATTAAAGTTTAATATTACTATTATGTTGTAATCAAGAATAACTTTCAAAAGTAGTGGTAGCAATAATACATCCTGGAATAGTTTAACTCTTTACTGCATGAAAATCCAGAACTTAATGAAAGTTGTATATTTTGATAGTGAATTGAAAACAAGTGTACACCTTTTTCGTAATTTTTCAATATTTTCACTTCCAGTGATTTCATTAGCAAAAAACCAAACCAAAAACCAAAGAGAAAACTAAACGAAAACAATCTGTTGTTTTTACCGATTTTGTCAATTAATATTCAACAGTTGAAAATATACTAAAAAATAAAATTATTTTAAACGAAAAGTAAGTAGTCCTTTTTTAACTGATTTTCAGTTAATTTAATGTGGTATATTCAGTAGTTTTTACGGAAAAAATATTGTGAGTGAGCTTATAAATTGCTATTGTTTAAAAATGATAAAAGTTGATTTTTTTGGAATCACCGTTTTTTTTCCATTTTTGGAACTTTCTCGCCAACAAAAACGATTTATCTAAAAATTTACCGTTATTTTAGAAAAAAAAAAAACTATTTGATATTAAAAAACCGATCTTTAATCTTGTCTTGGTTACTTATAGTGTCCGACCGAAGACTTCGGCCAAAAAACGATATTTGGTAGGTTTTTTTGGTATTTGGATCCACATGTTGATCCATTTCAATTCGATTTTAACTATTTAAATATTTAGGGAAAAAGCCGAAGTTTAGCTGTAATGTTAAATAATCGCCCGCCGAAGTTTTACCAATTAGGCCGATTGTTCGGCGGCCTATTATTGAATTTGTTGTTTAACTACGGAGTATTCTTTAAATTCTACCATTTGTACAATTTACAGGCAATGCTTTAAAATACCGAAAACCGACAAAAAGCTCTTTAAGGCCAAAATCTTCGGTCGGACACTATATACATATATGTAATGCCATGCAGTAAAGGGTTAAAGATCATAACAAGAAGTTGATTAGAAATAAGAAAAAGTAAATTTCAAATGCACTTACCACAACTGCATTTTAAAATCACATACAATTTTGTATAAGTATTCTAAGAAAAACCAAATAAAACTTTTTAAATTGTTTTTTCTTGAGACTTATTTCTTTTTTTTTATAATTTAACAGCTGTGTTTATATAAGAAGCATATCAAAAACAAAAGTATTTTTATATTCTTAAACGACCGTTAGAACAGATGCTCTAAAAAGATAAATGATGCTAAAGAAGTAAGAAAGAAATCTCTATAGCAACGCCTTAGGCTTTTAAGAAGGTAGACAATTATGTTTTAGAATAATTTTTTCCAGTAAAGGATTGTCATTCCTTCGGACAACGTCCACGTTTTAAATAAGGGATTCAGAAAAGCACCCTTTTGTTGGAAAAAAAAAAATTGAAACTAAGTTCATTTGCATAATTTTCAATAAAACAAAAATGCGATCGAGCATGATGTTAAGGTATTTTTCATTCTTTCTATTCTTTTAAACAAAAAAAAGCTGTTATCCTTTGTATGCAGTAAAAACATAAAAAAGGACTTTGTATGTCATTGTTGGACATAGTTATGTCCGATGTATTTTCTGCGGCCTTTGAAAAAAGGACGATAACGCGATGATGCTGTAAGGACAACAGAAAAAAAAGCTTATGCAAATTAGTTTTTTTCTGCCACCTTTTCTTAATTCAAACAACCGATCACCATGCGCTACAACCCTTTTTTTAAGAAAACTTATTAAGATCTGGCTGGACTTAAATACAACTATGCCAGGTATAAATGAATTCATCCCCTAATTTTGTTAATACAAACATTAAAGAAGATCCCTTTTCGTGTCTATCTTATACAATATTATCTTAAAATGTCCATTTCAGTTTAAATTAATGCATCATCAACGTCTAAAAAAAAAATAAAAATAAAAAGAAAAGGAAAATAACCAAAACGTCCATCCATTCTATTTATTTTTATTTTAATATGTTCGTACGCTCGTTCATTCATATATTCTTAAACCATCCTTACATCCTATGGATAAGAAATCACTTAAATATTAAAAAAAAAACGAAGAAAAATAAAGTGCAACCAGACAGACAGACAAAAGGACAGACAGAAATCATCATCATCATAAAAATAAAACGCAGCGTAAAAATTAAAACGAAGAAATATAAAGAAAAAAAATATACTAAATAACACCTTACATTTAGGCCTCTGAATACGGACTTAATATTATAATGGAAAATAATGCTGCAGAGCTAATTTCACTACTTTTGGGACATTTCAAGGACAATTCAGAGGCATTAAAAAGTAAGTTTTTAACATTTTTTTCAAAATTTGTCAGCAAAATTTTTGACGAATTTTTTTAAAATAATAATGCAGTAAAAAGCAAAAGCAAATTTGAGGGTCTTTACTATACAACTAATTAAAAAAAGAATTAAAACTATTGTTCCAGAAATGCCATATAATTAATTAAAAAATTAAGTTTTGTATGTATTGCTGATCTTCTAAAATTGCATTTCATTTTGAATTATCAGGTTTGAGATCATAACTAAATGTTACTATTACAAATAGAAAACACTAATTGTTAAAAAATGTAAGAGAAGATAAAAAAACTTGTGGGGGTCACCGTAATTCGTTGCCAGTAATGGTAACATTAGCAGTTGGACTCGCAACCCTGCCAAATAAAAAGCTTTAAGATTTCAAGCTGTTGGCTAAACTTGTCAGAAAAGACGAAAATAACTCAAGTTGTTCGGGTAATTAGTTAACATCAGCGATTTTCTGTGGTACCTGATTAAAACCTTGAGTTTCTTGTGGGTGCTGAATTAGAATGAGGCTGAAGATGACCTAGTCGCTTAGGTCCAAAGTGCGGCACTCACTCTAGCGCTGATCTTTACAAGATTTTTTTTCATCTTCTCTTACATTTATTTACAATTAGTATTTTCTATTTGTAATAGTAACCCAGCAAAATTTTTGGAACAGATTAACTTTGCACCTGTTCAAGAACAACTTCTTTTACCACCGGTTACACGGAACCGGTTCTAGAACAGGTTCCTGAGATTCGAAGTGTAAGGTGTCACTCTCCAAGAACCAGTTCTATAACTGGTTTTAGAACCGGTTCTAAAGTAATCTGTTCTTGTTTGGAGGAAAAGAACCTATTGCAAATAGGACAAACTCCTTGTAAAAAGAACCAGTTACAGAACAGACATTAGAACCTGTTTATAATACAGTATAAGCTGTTCTGCAACCAGTTATTTGGATTTTACTATTTTACTGGGAACATTTGATTATGAAACCTGACAAAATGAAATAAAAAATAAAATTTTTAAATTTTTTATAGCACTTTGTTTAAAAATTATTAATTTTTGTCTTTTGTTTTATTGAGCTAAAGATCCTTTATTTTATAATTATAATTATTTATTTCCAATATTTCGTCTTCGCATTAGAAGACTTCTTCAGGGAAAATTTTTTATATATAAAGATCTTTTATTTATAATTATAAAGATCCTTTATTTTATAATTATAATTATTTATTTCCAATATTTCGTCTTCGCATTAGAAGACTTTATATATACAAAATTTTCCCTGAAGAAGTCTTCCAATGCGAAGACGAAATATTGGAAATAAATAATTATAATTATAAAATAAAGGATCTTTAGCTCAATAAAACAAAAGACAAAAATTTATTCAAAAAGATCGAAGAAAAATATGAAAATTTAAAAATTATTAATTTACAAAAAGCAGACCGGTGTATACTGATTTGATTAAGGACGTATGCGAACATTTTTTGAATGAGAAACATTTGTTGTGCAGTATGTACTTTTTATGTAATATTAAAAGATCGGACCAAGATATTTCCGATCTTGTAAAAACTTTAATATTCACAAAATTATTTCATTTTAATTTTTAACAATAAAAAATTAGCTTTTTTCTTGCAACAAATAAACAAATTTTGATTTTATGGTGTTATCCTATTACAATTTTGAAAAATTGTCTAAAATCACCAATATTTTTAAAAAATTCTTAAATTCTTGTGATAATCAGATTGATCAAATTATGTATTATGGTTTGATAGATATTTGCTTTAACAATATAAAAAATTTATAACTTAAAACAAATCTTAACCCTTTAAGTACTGTCTAAATTCTAAATTTAGACAATAAAACTTTTTAATTTATATTTCACCCAATAGGGTAAAATGTCCGAATGAAATGAACTAACATAAAAATTGAATTGTATAACTATAAGTAATTGTAACGATTGCCATTATTTCTTATTGTGAATTATATTGACAAAAAATTAAAACATAGAATTTATCTAAATTTATCTTTAACTTAAAAAAGAAAAGAAAACGAAGTTTCTTGTTTCTCAAAGTTATTAAACTCGTTCACTTACTTTCTACCTATTGAAGCAAACGGTGAGCAAAATAAACCCACACATTATAATTCAACAACACAAACTAATTCTTTTATTTCTAACTTTTTTTTCTCATTTCATATCTCTAACTCTTTTATAATTGTCTCGATCTCGAGAAATTATAAAACATTTGAAAAAGGCCTAACCAGTTGTCCCCAATTTAGGTACTCATAACCGATACGGTCCACACACTCTCTAACTTACCCGATACCTAAATATTTATACAAGCCCAGTTAAGCCTTTTTACAAGTACATACAATTTAAATTGCTCATACCACCACTAGGGTTCGCAATAAGTATACCAAAACTTCAGAAAGAGCTCATTGAGACAATATTACATTTGTCAACCAAATTTCGTCAAAAACTCCCACGAGATCGATGAGTGGTATAAAATGGGTTAATTGATTTTTATAATTATCAGGACAGCGACTTTCATGTAATTTCATGTTTGTAGTCGGTTGCCTTAAATCGATTTCGACCAGATCCTATTTCGATTCAAGAAGTTTGCAACAAAATTAAATCGATTTGTTATCGAACATTTTGCACTTTTTTATGAATGCATATTTATATTTGTGCATATTTTGGCTTTAAACTGCATATTTTCAAAAAGTAAGTTTAACTAAAAAACCCCGAAGCAAGAATTAGAAGAGTGAAACATCAGGTTACCATTTATTTGGAAATTTATATTAGATTTTTACTTTCAAATACGATTTTAAATAGTCGACAAATTTGAACTGCATATTTTTTGAATTTTAATGCATATTTGAATAGATATTATAAAGGCATATTTCTAATTTTTATTGCATATTTTTAGCACATATTTTCGATCGGCATCGATTTTCATGTACTAAAAGTACATGAAAGTCGGTGCCCTAACCCATTGAGAACCACCTGCAAGTATGAGCATGCACTTATAATTGTTTAAACATGTCTAAAATTAGGCCAAAGATAATGAAATCCGGAAAAGTTTTAAATTTTCTAATCAGGCTAATAACACGATTTTCTGGGTTAGTGCTCAGAAAATATTTGAATTTTAAAATTGTGGTTTTCAGCACCCCAACAAATCGCCATTTTTCATATTATTCGATCGATATTTTGTATCCATATTATTTGTTACACAGAGAGAATTTCCTTGGACAAGTTTTACTGAATTTTTTTACTAAACTAATGAAGGCTTTTTACAAAGTGGAAGAAAATTTTCGTAAACGTTATGAAAAAGTTTCATAATTTTTATGAAATTATTTTTAATGAAACTGTTTCATAAGGAGTATGAAGTTTTTAATAAATAAAATAAAATTTTTAATAAACTTTTCCTTAAATAAATAAAATTTTTCATAAAATTTTATTAATTTAAGGAAAAGTTTCAATGGACGAATTGCGGTAACATTTCATAGATACAATGCAAAAATTAACTGATATCAGCTTTGCGTTAAAAATAATCGAAATAGGTTCAGCGGTTCAAACATTGTGATTGAACATGTGGGACAACTGTAAAATCTCCAAACAAAAGCGTACATTTTAGCAAAGCAATAAAATGTACCATTTTGTTCACAGAGAGAATTTTATTGAACGAGTTTTAATGAATTTGTTCATTAAACTAATGAAGTTTTCTTCCCAAGGTAAATTAAAATTTTCTTCAACTTTATGACAAATCGGATAAGTTTTCTTTGATCTTCTTTTATTTAATTATTCTCATTTTTAACGAGCTTAAGATCATTTATTTTTTAATTATAATTATATATTTCCAATATTTCGTCTCCACATTGGGTGATTTCTTCGGGGAACAATTATTACAATTTGATTGAAAAACTTGTTTTAATAATTAAAAACTTATATACATAAATATAAAAAAAATAATTGTTATATGTATATAAGTTTGTATATTGAACAAGTTTTTCAATAAAATTGTTCCCTGAAGAAATCACCCAATGTGTAGACGAAATATTGGAAATATATAATTAAAAAATAAATGATCTTAAGCTCGTTTAAAATAAGAAGAATTTATAAAAAATCTTCATTAGTTTTATGAAACTATTTTTAATGATACTTTTTCAATCAGCGTATGAAATGTTTAACAAATAAAATTAATTTTATAAAGTTTTATATTTTAATTTTATAAAGTTTCAATGGACGAATTCAAGTGACACTTAATAGATCTAATGCAAAATTTCATTGTTATCATGCAGCTAATTCTTTCAGTGTATCGAAAATGTTAAGGGGTTCATTTCACATTTTCACTCAAAACTTTTGAACTGCTTGGACGATTTTGATAATTTTTAATATAAAGCTGCCTAAGAGAATTATAAAATGAATAAAAATTATTCGTCTATAAATAACAAAGGTCAACAAAATTTGAGTAACCGCCAGTAACAAGAAACAATAATTTTCCGAAGGTTTATGACGCTCTGAATTCGAATCTGTTTTAAGAATTGTTCCTTTATACCAGCTATTAACCTTAAAGTGCACAAATCACGTTTTTTTTTTTGCTATATTTGAGGTCGTGTAAAATATATAGGCAATATTTTTTTAAAAAAATTCGTAAAGGAATCTGAAAGTACTGTTCTTGATATTCAAGGAATCTGAAAGTACTAATCTGGATCTTCAAAATCCATTTTTAAACTTAAACAAGACTTTATTGGTCTCCTAGAAATTGTCTATTGTCAGCCATTAAAAATCACTTTACCCAAATGAAATAACGCAGACTTTAAAAAAGCGCCCAAAAATAGTTTTTTTTTTTAATTCGATAGGAGAATTTAAATAATATTTCGAACAGCCCATATGAATGTAGTCCAATTGCTTAAGTTTGATACATTAAATCAAAACTATTTGGCCAGATATTTCGAAAAAAAAATGCGCCTCGACAATAGAGTTTTAAATGTAATACCTTTATTATCAGTTAGCGTCAAGGCCCTTAAGTTATTTTATATAAAAAAAACAGCAACAAAATTAAAAAGAAAAAAATTTTACCATTATAATCATAATGAAGTTTTTTTTTTAGTTAGTCTCTTTACAGGAAGAAGAAGAAGAAAACATTTTTTATTGAAAAATTTTACGGACACAAGGGATACACCAGACTGCCGCAGTTTCGTCCCCCTCCTGGGACTCGTCAGTGGTTAATTTATGTGTCAATTGAACAAAGTATTTTATATTGTTAATTTTGCTCTATATGAAAAACTTTTTATTTTTTGGTGTCGTACTGTGATTTGAACTCACAGTCTTAGCATCAAAGCTATGCATCGTAATCTCACCTCTTAACCAGTTGAGCCACGGTCGACACAGCGTTGACTGCGACTAAATTGGAGTTTGGTCACACTACGTACACACAAGTATTGTTTTGATCAGAAGAGACAGAATTAGCTAATACCAATGCACAATTCATTTCTCAACTAGAATGCTTTTTCTTCTTAATCCTATCTCTTTTTCACAAGTAACACAGTTTTTTTTCTTTTTCATTTTCATCATCTCTTGCCATAATGATAACAACAAAAACAACATCAAAATCGAATTGCTGCTGGTGATGATGGCCTGTCCATTTATATAAACTCATACCTTAACAAACAAAAAATGTTTATATTTTATTCATTTGACCGAGATTACATTGAATAAGAAAATAAGGAGGAAAAAAATCTATAGAATAAGGAACATGATGATGAATGCATAAAAACACGCACATGTACAAAAATAAAGAAAACAACTACAAAAACTTGAAAAGGATCATCATGTGCGTGTCCTGTACAGAAAAAACATCTTACTACAGAGATCATACTCGTATAGAAAAATGAACCACTAAAAAAAAAAAAAAAAAAGTGTGAGAAAATCATTTTGTAATTCATTTATATCCTTCGTTTTTTTTTTTATTTCATATAACTTCTCTTTTAGCTGAAATATATTCCGACTGTCTTGAATGCAGTTTAAGCAAGTGTTTTAAGTTAAGGGTTCTCTATACGTGGGTATGTATTTCATAATTCAAACACTTGAGTGGTGAAAAGGCGTTTTTCGTTCTGTCAAGAAAACAAAAATAAATTTCATATCAGGTGTAATTTTTATTGTTTTTTTTTTTATATTTCGTGGATGTTCCTTAGTTTTTTAATATGTTTTATTTTTATTATTTTATTTTTGTATTCGTTGTTGTTAGTTTAACTTAAAGTTGCGTGTCTTGTAATAACTGACGTCAAACATTTAAATTTTAAATATTTTATTAAAATAATTAATGTATAAAAAGTGAAATTTTGTTTATCTACCGAAAAAAAAACAAAAAGTGTGGTATATTTTTAGATTATTAGGAAATTAGTTAGTATTAAATGTCATATACATATGGGTCGTTCCATAATGAAGTTTAGTACAAATATATATTTTTCAGGGTTTAGCGATTGATCAATACTTAAGCAAAATGTATCTTTCTGAGAAAAAATTATTGTCAAAAAAATTTCAATTAAACATTTGTTTGATTTCAAACTCACTTTCAATTAAAAGGTTAATAATATCTATTAAATGTTTAATTAAAAATGAATTTGGTGCACACAAAATTTCCAGTTATTATAAACAAAAATGACAACAAATTGACAAAAAAAAAAATGGCAAAATGCAAAAAAAAATCAACATAATAAAAAAAACCCCCAACCCATGTCTATATGACGTTAATATAACACTGTACTAAAATACATTAAAAAATTTGCCCTGTGGCGATGTCTCAACTTAAAACGCAAAAGTTGTCAACCCTGAACATAAAAACCATACGTCAATCTGGTAACATTGTGAAATAGAGACGGAGGAGATTGGAAAAATAAACAAAAATCTAAAAATAGAATATTGGTGTTGTTAGTGTTGTCACTTCTGAGTATAATATACAATAACAGAAAAAGCTAATAGGAAAGAAAACTGCAATTTAGCTGCATTAGATTCGAGGCCATACTTGGGAGTGATCGCTAAACAGTCATGACTTGGTATTGTTACGTTTGTAATGTAAGTTGAGCGCAGGTTTGATTCTTACAGCCGCAGATTGTTGAAAAATTTATCATATAGAGACAATCTGACAATTATAAGACACAAATAATAATACAATTTAAATGGAAAATCACTGATGAGCCTGTCCATTAAAAGGCAGAAACTAGTCTAGTCTGATTTAAAAATTAATAGTGTTTATAATTTTTAGAGAAAAACGTTTATTCTTCTTCTTAACCTCAACATTTCTAAATTAAATTTGTCAAATGCATATTAATTAAAAATTAATTGCGACTGTCTATATAATGTTAATATAACATTATACTAAAAACCCCTATATTAAGAAAAAAAACGGTTATATTGAAACAAATATGATTACTAGTATCAACCTAGCTAATATGTTTGATTTACTTTATTTTTGTACATATACGGAGGTTGAAAGCTCGTTATATAATAAAAATATCATTAAAAAAAACACTAAACAGGAAACTAATAAGACTGTAGAAAATATTACTTGAGCCAGAGCAGAAACTAAAATTTTTTTATATGAATGAAACATTTTTGGTCTTCAAAGTTTCATAACGGCATGATGCATATTAGGAAACAAAACCTAGCCACGTGTTTAATTACTAAAAAGACAAGAATGGAGCAAGATTTATTATTAATAGGTTTTTTGTTAAATCTCTGCCTATTCTGGAGGCTCTAGCTATTCTCAAACTTAGGGTTCTGATGAGAAATTTAGTCAGATCAACCAACCTAACTAATATGTTTGATTTGCTTTATTTTTGTAAATATACGGAGGTTGAAAGCTCGTTATAAATTAAAAATACAAATCGCTAATATTCTAAAATAAAAACAAAAATCGGTACAATAAAAAAAATCGTTAAAATTAAAAAAAAAACAAAAAACCGAAATTAAAAAAAATTTCAAAATAAATTTTTTTGGTCGAAAAAACATAATTTTTATTTTTAATAAAAATTATATTAAACTTGTATAAAAGACAAAGTACAGTGTAGTTTACTCCCCCTGTTTTTGTTTATAGACAAAACAAAAACTAAAAATGAGAAAAAACAAAAAACGTGTATTGAACATCCACCAAAGGTGGACCTTGCACGAACAAGTTTTCAATTTATTTTTTGATCAATGGTGATAATCTTTTACTTCGAGCTCATATATATATTAGTTCTCATGTAGTGAGTAAACTAGTTTATATGAATGTTTGATGTTTTGCATGGGATTGTCACTTCTTTCGAAACATGTTCTAATGATGGAAACCTCGAAAATTCCCGAAATAGATCTATCAACACATTCCTGAAATGGTCAAATAATAATTTTGAAAACAAAAACTCTATAGATTATTTGTTAGGACAATATCCTAATAAAGAAATATAGAGTATGACCTCAAACTTGAATAATTTTCATTTTCATTGCACAATTAAAGGTCGAAAAAAACATAATTTTTATTTTTAATAAAAATTATATCAAACTTGTATAAAAGACAAAGTACCGTCTACTTTACCTTCCCCTGTGTTGTTTATAAACTAAACAAAAAAGGGAGAGAAAAACAAAAAACGTGTATTGAATATCCACCAGAGTTGGACCTTACACATAACAAACAAGCTTTCAATTTATTTTTTGATCAATGGTGATAATCTTTAACTTCGAGCTCATATAGTAGTTCTCATGTAGTGAGAAAACTAGTTTATATGAATGTTTGATGTTTTGCATGGGATTGTCACTTCTTTCAAAACGTGTTCACATTCCTGAAAGGGTCAATTAATAAATTTGAAAACAAAAAAACTCTATAGATGATTTGTTAGAACAATATCCTAATAAAGAAATATAGAGTATGGCCTCGAACTTGAATAATTTTCATTTTCATTGCACAATTAAAGGTCGAAAAACATAATTTTTATTTTTAATAAAAATTATATCAAACTTGTATAATTTTTTTTTTGATATATGGACTTTTTGAATTTTATTTAGGTGGGTTTTTTAATTGTAACAATTTTTTTTGTTCAGTTTTGGCGATTTTTTTTTTTTTAATTTTAGCGTTTTTTTTTCAATATTGGGCTTTAAAACAAATTATATATGGTCTTATGTTTTTTCATCTTAAATTATGTTATAATATGTGATTATATATAATATCATGCATATCCACATATTATTATATATTTCTTATGTGGTAACATATATACCGATATATTGTTAAATATTTCCCTTTATAAAATAAAATATAAACGCCTGTATTCATAAAGAATCTGAATTCAGATTTCAAATACATTTTAGCTATAACACATTTTAAGCCTTAAAACTGCATTCAAACACGCATAATTTTACACAAGGCTTAAAATAGGTATTTCAGATTTCCAAAATATTTTTCTGTAATATTTTTTATATTTTTATTAAAAATAATATAATATATTATATTATTATGACATATTATGTCATGGGATATAAGCAAATCCAATTTAATCTCAAAATATCTCATTCTATCCACCAAAAATTATTCATTTGTTTGGATTTAAGTATATCTAAATTCTCCCCGCGGGATATTTTGGGTTCCATCAGGATCTTAAATTCGATATTATTAGATCCCCCAATGTTGAGATCAATTTTGATCTAACTTAAGCCGGTAATATATTTGAGGGATATAATAGGATAATACTAGATACCCTAATTTTGAGACAAACTTAGATAAGAAAAAATATCGATCTATATCAAATGAGATCTTATTTTGAATTTCAGATGTAACTATTTTTTGATCAGGTTTTAAATTTTGGTAGACTTTTTCAATTTTGGTGTTTGTTTTATTTTTATTTTTTGGACGTTCTTTCTTTTTTATCCCAGTTGATGCCACTTCATTTTCAAACCGTTTGAATATGAAATATATTGTGCAGCGTGGTACTTGCTCCTGAAGGAAATGATGTAACACTTTGTTTTAAGGATAACTTGGAAGCATGTCATAGACATTTTTTCTTAAACTCTTTTGTTCAACCACTTTCATTTTGAATTTTTTTACTTTTGAATATTTACAATATTAGATAAGAAAATATAAGATTTTATTGATATGTATTTGGAAAAAAAAACATGCCGACTTAGCAGTAATTTATATTTAAATTTTGTCCATTTTCTTAGTTGGCATAGGTTATCAATTTCTAATGGAATGAGTAATTTTCGTTGTTGCTGCAATTTCACCAATAACAGATATTGAATGAGCGGTTTTCATGATTGAAATGAGTTTTTATTTTTCTGTGTATATGTAAAAATCATAAATTGGAATTTTAGTGATGTTACTGCACTGAAAATAATACAAGCATAAAATAATGACAAAATTTCAAAATTACTTAAATTTTTGTAAAATATACAAAAATTTTTTTATTTATCTGATTTTTTTTTTTTTTTTTGTTTTGACATCAATTTCGTATTTTAATGCATAGATTGCTATGAGTGTGTCGATTAATGGCGATTTTCGTTTTTCAAAATAGCGGAATTTAATGAAAAGATGCTTTATATTTGTTATATTTCATTTTAAGGTTTACATTTTGATACTAATAAACAATATAAAATATTTTTTTTTTTTAAATATCCTGAAATATCTGTTTACATGTTAAGAGTCACTGAACCAAAGTCATAATTTAGTTTTAAAGAAAAGGCTTCAGTTAAATGTTGTGTTGATTTTGAACTTTCTTGAGTAAGGTTAAATATTTTTGAAAATATTGAACACTGCAGCACTTAGAACATTATCTGCATGATATCAATGAATTTTTGCATTTGAACTATAAAGTGTCACTGGAATTCGTCCATTGAAACTTTTCATTCAATTAATACAGTTTTTATGCAAAAATGAATTATATTTACTAAAAATTTCATAATTCTAATGAAAAGGTTTCATTAAAAATATTTTCATAAAAATTACGAAGTTTTTTCATACAGTTTAGAAAATTTTCCATTCATTTTGTGAAGAATTTTCTTGGACGAATTTTAATAAATTCGTCCAAGAAAATTCTCTGTTAGTATTAAAAAAAAAAACTGGTCCTCTGTGATCCAAAACGGGTTTCAAATATCTGCTTTTATATGAAAGCGATCGGTCACTTTAACATGATGTTGTCCTAGGAGAAGGTCAATTGCGCTTTGTGACGTGTCCCAGAACTACTACATTAAAATCTCTCACGCCTAAGAACATGTCACTGGACTGTCAGAAAATAACCTGTCACAGGATTACCACAAAATAGCCTGCCGTAGAACTCGCGATATCATTGCGAATTAATGCAATTTTTTTTTATTAACTAAATGAAATTTTTTAAATGTTGATGAACACTTTTATAATTTTCAAACAAATTTCATGCCAAAAGCATAATAATGATGAATAGTTTTATTGGAATCGTTTACTCATTATTAACCAACTGTTCCAATTTCAACACATTACTTTTGAACTGCCATATCTTTTTTAATAGATAAAGATGATTAAGATAATTAAGATGCCCAAAGCCATTTAATAATTCAACAGTTTGGCTATAATCGTAAATTAAAAATAGTGGAACATTGTTATAAAGAGTTGCCAAACAATTATTAAAAAAAAAAAAACTAAATTTTTTATTGGGGTTTTTCATAAAATTATTTCGAAATGTTTAACTTTTCAATTTTAAAAAAATTAAAACCAAAAGATTATTTTCCGATATTTTATCATAAATTATGATGTGATAAATTATTTAAAAATATAAAAAACCTTAATTTATATGGGCTAAAGTGTTTGTAATCGTCATATAATGGCAATCGTAATTAAAATTACTAACGATTTTTTTAGAATTAATTTTACAGGAAGAAAAAGGAAACATTTTTATTGAAAAATTTAACGGACACAAGGGATATTGCAGACTGACGCAGTTGCGTCCCATCCAACGATTCTTCAGTAGTTGTTTTATGTGTTAATTGATCAAAGTATTTTATGTTGTTAAACTGCTCTATATGAAAAACTTTTTACTTTATGTCGTACTGAGTATCAAACCCAGCGCCATACATCAGGCTATGATGACAAGTGACATCTCCTAATATCGAGTTGTTTTGATATTTTTGATCGTTAAACTCATAATAATGCTCATGCGTAAAAATACGAAAAAAAAATTCAAAACAACGAACAAAAATTTTTTTGGTTGTTTTGACATTTTGTTGTATTTTTACATATGGATTATTATCAGTGTATGTTAATAAGAAAACACGAAAATTTATTTTTTTTTAAATGGTATTATCAATTGTATATCACTTTTCAAAATCTGACCGAGAAGATCATGATTTTTTTTTCTTATGTCGAACTTAATGAAAACTTGCTCTAGTTCATTGATTTTATGAAAAAATTCTTTATTATCATGCAGATAACTCTCTCAGTGCACCGAATCGATGATATTTCTCTTTGTATTAATTCAACTACAATGTTATATCCTAGTTTTGTCCTTCTTTCTCTTGTCTCGAGACATGTACTTTGCGACCAGTCCTGTTTTCACCGGTAATGGCACAGGTTACGAAGTAGGTACTTTCAGAACGGTCCTATTTTCACCGGTTACAAAAAAGGACATAGAATCGTTTATTTTAGACCGGCCCTGCTTCCTGTTTTCTTGAAAATCGTAATGTTCTTGGATTTCAATTTAAAAATTTTCTTATACCATGGAATAACCCCACATTTGTTAGCATAACTTTTTGGGTTTTGTTTGTTAGTTATAAAATTTATATGTAAATTAGTTTTATTGTTACTCTTGTCGATTTTTTTTTTTTTTTTTTGTCTTCAAATTTAAATATTTATTAGTTTTTTTCTGTACAGATTTTTCATTAAGAAAAAAAAAAAATCATTCAACATACATAAAATTAAAACAACGCTTTAGCATAAAGTTAGTCCGACTGTCTGGCCAACGGACTATTTGTCTCTGTTACACCTGTACATACATATAGACACACACTCGTGTTTACACACACACACACACACTCAACGACGTCAAACACAACGTAATGTGATGGCGGTTTTTAATGCTTTGAGATTCTGAAATAATACCGCTGTAAACTAAGACAGTTAGTAAGATTGGCTTATACATTTGGTTTTATGTACATTAAAGTGGGACGAAACACAACAATTTTTTAGTGGCCCATTAAAAAGGAACTCTGTCATTTTTTATGAGGATTCCCAAAATATTTTATTTTTTAAAACAACCGTTAGTGAGCTGGAACATTTTGATAAAAGTGTATGTTTTATTTTTTAGATGCCTCTTTAAAAGATCTTTCAGTTGATCTTTCGTATACAATTTCTTGGAACGAAAAAAAATATTTTGAAAAAACTAAAAAGTTTACCTTTTTAAAAATTGGTTCAGCTCACTAGTGGTTATCGCAAAACACGAAATTTTTTTTTTTTTTATTAATTAATAATCATATAATTACAAATTATATACTATTACCCTAACCGAGCACTAGCTCTTATGGCTTTCGGCGCGTTGTAGCGAAAACAGACCAGTGCCTCTGGTGGGAATCGAACCCACCACCCCCGCACTGTTAAGCCAGCACGCTACCAACTAGCCTACCGGGGCGCACAAAACACGAACACGAAATATTTCGGAAGTATTCTTAGAAAATGCCAAAGTTTATTTTCAGGGGGCCTCTTAAATTGTTTTTCTGAAACGACCCACCTTAATGTACATTAGCTTGTACCTTAAAATACAAATTGTTGATTTTTGTATGATTCTTCTGCACAACTCCCCTAATTTTAAACCCTTAAGTCTAAAACGCTCGAATCTAATAAATATATACTTTTTTTTTTGTTGAAAATTAGGCAATTTTTATTAAACTTCATTAAACAATAACTAGAAAATTCCATCGAGAGAAATTAAAAATTTAAATATATGTTGAATCAGCGTATCAAAATTTAGTAGACACGATATAGGTACAACAAGATGGCACGATATAAGAAAATTATTAACAATTTTAAAATTTTTCCAATTCGGAACACAAAATCAAAACAAAAAATAAAATATTATAGATTCGTGCATTTTAGTCTTAAATTGACAAAATTGGTGGGTATTAACATTAAAATTCGACAATTCGTTATTTAAGGGTCGACATAATGTACATGCATACATTTACAGAAATATATATATAAAACACGATGGCTACAAAATTTTCGGGTGTGGGCCATTAATATCTCATACGTATCGCATTAATTAGCATCAATAAGAGACAACCAAAATGGTTGTCGAATAATATTTTGATATACAAAAAACGACAGACAGACAGATGGAGGGACATACGTAAAGACAAATCGAATCGAATTCATTAAAGGGGCAGAAGAGGAAGTGAAGTGACAAATTAAAATCTTATAACTTAAAACAGAGATAGATCGTATATAAATAATATCTAAAACACATGTCTAACTTTTTTCGTTGGTTTATAGTTTTTAAAAACCTTAAAAATTTATTCATTCATATGCATTTTAAATTAGTATTTTGATTATTATTTTTTTTTTTTTTTGTAATCAAAAACAAAAAATATTTTATATTACACTACTCGACGGCGTTGTGGTGTTATGGTTTGAGCGTTAGACTGTTACGCAGATGGTCCCAGGTTCGATTCCCGGTGACGACAACATCAATTTAGAAAAATAATATGTATGAGTTTTCTATCACTTATATGTATCGCTGCGCCCACCTTCGGTGTTCCCATAGCACTTAACCCCACCGAAGTAAAATAATGAATCAGGGCTATGAAACAAAAAGCTTCAATAAATTCACCAACTATACATCAGGTGGCGAGCAACAACTGTTCTAAGACTTATTATCTTGCGCAATTACAGTGTTGCCATGTTTGAAGCCCTTCATCTTTCACCACCATCCATCTCTTCACTATCCCCTTTCCAAATGAAGCGACACATTAATTAATAGGAAGAATTTCCTGAGTGTTGCTTCTCTTTTTTTCAAAAAAAAAAAAAAAAAAAAAAAAAACATCTTTTTTACTAGACCTATGTACGCTGAATCCAAATCTGCCAAACTACTGTTTTCTCATTTGCAGCTTTTAAAATATCGCGATTTTTATATGTAAATTATTCACCTTATTTTTTGCTTACGAGTCATTCCAGAAATTTTCGATACTGTCTTCGGATATGTGACTACGGATTCATTGAAAAAAAAAAACACATCGATATTTAACGTTCCTATGATATATTTACTGTATCAAAGTTCAGTATATTCATTAAAACTGAGATAAATATCACATGTTTACACAGCTCTAACTTTTTAAGTTTTTATACGATTTTTACAAATCTTATCTCATATGAAAGATTGGATCTTCTTCTTTTAGATACCTGTTAGATAAGCATACAGCCTCTTTGGATAAAGTTTGAAAAAATATATTTTTTTGCGCATATTTCAAAAACTACACTCAGGGAACTTCTGCATTAAAAATATGTAGTTGATTAAGATTTAATGCAGTTTCTTTATTTTTAATGTAAAATTCAGTTATTTGTAAAACAAATTAAATTTTTACTAACCTTGTAGTTCATTTAAAAAAAACAAACCACATCAAATGACTGTTTTATGAGTTTACATTCATTTTATACAGAAGTTTATTGGTATTTATAAAAATACAAAAAATAAATGTTTGTTTATTTTTTACTGCATATGTGGTTCATTTTTACTACAATTGTTAGTAATTTTTTGAACATTAAAAAACAAATGACAATGTTAATTGAATTTACTGAAATGTAAGTCATCCTTTCTTTGAGTGAAATTTCATTTGTTTTTAACTACATTTGCAGTGGTCTTTGCCTACATAGTATTCTTAGTGTACATGTTTGGATTTTCTTAAACAGTTTGTAGTGACATATCATATTGTCTTGTACAACATATCCAAAAGGCAGAGTAGTTTCTCCATGGGTGCGAAACATATTTAGATTTCAGTTGAAAATTCTCATATTATTGCAAAATTTTCAAGTTTGTTCAATACACACGAATTTTAAATTTCGTAAAACTCGCGATCCATAGTCCAGTGAATTGTTTTTTTTTTTTAATTGTATTTGATGCTCTGAATCCGAATCTGTATTCAGAATTCCTTTAAGTCATTAAATTTTTGAAACATTCTAACCTATAAATGCAAAAAAAAAACACGTATTCGGAACTTTACCACACCGCGAATATCTTCTCTAAATTAGAACTCGTTATAGATTCATAAACTACTAGTTTTGCATAAGTTTAGAATGTTGTGCTGGTTATTGCTGGCAAACCAAGGAAAAATTAAGATATCTAGTAAATTAAAAGAGCGTTTTAAAAGTAAAGAGTAATGTTAACTTTCGCCGTAACGAGTTTTATATAAGAAAATTTATTCGCGGTGTAGTGACGTCCCGAATATGACGAATAATGGTGGTTTTGTACATTTAGGTTACAACATCACTAACACTCTATAGCTTGGAAGAGTTCTGAGTTTAGATTCGGATTCAGAGCACAACACAAAAACAGTATACTCTAAACTATTGTATTTGAGTTTTGTGAAATTTTAAAATTCGTGTGTATTGAAAAAAATTAAAAATTTAAGTTTTTTAGAAAATAATATAAGCATTTTGTACTAAAATCTAAATATCTTTTGACGCCATGAAGAGCAAACTCTGAATTTTTGGTATGTTATACCATACAATCTATCACCATAAATTGTTTAAGAAAAACCGCAGATGTTGGTTTTAAAATACATTTTTTAAAAATCAGATGGAAACTAAAAAAGTTAGACTAGTAGTTAAACATTAGGTATTTTTGCTTAAAATGTCGAACTTTAAGATCACGAACTACACCGAATTTCGAAAAACTTAATACAACACATATATCATAAATAGGAGAGTTGAATACTAATTTGCTTACTTTCAATAAAATGGAAACACATCCATTCCACAAACGACTAAAATCGAATTAAAATTTTTTCGAATGACCCGTATATTTTCTAAACTGTATCGCAAAATAATGAGATTTTTTATAGAAGATAAATAAATCTACACAAAATTATCTTTAATTTAAGTGAGGATATCGCACTGGTATTGCAAGTTTATCCTTATAAATTTTATAAATCATAAAAATAGACAGCCCAATGAAAAAATGTTAAAGTTTACAAGCAACGGTTGGCCACTGTTATTAATCGGTTAACAGGACAATACTCTCAAGATTGTTAGTCCCAAGTTCTGCCAACACATAACGGACCCTAGCCGACGCTTTGCCATAACTTTGTCGATTGTACTTTTCTGCCTGGGAATATTTCTCTATTTGTAACTTAAATATATTTTAACCTTTTCAAAGGGTGTTTTCTGCAAAAAAAAAGTGAAATTTGTCGAGTAGTGTTATTAGCGCTTGTAAACTTAAATTTTATTTTCATCATATTTTATGTATTAGAAACAAGCAATAAAAATTTACAAAATTTTTATAAATTATGTATTTCTCTATATGTAATTTGAATACATTTTAACCTTTGTCTGAATGTTAATTTTAAAATATCTATGACAACGAATTGAATTTCATAAATTAAATTAAAAAACCAAAGTTTAATTAACAGAAGAAAAAAAATACTGCTATTTATTAATATTTTCAAAAAAAAAAAAAAATATTTATATATATTTCCCTTAAATTTACATTATACATACAGCTGTTGTTGGAAATCCAAAAGCCAACATAATTTTTGTTAAATCTTTCATTCCTTAATCATTACCAAACTGACCCATAAGGTCAGTGATCATCATTTTAACAAATAATGTTTATACTGTAGAAAAAAAAAATATACACACATGGTTCACAATTGTACGAAAAACGAAAAAAAAAAAAGATTTATGACCAATAATTTTTACCACCCAACCAAAAATTTGCATATGCAATGATCTTCAACTATGTTCAAATAATTTTACTATTTTTGTTTAACATTCATGTAATAAAAATCCTTTATTTTAACCCTATTTTTTCAACCCCTTCATTTTCAACACAACACCGTCAAATAAACGCCCTAAAATCTCCGTTGCACCACCTTTTGTGGGAAACTAAACAATAGTTTTACCAGCATATTGGTCTTTTTTTTATATTTTGTCTACCTTTTTCAAAAGAAATGTCCAGATGTAAAGGATTATCAATGATGAGCTTTGGTCATTAATTATAAGATAGAAAAAAGGAAACCAACAAAAAAAAAAACATTAAAATTTAATTTCAGAAAAAATAACGTCCAAATGCATAGTAATTACGAAAAGAAAAGATCTTTGAAGAAAATTTATAATTATTTTGGGTTAAACACACAGTTCACATGAGCATCTTTTGATGCAACAAAATAAAATAATGATAAATAATTAGAAGAATTATAAGAAATTGAAAAACAAAACTATTAAGTTAAAGTAAAAAATCTCAGTATAAATTATTTTACAATAATAAAACGCAATTAGTGGATAGAAAAATATATATAAAAATGTACTTAATTGGGCAAAATATATATTTAATAAACCACAATTTGAAAAGTTTTTCTTAGATCTTTTTTTATTTTATAATTCACCGCGTAAAAAAGATTATTTCTGATTAGATATAAATAGATATGATTAAATCTTGTTAGATATGATGGAATAAAAATAGATCTGGTGCCAGATTGGATCATATATCATAATTTATGGCATTTTATGGCCAGATATGATCAGATCTAGTACTAGATCTTTTCATATCTGAAGAGATCCTGGAAATTGGATAATTTTCTGGCACCAGATATGACCTAATATGACCAGATCTGTTCATATCTGGGCACGAAAATTATCCAATCTCCCAGATCTCTTCAGATATGAACAGATCTGATCATATAGGGTCATATCTGGTGCCAGATCTGTTCATGTCTAAAGTGATTTCATGATACCAGATTTGGTATCAGATCTAAGCCCTAGCAAAGGCATCAAAATAAAAATGTACGTAACTTTCTTTTTATGACATATTAATAGAGTTGTCGAACTACTTAAAAAACAGGTTTTCGAATACTTAAAAAATCTGGTTTTTTTAAAAACCGGTTTTCGGTTTTTAACTTAAAAACCGATTCGAATAATCGGGTTTTCCGGTTTCTATAAATCTCTTTGTATTGCTGATATCTCAAAATGTTTGTACACAGAGACAATTATTTTCATGATATTAATGAATTTTTGCATACCTTGTAGTTCTTTTAAAAAAACAAACCACATCAAATGACTGTTTTATGATTTTACATTCATTTCTTACAGTAGTTATTAAATTTCAAAAATAAACCACAAAATTCGATTTTCTAAAGTTTTGCCAGTTAAATATTGAAGATTGTTTTAATTGTTTTAAAAAACTACTTGAAGTTTAGTATCCAAAGACGGATTTGTTTCTGAGAAAAGCATTCATGGAAAAATAGTAGTTTTTAAATAATGTAAAACCAAAAAGCCGTAACTCCATACAAAAATTTATGCAAAAATAAAACAAACGTTTGAGATAAAAAAATACTGGTTTTCGACAATAGTTACGTATTTTTATCTTTTTATTGTGAGTATTGTTAAAACAAAACGCATTTTAACTTTTTAAAAATTTTCGATACAAATTAATTAAATTAATTTATTAATTAATTGATAGAATAAAATTAAATTGGTTAAACAACAGTCTTCAATAAAAGGCAAAAACACTGCACTACACGACTTTTTGGTTAATGAATATATATAAATTGCAGATACGGCCTTTTGTTTATTTGGTATTTTTGGACTTAAACGTGTAAAACTTTGTGGGAACGTGTAGTAAAACTTTATTTAACTACATCGTTATAAATGAAAAAGTCTATTTCGAATTTTTTGTTAGTTACGGCATTTTGGATTTTAGGTGACGATAAATAGCTTTCAATGAATTTAAAATGTATTTTGCATAGTTCTTAACGAAATAATATTGTGGAGGTATATTCATGATGTTCAGAAGATTATTTTCAACAAAACTTTTTATCTAAAAGTCTGGCACCTCTGATATGAAGGAATTATCGTTCATGATATTAATAAAATAATTTCATAAGGTTTTTTTCGTAGAGCCAATATAAAATATCAATAAATACATAAAACTTAATTAATCTTAAGAATATTTTCAACTTTTTTTTTTAATTTTATAATTTCATAAAAAAATTCATTACATTTCACAACTCATCACTTTATATAGTTAATGAATTTTTTTTAGAGCTATGCAATTGTTCAACAACATTTACTTTTTGAATTATTTCATAAAATTCCTTACGCCCATTAATTTTCATTCATTTTAAAATGTACTCCTCAAGTATTACATTTTATTAAGTGTTTTATTAATTTAGTAAAGGCTTTTATCATTTTTTTACCCTTCAATGGGATTTTTCATTATTTTAATTGAAGCACTTCATTGGATTAATTTTAAGGATTTTTTTTAAAACATTCATGAAGAGTTTCATTAATTTAATGAAGTTTTTTTTTACTGATATTTTCGGTTTTTCTTAAAGTATGCTATATTTTCATTATTTTTAATAACATAAAAATATTATATTAGACTTTCATAGAAGGCACTTCAGCGATTCAAACTTATTTGCAGGGACAGGAACTTCATTCATTTATAAATTAAATTTCCTTAAGGGTTACATCCACTTAATTTTTTTTTTTTATTATTTTTTTTATTTCATTTCTGTAATGTACATATATTCAAATATATACACAGAAATTTATATCAATCCGACAAGTATTATCGAAGTTACACGCATATTTGTAAAGACACCTCCAGTAACAAATTACTCGCTTTTAAAACTTTGAGCGCGTTTTTCTTAAAACTGTGTTCTCAAAGTCGGTTAGCAAGATTTCTCGGGAATAGCTGTACCGATCAGTTTCATATTTTCACAGAAGATTAATAATATAAATATACATATTATGTATATTTTTCATAGATTGATCGTAGATTTTGTCTTTCCGATACATATTTTCCATTTATGAACATTTTAAGGCTTTTTCACTTTGAGAAGCCACCATTTTGTTTAAAATTAATATTTTGCTTATCCGACGATCAATTTACAGATAATATATTACATTCAAGTAGTCTTTTTACTTTTTCCATTTTCGATGATTCAGTCCAGAGATATCGTGCTCACCGCAAAATACCTTTTTTTAGAGAACCCCCCTTAGATTGGGCATAGTTTCTTCGGAAATCATTATTAAAAAAAAAAATTCAAAGTTGTCTTAATATGTATACAAATTTTCACGGTAATAGATTAACACGTCTTTCCAGGAAAAATATTTGAAAACTACCTTTTTAGCCTTCTAAATGGATGTAGTCCCTTAAGATATGCAACAAAATTTGTTATATATTAACTACGTTCTGCCTAATTACTTAAAAGATTGTGTTGCATATTTTTAGGGCAAAAATTTAATTAATAAATGCAAGATATTCTTGTCCTTGATAAGTTGTTATTCAACAACAATTTTTTCATTAATTAAATGAACGTTTCAGAAATTCAATGAAACAGTTGTTTGATGTAAATTAAAAAAAAATAATTGTGTCAATAAAGAAATTCATTTCTTTATAATTTCAAAATTTCATAGTGTATTTTAGCACATTATTAGACTGTTTCATTAATCCTATTCATTGCCGGAATGGTTTATTATTTTTTATAACGATTTATTTTATTTCTTTGAAGCAGTTCATAGGAATTGACTTTAATGAAACCAGTTTCATATATTCTATGAAAAGTTACAATGGACGTGTTCCAGTGGAAACATTCATATAAACCATAAAGAAATTCATTACTGAAGTAAAGATAATTCGCTCAGTGTAATGTTGTTTTATTATTATGGCATTATTTTTAGTATATTGACAGCCATGTTTTGTGTTGTAGTACACTGAGAGAATTCTCAAAACGCTATCAATTAATTTTTGCATAAGTTCTATGAAGTGTCGCTGGTTCTCGTCCATTGAAACTTTTCATTAAATTAATGCAGTATTTCATAAAATTTAATGAAAAAATTTATTTTATTTTATTTGTTAAAAATTCCATACGACTACTGAAAAAGTTTCATACAAATTGTTTCATTAAATCTATGCAGCTTTTTCATAAAGTTTAAGAAATTTCTCATTCACATTGTGATAAAAACTTCATCAGTTTTAGTAAAAAAGATTTCATTAAAACTCGTTCAAGAAATTCTCTCTGTGTAATTATGTTTTTTTTTTTTTTGTAACTACGCTTTTAAAATACTTTAGTGCTAAAATAGACAATGATCTTCTTTAGCTAGACATTTTAATTAAAAATTTCTTCTCATTTTGCTAGAAATTGTTTAGTTTTAAAGTCGCAATACATTTTAGATATTAGAAATTTCCAAAAAAAAATACAAAAAATTCATTTCACAATGAACTTTTTGACAAGGGCCAGATTATAAATGGATTTAAAAAGAACAAAAACTCTCTTTAATCTTTAATATGGTTTAATCGAATTTCACACTTTATGAAAAAACATACATAAAATACGCAACTAATTAATAATTTTTAATATGTTTTATCTATTTTAATTTAACAAAGCCTAATTAATGTTTACAATAATTTACATACTAAAGTGGTCGACGGTATACAAAGATTAAAAAAAAAAAAATTAAATCCCTAACTACGAGTATCAGTGAATATAAAGTTTTGGTTTTGAACAATATCTACAACAACAAAAATGTTGTAAGTAATTTACGCTTCATTTGCATATCATTTACAAACTCAGGTATCAGGCCTTGATACAATATGTAAAATAAGATTTTTTAAAGAAGAACTATTTTTAGTTTTAACTTCAAACATATTATATTACAATAAGTTAAGACAACATGAAGAGTTTTATTTTTTATTTTTTTATAACACTGACCAAACCCCCCAAAGTGTTTCAACACACTTAGTTCGAATTTAATTTAGAGTTTTGAAATTTAAAAATTCTTAACCGTTTTTTACATTGCGGGTGAAATTAAAAATTTTAAATATTATTTGATGCACACAAAAATATATTTCTACCCATATATAATTATATACAAGCCTGTATATACACTAATAGACATTAAAGATATGCCATTATATATCATTAGACGTAAATATTTTGGTTTACAATCTTTAAGTGATCGTAGATCTAAATTTTCTATAACTTTCATATATAATATATGAAGGGCTTAGTGCAAAAACTTGATAAGCCACAAAATTAATATAATGAAATAATCGCCTTCAAAGTTTAAAAACAATGTAGAAAATAGGGATTTAACTAAACCAGACTGTAGGCATACATAATAGGTGCTTAAGGAAGGCTCCCATCACATATCCGTTCATGGATGATAGAAATCCATCGGAAACGGCTTTTTTACAAAAAAAAAAGTGTGGCTTATCAAGTTATTGCACAAAGAAAAGTAAAGAATTTCATAGTCTGAAAAATGGTAGCAAATTAGATGGTATTTCTTTATACTTGATACTTGTAAAAAGTGCCAAAAAGTGTCTTCTATTACATGACCTTCTTCGGAAGACTATAAGACAGTAAAAACCATTTATTAAGTCAATGTGGCTTATTAAGTTTTTGCAGAAATTTTATTTAGAATTTTTTAATATTGAAGAAATGATATCTGTATTGCAGGCATTTGGTGCTGTAGAAACTTGTAATAAATGCCAAGATATTTTAGCACTTATTACAAGTATCTGTTGCTCGAAAAACCTGCAAAATAGCAACTATTTCCTCAAAATAAAAAAATCTAAAAGAGAATTTCTGAAATAACTTGATAAGCCACGTGGATTTGAAAAAATGGGGTTTATAGTCTTAAAGCTATGGACATGTAATAAAAGACACCTCTTAACACTTATTGCAAGTATCTAGAATATAAAAGTCCAGAAAAACAGCGACTTTTTCTTAAAAATAAGAAAATCTTAAATAAAATTTCTGCAAAAACATGATAAGCCACATTGATTTTAAAGAAATGGTTTTCAATGACTTCTAGGCAGCTCTTAAGCAAGATGTTCGAGCTATAAATGCTTGTAATAAGTGACAGTATGTGTCTTCTATTACATATCCGTCAGCGGAAGTCTAGAGGAGTGTAAAAACCATTTTATTACGTCAATGTGGCTTATCAAGTTTTTGCAGAAATTTTATTTAGAATATTTTAATTTCAAAGAATATATAGCTGATTTGACAGATTTTAGTGATAAATATACTTGTTGTAAGTGCAAAGATGTGGCTTCTTTTACATGTTCCTCGCTGGGAGACTAGAAGACAGTAAAAAACATTTTATTAAATTAATGTGGCTTATCAAGTTTCTACAGAAAATTTATTTAGGATTTAGAATAACTTGATAAGCGACAAAAGTTAAAATAAATCATACATCGATGGTTTCTTAAATGATTAGATCATCTGTTGGAAAATAATCTTTATGAACCATACTTCAATCAATATATTTACAAAAAAATTCAAGTTTGCTTTTATTTTCTTCAGAGTTAATCTTTTTATTCAGAAGTGTATCTTATTGGTGTGGCATATCATGTTCTTGCGTAAAAAAATATTAAAATATAGTCGAATTGTAAAAAGTAACATTTGCTCTAGATCTGAAAGTATTTGGAATATAGCTTAAATCATTTAAGTGGATATTGATACCACGTTAGGTAATGCAATGAACACATAAAATCATTTTTTGAAAACGTGTGGCTTATCATGTTTTTGCACTAAGCCCTTCATATGTACTTTCCAATCAGACTAGATGTAAAGAGCTATCGGATCTGTTGAAAATATATGTTTCTCCTCGAGATTTACGTCATGAACGTCTTTTTTATGACAATTTTCATAGAACTAATTATGGTAATAATGAACCAATTAACTTTGTAATACTTTTTCATCATTATTAGATTTTTAATTAGTCTGTACGATATAAATCAGTAGACTGAATAATACTAAATAAATAACTCGAAAAATTTTGTTCGGTTAATCGAGTAATACGAAAAGGAATAAACCTGTAAGAATTGCAGACAAAGCTACTAAAAATTATTTAAACTTTGCAGAAATAACTGTTAAAATTAGCAGATTTTTTGTTTGCTTAATAAATTAATAAATAAATTATAAATAAAATAAGAACAGGAAAAATAAAACTGTTAAACTGAAAAAATTAATCATCTTCACTTCAGTACACTCATAATAACCCATGCATAAAATACGAAATTATTGTCAAAACTACAAAAATTTCGTAAAATGTACAAATTTTCGTTTAGTTTACAAAAAATTTGGTTATTTTGACATTTTTTCGTAATTTTACGCATGGATTATTATCAGTGTAATGAATGAAATTTTGTCACTGGAAATTTTGTTACTTGAACTTGTCTACTGAAACTTTTCATAGAATCTATGAAACAGGTTTCATTAAAATCAATGTTATTGAAATTTTTGTAGAATTAAGCAAAATCTTCATAAAACTAATGAATCATTCCGAAAATAAAGACAATATAGAATTGAATACATTTTTGTTAATATTAAAAAGTTTCCTTGAATTAATAAAACTCTTCATGGATGTCGTGAAAAATGCCTTGGAACTAAGTCAATGAACCGCTTCACATGATTTTTAAAACAATTTCATTGAAGTCCAACATAAATAAAAGGCTACATTGAAATAATTACACTGATAATAATCCATGCGTAAAATTACGAAAAAATGTCAAATTAACCAAATTTTTTGTAAAATAAACGAAAATTTGTACATTTTACGAAAGTTTTCGTAGTTTTGACAATAATTTCGTATTTTTATGCATGGATTATTATGAGTGTAAGCACTTTATAAAATATGTTGAACACTTGAGCAATAAATCTTAAAACTAAAGTTTGAAATGTATGAAATTCAATAAAATTATGAAATTTTATGAAAAAAAAAAAAAAATAAAAATTAAGTCTTTGAAATAATTTATGAAATTGTACACTCATAACAATCCATGCTAAAAATACGAAACAAATGTGAAAACTACGAAATATTTTGAAAAATCAACAAATATTCGTGTATTTTTCGAAAGTTTTTGTTATTTTTACATTTTTTTGTATTTTTATGCGTGGATTATTATCAGTGCATGATTTTTTTTTTATGAAACTATGAAATTTTATGAAAAAAGTTATTGAACAAGTTCTAAATATTAATAAAATTTCTTGGATATAATGAAATTCTTCATTGAACATACGAAAAAAATTCATTTCAATAATATCATGAAGAATAATTTTTCCAGTGTAGATTTACAAAATTTTAGTTTAATTCAAGTTAAAATTTTAGTTAAAACAGCAATTTACTTTGCTAAAATTAACAAAAACTTTTAGTAAATATTTGTTGACAAAATACGGCAAACAAAAACTGTAGTATTTTGTGAGAGGCGCGTGGTAGAGAAGAAGAATACGCATATTTCTAAAAATCATAACTACATTGTAAATTTGCAGTTGAATCAGACTGCAGCTACTGGTAATTAACCTTCATCTGTGATTCTGATAATACTGTAATATTAATTTCATTAATATAATGAATGATAATTCTTTCAGTGTAGCTTTACAAAATTTTAGTTTTTTTATCAAGTTACAATTTTAGTTAAAACAGCAATTTACTTTGCTAAAATTAACAAAAACTTTTAGTAAATATTTGTAGACAAAATACGGCAAACAAAAACTGTAGTATTTTGTGAGAGGCGCGTGGTAGAGAAGAAGAATACGCATATTTCTAAAAATCATGACTACATTGTAAATTTGCAGTTGAATCAGACTGCAGCTACTGGTAATTAACCTTCATCTGTGATTCTGATAATACTGTAATATTTGTTGTTGTTTTTTTTATTGTTTGATTGCGTCTATAAACAAATTTTGTGCAATCACTGACCGTGGTACAGATAAATTGCTTTCCAATACCACATGCCGTACACCATACACTTTAGACAGAGCGTTTAGTGCTCTGACCTAAAGTTAGGTCGATTTTTGATGTGACTTAAAACTAGTTTTCAATACACGGTTTTTTTTTTTTTTTTGTCTACATAATTGCAGAAGTACAATATGAATAACATAACAGTTCTATTTTTAGAAATCATGTGTTATTCCAATGTCCACTATTTTCCCATATATTGTGATTATTGCCAAATCTAGTAAGTTTTTTTTTGTACATTCGATAAGGTGGCATCTCATGTAGTTCTTGAAACGTTGCCAGAGTGCAAATTTTGATTTTGAATTTAACGTCTTTTTTAGACAAGTGCAATTAATACTATAATTAATATGCAATTGATTTCATTGTTTGCTATATTCACCTCAAATTTAGTTGAAAGCAAATAACAGTATATTTTGCTAAATCAATATACATTTTCGCAAACAATTTTAGATTGTTGACTTCAGACGGGCAGATTTTTATTTGCAATAAAAAATCTAAAAAAAAAAAAAAACATTAAAAATTTCAAGTTTGTTATAATTTTTATTAAAAATAAAAATTATGTTTTTTCGACCTTCAATTGTGCAATGAAAACTGAAACTGAACACTGAAAAATTTCGCGTTTTTTCAACTAATATTTTGCAAATTTTAGCAGATCAATTTGTTACTTTCAATTATTTAGCTCAAATATAACTAAAACTTCGTAGATTCAACAAATTTATGTTTGCTATTCTAATCTTACTAACACAGTACAACACATTTCAACAAATGATTTTTTCAAAAAAAAAAAAAAAATAAACAATCGAAATTTTTATTTTCATGCAAAATAAAGTTTATAAAGAAAAAAACAGCATATTTGTGGATTTGTAATCCAGTTATTGACCAAAAAAGGTAAAAAACAATGGGGAAAAATGGGCATTTTTGCGATTTTTAAGGCACCGGATGCACTTTTTTTGCGTAGGATTGCTCCGATTTTTTTCCTTCTATAATATTTTTTTTTATGGTTTATTAATTTATTTTCTTATTTTGTTTCTACAATTGTTTTCTTGCCTCAGCGTCCTAGGTCATTATTGAGGACAGTTCGCGTAAAATTTAATACAAGAAAGAAATAAATTAACTAAATTTATGTACTATATCGTTTTAGTTAAAAAAATATCAAATATCTTTTTAAATTTGATTTTAGGATTGAAATTCTTTGAATAATTTTAATATTTTCTGGTAAGTTATTAAATTCAACTCCACAAATATATTCAATTTTTTGTTTAGTTGTTTCTAATCTGCATCTGTAGGTTCTTAAATTTGAGCTATTTCTAGTATTGTACGTAGCCTAATCTACAACTTTGCTTCAGACGTATACCGAGATATAAAAGTGTTAAAATATAGAAAAAGTGCTAAAAATCCGTATGGCCATTAAATTATTACTGTAGCCAACTTGACAAAACAAATGATGCAGAAGTTTTATTTTTGGGGCTACTTTCACGTGCAATTCCCAACATTGAGTCCCAAAATTATGTGTTGTACTGTGTAATAATAAATTTTTAGCAAAAATTTTTTGCTAATTTTCTATTAGTGTAGTTTATATTATATTATTATTACTACTAGTGTATATACGATCACATTTTCGCCTGGGTATTATATTTTATTTAACTACATTAAAAAAAATTTTAAATTTGTCTGAAGATAGCCCAACATCAAAATATCATAAATCTGAGCTATGTTTTCAAAAACCCTTTGGGGCTTTTGATTTACTGAGATTCTACTTTAATTTCCCGTTGGTCTCATTTAGTATACAAGGGGGCCCTAAATTTGTTGCACGGTGTATTTGTTTTTTTTTTTTTTCAAATAAATTTAACCAAAAAAGTGAAATTTTATTTTTTGTTAATGAATTAATATGGAAATACCAAATCGGTATAAAAAGATATAAAATTATCCCAAAAAAAGTTAAATCTTTAGTTAACACCTAATTCTTCTTCCTATTCAACTATGACGAACATAAAAAGTGTGAAATAATGGTTAGCATTTTTTTTTTTTGTAAATTTCAATTAATTTTCTAATTTATCTTAAGATCACCCAGAAATACACACTTAAGTTTTAGGTTTTAAGTTAAAGAATATATAAAAAATATTTTCTTTTCTCTTAAGAAAATATTAAATTTTACCGTGGTTCTGTTAACCAATCTGCATATGATATAGAAAATGTGCTGGCGGTATCCATTTTGTTAAAGTTGATTTGGTCTTATTGATTAAATCCTTTTTTTTTAAATAAATTTCAATTTTTATATATTAAACATTAGTTTTATATTAATAATATTAAACATTAGTTTTATATTTTTCTTTTAATATTTAAGTTTAATTCATAACAAAAATATTTTATTTAAATTTTTTATTAGAAATCTTTTTTAAGATTTTATTTTTCATTAAGAGCTTTTTGAAAGCTCTTTTAATTTTTTGAAATTCATGTTCACGGTATTTTATTCAAACCACAAAAAAAAACTTTTTATTAATTTTATCTTAAGAAACAAAAAATATTTTATTTAATTTTTTTTTATTTATTAAATGGTAACAAGTGTTTATTTTTATTTTTTTAATTGTTACAAATACAAGACACTTTAATTATTTTAGATAGAAAAAAACCGCGAACACGTTGATTGAACACTTTGTATTTTTTTTTTGTTAAAAATTAGAAGAAGCAGAAAAAAATAATAAAAACAACAATAAAAGACTGGAAAATCACGTTCGGTAGTAAACAAAACACACACAAAAAATCCAACTCGTATAAGAAAAGTAAGTCAAAAAAAACCAAAACAGAGCTTGTTGTTGTTAGCCTTGTGGCGAGCCGTTAACAACTGAAAACCACTTTGCGCGCTTTAAACACAACCTGCATATTGGAAGCAACATAAAAAACACAGGTTTGATCATTAATTCGCCGCATGCAATCACAGATCGAACTCACGGCGAATTTATCTCAATAAATAAACAACCAAACATCATGTGTTTAAGCCAGGTTTTAAAACATACCTACCAAAAAAAAAAAAACAGAGAAACAGAGAAACCAAAACATTGATAACCAAACCAAACACTATTGATTCAAACCAAAAAAAAAAAAAATATTGTAAAGATTTTTGGTATGATTTCAACTGCTGCACCTGCTTTATACGAAATCTTTACAAGTTTGATGCGTTTACGGCTTTCTTTCTTAAAAGGCGTGTTTGCAGGCAGCAGCAGCCGCATCTTTAGCCAAAGTTTGAAGTTTGTGTTAAATTTTTTATTTTTGCCATCAAACTGAGATTTTTGTGTTTATTTTGAAGTTTTTTGCAAGTTAGTTAGCTTTTGGTTAAGGCAAAAAAAAAAGCAACGGTAATTGTTCGATTATATGTTCAAATTTATGTTACAATGATGTCCAATTGATTTGATAAAGAAATGCATTTTTTTTTTTGCAATTCATAGATATACATTATGTATTCGCATTAAAATTTTTGTGTTTGATAATTTATGGGGATCTAATAAAAAAAAAATTAGAAAATAACAGGGTGGGCCTTTAAGTAGTTGTTAAATTTGTTAAAATCTTCCTTATTTTATTAAACATTTAAATTTTAGTGGTCGTTTAGCAGGGTCATGGGGGAAATTATTCAATGCTGCATAATTTTTAACTTTCTTTTAGTTGACAATTGACTCTTAACTTTGTTGTAAAAATTTTTTAAATTTTTATTTAAGACTTAACTATAAAACGTTAGCCATTTGTTTTGTAACTTGCTACAATAAGCATTAGTCTGAAACCGCTTAAAGCAAATATTCATGATATTTTTTTGTAATTTAAAGCTAATTTAGCAATATTTAAATACATTCGTATATAAAATTCAAATAATAACAATTTATCATTTTACGAGTATTTCACTAAAAATTATTTAAATAAAATTTTTAACACTCAAAGTGTTCGTTATTAAAAGGTTTTACTGTAAAACAATTTCATAATATAATAATGGAATTGTGTATTGTGTAGTTGGAAGGCATAGGACTTTGTAGACTATTTAATGCAAAATTTCTATAAGAGTTTGTGTCTTAAGTCTTTTGATTTTCTTTGAAACTTAAACTCATGATCATCTTCGAGACATATATGGCTTTCCAAGCCAACTGTCCAGAAAAAAAAGTATATCACAGCAATACCAAACTAACAGCATTTGCTCTCCTATGAACAAAATGCCACAATTTTCTAAATTTTTCTAAAAAATGTGCGAAGTAAAATTAAATTGTGTTAACATTTTTTGCAAGATTCGAATTTACCTTAATTCATCGTCATCTTTTGGTGTTACAGCTCGGATTGGGAAGTGCCTTTTTTTCTTTTATTCGGATCTATAAATTAAAAATTATTTATTTTGCAAAAAAAAATTAAAATCGAACAAAAATCTGCCTTTAATACTTCAAGAGATTTGATGATGAAAATTTTTTAACAACCATAAGGAAGCATTTTAATATGTCTTTATATTTTTACAAGGCATAGATTGCTATGCGATTTTATATATACAAAAAATGCTAAAAGTTATGTCCCTAGTGTTCTTAAAGTCGAACATAATAAAACGAAAAAAAAATCTTTAAAAAGTAAAACACCACAATTAAATTAAATGTTAGATCTTTTTAATTTTAAATTAAATATTAGTTAATAATCGTTTGAATTTAATTTTGCTAAAAAAAACATTTACGAACTTCGTATATTGCATTTATTTTTTGTATGTTTTTGTACTTTTGAGGTAAAATGTATTAAAACAAATATTTTAATTGTTCGAGTAAGAGAAAAACCTCAAAATCGAGTTACTCGTTTACTCGAACTAAAGCAAACCTGAGCAATTTGAATACCCTAGTAAATACCAAGTCGAATTCAATAGGCATAAACGTGATTTGTAGGAAAGTAAAGCGGAATGATATGGATTGGAACGGGGAATGAGTTTAGTTTGAAGGTGTATAATGCAAATTTTATTTTTAATTATGTTTTACATAACGTTACCTTATCTATGAAAATAATTATAAAATGTATGTGAAAAATAGCTGTACGCTATTTTTAGTAACGCCTTCTTTATAGCGGCTAATAGCATTTAAACAATTTACGTCTTTTGTTCTCATCATAACTAAAAATTGCAAATTATTGGTACCATGTGCATTTTAATTCACAATGCAATTTTCAATTCTTATTCTTAAGATGACCCATGAAAATGTTCATTATAATTATTTTATATAAAACGTAATCAAATTTATAAAAAATTCATTAACTTTTTAAGAAAATTGCTGGCCACTATTTTTATTATACGAATTTATATAAAGAAAAAACTTGGAAAATTTTTTAAATAATAATTTTACAATTTTTTTCCGAAGCTATAACGAACAACTCCATACAACAAAAAAATGATTTGGTAGAAAAAAATGTTAATACAAATTTCTTAGTTTTTTCTGCAGATAAAGCGAACAACTCCAACAAAATTTGATATAGATGCAACTTGAATAACCCTATGGGGAATGAGGAGTAAATTGACCTAAAAGTGACTGGTTAAAGAAGGACTTATCACAGGACTGGTATAATTTGATACTGACGTGGGTTAAGCAGTGTCAATTGTCCCAAAATTACCAATCCTGTGACTGGTAAATGGAGGACATCCACTTAACCAGAATGCTTATTAACAAGAAAAAGCCAGTTGTCCAAAATTTTACCCGTTGGAAGCTGTTTAGTTTTCGTTTATTTTTTAAACTAAAAATTATTAATTTTGTTTTTTTTTTTTGTCGATATTTATGTTTTTTTTTGGGTTTATTAAAAAATTATCGGCATGCGAAAATTGACCTGAAAAAGAACCTGGACTGCTGGAAAAGGACTTATCACAGGACTAGTACTATTTACAATTGATGTGAGTTATGTAGTGTAAATTGGTCTAAAAAGACTAGTTCCGTGACAGGTAGAAGTAGGACATATTACCTAACTGGTATACATATTGACTAGAAAAAGCCAATGAGTTTGAAATTTTTTTTTTCATTTTCTACCATTTTTTACATTAAAAATTATAAAATTGTACGACATGTCCCTTTCAGGATAGTCATGTCGTTAGTCCATTTTGGTTAGTCCTCCGACATGCCCCTGTTGCGACAGTCTTCTGGTATGCCCATCTTTGGTTAGTCCTGTGGCATGTCACTATGTGGTTTCAAGCAGGACAAATGACCCCCTCCTATGACAAGCCCATGGTAAAGTTGCCAGTTGTTTACATAGGGTAGGGTTTAGCAGAGGACCGGTCTCTGGCACGAATGGACCGTGGCACACGCAGGACCGGTCCATTCCCCATAGGGAAGCTACAACTGCTCGTCAGATTTTAATGATTTAAGCATAATATGATAGCTATATACAGTATTGCCAAGCATTTGTTTTTACAAATCCCCCTAAATTGTTCAAAAAACCCCCTAGGTTTAATTTAATACCAAAAAAAAGCCCCATAAAAAATATGTTTCCTCAAATATGCTAAATTTTTTAGTTTTTATTTCAAATTGAAAAAAATACACTAATTTCGTTAGCGTTTTACTGTTTTCATTGTCAAAATATGAAATTTTGTTTTAATAGCACAGTAAAGTGACTTCAATTTTACCAACAATTTAAAAAATAAAGTTTAAATTATGCCAAAAATTTTACAAAAATAATAATCGAATTGAAAATTGTATCTTATAAAGGCAACACTATTTCGTTTAATCAAATTTTTGCCCCCCAAAATTCCCCCTAACAAATTTTTATTCCCTAAAATCCCACTAAAAGACTAAACAACCCCCTAAATCTAGGGCGAAAACCCCTAACTTGGCAACACTGGCTATTTTTTTTTTTTTTTATAATTTAACCAATACTCAGGGGATGCCCCCTACTCATGCAGTGCATTGTATTGATCAGGAAAATAAGGTATGGGAAGGAGGAAAAAGGGAGCAGTGTTTGTGGATATTTGATTTAAATTTTTCTAAATTGTAAGTAACAGGGAAGACTTCTGCGGGAAGTTTGTTCCACATACGAATAGTTCGACTAAAAAACGAATTTTCTCTGTAATGCGTTGTGCGAAACACAGGACAATCAACTACAAACGGATGTGCTCTACTAGATAAGCGAGTATTACGAATAAAAACTCGTGCTCGTGGAATAAGTTCACTTATCTCAGATGAGCATCTCCCATGGTAATATCGATAGAAAAGTGTCACACAACCCACATTCCGACGATGCTCCAATGAATCAATAGAGTTGGATACACTACTGTCATTGATAAGCTTCACCGCCCTCCCCTGAACACGGTCCAGAAGCTTCAGAATATACAGTGGAGCCCCTGCCCATATATGAGAGTTGTATTCCATTTTTGGCCGGATATAGCTGGTATAAATAGTAAGGAGATCGGATGGAGTGAAGTAAGTCTTGCACCGTTTTAGAAAACCGAGACACTTGAATGCCTCTTTCGACACTTGAAATACTTGCTTATTCCAACGGACATCACATTGTATTCTCATGCCCAGAACATCAAGAGTATCCGATTCCTCAATACCTATACCATCCAAAGTTACAGATGACAATGTCAATTCCACAGCCCGTCTGTGGGTTAACATACAACATTGGGTCTTGCGTGCATTAAAATCGACCTTATTCGCGCGACCCCACTCGGAGATTCTAGAAAGGTCTTGATTGAGTGTGTCATTCATGTTCAGCCGCATGCCCTCTATCTCCAAAGAGCTTGGCCTGTGATCGAATGAAAATGAATGACAAATGTTGCTGTCATCTGCAAAAAAGTAGATAGGGTTGATGGTCTGACCAAGAAGGTCATTAATAAAAATAAGAAAAAGGGTAGGAGAAAGAACAGAACCTTGCGGTACCCCTGAATTTAGCTGAAACTCGTTTGATGAGACCCCATCTAAAACAACACGTATAGTGCGGTCTCTGAGAAAACTCGTTATAAATCGAGAGAAGACATTACCGACACCAAAAGGAACTAGCTATGCGTCTTCTTTTCTATTAGTTACCAACAATTTGTAATTTCAGTCTTTTAAGTCTGAACCATGCAATTGTTTCTTTGTAAATTTGATTAATAAGAATATTAACATGTCGTTTATCTATACTTGTGTTAATTTCAATAAAAAAACTATCAAGAAATTTTGGAAAAGCACTAAACTTTCTTAAATTTTTTTTATGGAGTCAACCGAACTATCTTCAGAAAAGCTCATTTAATTTTATGTCCACATTTTTGGTTTATGTTTTGTGGAAGTATTGTGATATTTGCTTTAAAACGATGATGAGTTTGTGTCCTAAGTCTTTTGTTTTCATATCATTGTTTACTATGGTAAATAGTATGTAACTCTTAAACGGATAAGGATTTTTTCAAAATTTACATTTTATAGTTTTAAGGAAATAATAAGTTATACAATATTGTTTGATATTTTTAAAATCGATTTTAAAAAGCATATTTTTTAACCCATAATTCAATTCCAGAACTAATTGCATTGGCGTTACTTAGATCGGTACTGTATTATTTCCTTTAACAACTGTAATTTGATTTTTTTTATAATTCCTGTAACACCTAGATTCATTTAATCGTATTAGATGTGTACTCTACTCTACCTTTATAAAATTTTATAATTATTTTTTTTTTAACAAAAAAATATATAAATCCACCTGTATGAAACTTCAACAACAACACTCTTGTAAATACATTTATAAGTCTGTGGCTGTAGTATCTTCGGTACCTTTAATTACCAATTGGTAAAACTGAATTGTATCATAAAAACGTCACTTTGTTTTTAACATTCACCTTTCAAGTATCATCTTTAATCATTTAATGTTGATGTATTTTTTTAGTTTTTCGTTTCTTTTACTGACCGACTTTATGTTATGTTGCATATGGGTCTGTATATGTGTATTTATAAGTGTGTGTGATGTTTGTATAATGATTACAACGTTTTTTTGGTATACAATACACTCCTTGTGATTTTATTTTGTGTTAAGCACTCATTAATCAACTCCTTAATGGCTTTTCGAGGCCTGCCACTGAGTATTAATTGCTATTTTATTGGTTTATTGGAGCAGCAGCAACAGCAACATCAACCTTAACAGTATATAAATAAACAATATATTTTGTTTTTTTTTTTACTCTTTTGTTTCTTATGTTTTAAACTGAACCTGAACTTGAGCTTTAGTGACATGTTTTTGAACTTATAAAATCTTCCCTCTTTTGGTTTTATTTTGTGGAAAGAGTAGGGCTTCCCTTATTGTAGTACATTATTGTTGGTTGCATCATGCATATTAAGGATAAATTGATATTGTTTTTTTTGAAAACTGAAAAAAGATACTTAAATTGTTGTCATCTGATTTGTTATGTTGTATTTTAACCGCAGGTTTTAGTTTTTAATAACCTTGATGATAGTACTGTAAAGATCCGTGCTGTGGCATTTATAAAATACATTTCCCGAGTAAAAAGAGTTCTAATATATCTATTTATATTATATAATACCACTATATGTTGTTATATATTGCTTTGTGTGAGTCAATATATAAAAATATATAACTTTTGTATATTATTGTAAACTGTATCTTTTTGGAAATTTCAATTATAAGATCAAACTTAATCCAGTTCTAAAATTTATAATTTATGTTTTTATTCGAAATCAATTGTATTCCATTTTTAATTCACAAATGTTTAAAAATTTGTTTACGGGTTATTTCTAGAGATAACAAGAATAGGATATTCGGCACATTACCGATTGTAGAATATTCGGTTTAAGCCGACAACGGTATATTTGCTGAATAGTTCTTTCATACATTTGCATATAAATTTCATATAAAAGAACCCTGTACTTTAGATATAAACAAAATTAAAAAGAATAATGAAACTTTTTTAGAATTTTTTATTTTCCTGAAGATGCTACACAAAGGAGTAGCGAAATATTGAAATAAAAAAACTTTTATAAAATAAAATCAACAAACCTTAACGCAAATAATTAGAAAATTGAAAAATAAGAAATAAGGTTAAATAAACGAAAATAATTAGAAACTTTTTTAGGTTTAAAAATCATCTCAAACCAATACAAACAGCGAATTATGACGTTTAAAATACAAATATTATGTAAACAACTAGATTTTCTCATTTTTTTAAATAAACATATATGTTTTTAAGCTGTTTTATTTTTACCGAATAATTTTGCCGAATAGTGCTACTATTGGGTATTCGGCCTAATATATCGAATATTCATGACATCTCTAGTAATTTCATAAAAAACTTGTGCAGAGTGTTGCTTTCTTTCTTTGTTTTTTTTAAACAATATTCACATAAAGTTTCATTTAAATTATTTAAACCAAGTGGAAATATCCATTCATAAAGAAATTTTACTCCGGTTAATATGAACCACACATTTTTCTTGAAAAAAAAACATTAATTCGATATGACTTTAAACTTTTTAATTAACATTCATGCTCAATTTCATTCTTCTTAATTCATTTTATTAAAAGGTTTCAAATCAAATGTTGTATCTTAATTTTAATTGAAAATGAAATATTTAAAAATTACAATTTAATATGAACTTTTTTTTTCACTATAAAAATGCAAATCTCACCTTCAGTGAAAAATCCAATAATGTTTTATGCAAAATTTACATTTAATTAATTTCTATACAGAAAAAACTAAAATCGAGTTTCAATTAAAATATTTGTTGATTCAATTAAGAGTTTAATTGAATTCATTCTTATTAAGGAAATTAATTGATAATACAATTAAAATAATTTGTAAATATTTATTTGATTTCAGTTTAAATTAAGATTTTAATGATATCTATTAAAAATTTAAATTGAATATTGCTTTTAAATTCAAACAAATTTTTAGTAGATACTATTAAAACTTTAATTAAAAATGACAAAAATTGGGAAAAATCTTTAAAATTAAAAAAACATTGCCAAAATAAAAAAAAAATTCTAAATTAAAAAAAATCGAAAATAGATTGAAAAAAACATTGCATGAAATTATGGTTAAAATCATTCAAATTGTAAAAAAATCTACAAAAAAAATAGACAAAAATTGAGTAAAGGGAAAGGTTGCCTAGGTTAGGTTAGGTTAAGAAGGGTTATGTACCCAAGGGCACATCTCCACTCGAAGACCAATAGGGTCCATTGTGAATCCCTTCAGTGAAAAGGTAAGAAAAATTGGAATAGACAGATAGATAGATTGACATATAGAAAGAAAGATCTAGAAAAAACGGATAGATACTCCCCAACGGGTTGCGGATAGATACTCCCCAAAAGGTGGCCTAACTAAAATTTGAAATGTTCGAAGAGAATTATATGCATTATATCAAGGATCTTATTTATTAGATCTATGGAATTTCACCCAAATTCGTCCATTGAAGCATTTTATTAATTGCATGCAGATTTTCATAAAATTTTATGAAAAATTTAATTTTATTTATTAAAAATTTCATATTAAAAGCGTTTCTTTAAAAATAGTTTTATGAAAATAATGAAGCTTTTATTGAAAAATTTCATTAAAATTCTGGGCATCTCAAAAAAAATTTAATTTTTGTATTTTTAGCATGGACGATTTTTGAATTTTGGTGACTTTTTGTTTAATTTTAGAGATTTAGTTAAATTTTGGCTATCTTTTTATAATTTCTGGAGTTGGTTTTTTTAATTTTGAAAATCTGCTTTTTTAAATTTTAACTATTTTTTTTTTTATTTAAGAGAATTTTTACATATTGGTGCTTTTTTCAAATTTGGGCGATTTTTACAATTTAACCAAATTTTTTTTTGATATGGCGACTTTTTTTACTAAATATTTCTAGACTTAAAACAGCAAAAAAAACTGTATTATCAACAACATTTTTTGCTACATTTACCTTAAATATAGTAGAATGCAAGTAACAGTATATTTAACTAAAATCCACAGAAATTTTTTCTAAAAAATCGTAGACTGCTGATTTCATAAGGGCTGATTTTTTTGCGAATTAAAAAAAAATTAAAAAACTTCAAATTTTTTTGTCTACTAATATTTAGCAATTTTGTTTGCTGATTTGAGCAGACTGATTTTTTACTTACAATTTACTAAAATTTAGCTCAAATAAAACTAAAAATTTATGGATTCAAAAGATTTATTTTGATATTCTTATCTTACTAGTATTTAGTAAAAAAAAATCTGCTAATTTTAGTAGTTTTTTCTGCACCATCATTTTTAAAATTACAAGGGAGGTATCCCAACCCGGATCAGGACATATTAATAAACTTCGGATATGTTAAAGAGAATAAAAATTTTAAGGGATCTGTGTTTTTTTTTTTTTAGCTCCCTAATCTCATGTTTAGGCGTTACTAAGTGGGGTCATAAATGACACCATTTCACTTTGTTCTATTAAAAGTAACTATACTCACAAAAATTTTTTCACAAAGCTTACTGAAAAAACACATTAAATAACACATTAAATGAATTGAAAATCAGTCAAAAAAAGGACTACTTACTTTTCGTTGAAAACAATTGTATTGTTTAGTTTATATTCAACTGTTGAAAAATTAATTGATCTAATCGGTAAAAATAATAGACTATTTTCGTTTATTTTAATAATCAATATAATATAAATTTTTTTTAGAAATGTTGAGGTTAAGAAGAAGAATAAACGTTTTTCTCTAAAATTATAAACACCATTAATTTTTAAATCAGACTAGACTAGTTTCTGCCTTTTTATGGACAGGCTCATCAGTGATTTTCCATATAAATTGTATTATTGTTATTTGTGTCTTATAATTGTCAGATTGTCTCTGTATGATAAATTTTTCAACAACCTGCGGCTGTAAGAATCAAACCTGCGTTCATCTTACATTACAAACGTAACTATACCAATTCATGACCGTTTAGCGATCACACCCAAGTATGGCCTCGAATCTAATTCAGATAAATTGCAGTTTTCTTTCCTATTAGCTTTTTCTGTTATTGTATATTATACTCAGAAGTGACAACACTAACAACACAAATATTCTATTTTTAGATTTTTGTTTATTTTTCTAATCTCCTCCGTCTCTATTTCACAAATTTTTGTTTTAAATAGAAAATTTTAACTGAATATTTTAACTACTACCGAAATTCCGTCTTTTTTTTTTGTTTATTTTGATTATAGAACAGACAGAAAATTAAAAAATATATTTCTTTGTAAATAAAAACGGTATATTTCATTGAAACAACTTTACCGATTAACTTTTAAAACAACAGCTGAAATTTTATGGAAAAGTTCTTGTGAGTGTATAGACAAATTTGGTATCAAATTAAAGGTTTTTTGAAGACGCATTCACTGGTGTACAAATTATGCCCAAAGACATTCCAATATTTCTGTTATTCAAAAAAAAAATTTGTTCTGTGTAACATTAAATTTGACGTTTTATTAAGGAATTTTAGTTGTATTAAGCTAAAAATAATTCAAAGCAATGCTTATTTAATTTAATCGAGGGGGTGTCTATGCTTTTTTTCGATATTCGAAACCGTTCTGTTTTTATGCGACTTTTCAGGAAGAGCCTTTTTGCGATACACTCAAAAAAATAAGTTAGTACAAAAGTTAGTGAAACGTCTTGTAAATCAGGTATACTATTTTTTAGCAAATTTTTTTTGCTAAAATCGTGTTTTCAGCTAAAATTTTTGTTATATTTATTCAGCACTTAACTGTTTTATACTAATGCTTTACTAATATGCTAATGTTTTACTAATTAATTTTGCTAAAAAAAATTGTGCTGATAAGCACATTAATAGTGACAACCAGATTGAAAGATATACGCAGAATGAAGCAGATGTCGCGGCATGTCAAGATGTAGTAGATAAGAGGCAAATGATACTAAAAAGTACAACTCTAATAAGACATATAAAAAAATCAACCATGGAAGACTTTTGTATCTCTTTTTCATACATAAAACAAAATTGAGGATTAAAACAACTTAAATTTTGCGTTGCTCGCTGATTTTCAGCAAAAGATTTTGCTGACATTAGCAATTTTTTTGCTAGCACCCTTCTGACTAAAATTTTGCTGACTCAGCAAAATTTTTTGCTGACTTTACAAACTTTTTTTTTTTGAGTGTATATTTCAAATAATTAAAAAAAATTTGCATCTCTAGGCCCCCTAAAAAGGTCATTTGGGTATAAAAAAATTTTTTTGAGTACTTTAACCCTGCGTACACAATTAATTAAAGACAAGTTTTCATACAAAAACAATGAATTTTCAACCCTACTTTTTAACCATTAAACTTGAGATTGGGCACCTAAAAAAAATACGTGTTTCTTTTGTTTCTACTTTATAACATATCCTAAGTTCATTAAAATCGACGCATTCGGGTTGAGATACCTCGCTTGTTAGTAGTCAGTCTATCAGTGTAGGGGTTATAAAAACTAGAAATTTTGTGTACACCAAATTCATTTTCAATTAAACATCTAATAAATATATTTAAACTTTTTATTGAAAGTGAGTTTGAAATCAAACTAAACTTTTGAAATTTTAAATTTTTTTGACACAAACTTAATATTTCAAAAAATGATAAATTGAATCATTTATACAAAATTGGACCTAATTGTATTTAACTTTTAAATATTAAGATATTATTTAGTACAACAATATCTGATCAAAATTCGGACTCAATTGTAAATAATTAGATGTAATTAATTCCGATTTGATTCACGTATATATACACACCATTTTTTGAATTATATTTTAATTGTTGGAACCTATCTAATCAGATATCCCATTATATCATTTTTTTTTTTACTCGGGTTTAGCTTTCTGTTTTATGGTTTTTTGTGTATGTTTTGTTCAACCTTATACCAACCATAATAACGACCCTTTTGGTGGTTGGGGTAAAATTAATGAGTTGTGTTTCAGTTTACTCCGCTGTTAAATGAGGATCACCTTCAGTTATATGTTTGCTGGTTGTGGAAACTGTGAAACCGCGCCTACAATTCACTCTTTGCCCAAAAGTATTGATATCGTATACAGTTTCTTTGTTAAATTCCCTGGCCATCATCTCCTTGGATTCGTTGTGCGGGTAAACTGTTTGTATACGATATTATTAAGTCTACCATATACTTTCACTTTTTGTTGTAGTTGTAGTTGTTTTTTTAAATTTTTATTCAGCCTTAGTTGGAGTTCATGTTGTGTTATGTTTAAGTTCAATTTCATGTTCCCATTAAAGGTGGTGCCTTGATCAAGGATTCGAAATTCGCCACAGTAAGTGTCAAATATTAAACATTACTTGACATGATGGACTGACATCTGTTTGTTCGTTGGTCGGTGGGTATTTTTGATTGTAGGAAATTAACTTTTGACTTAAGGCTATTTTAAAAGTTATTTTATTTTTTTATTTTGTTGTATAAATTAAATTATAAAAAAAATATTTAAAATTGTTTTTTTTTTTCTTTTTTTCACTTAACTGTTATTGTTAATTTTTATTTTTTCTTTTGAAATAATCATAATCAAGATTTATTTGGTGGAGATTGTTTTCTACGATTTTATTTATTTATTTGTTTGCTTGAATCATTTTTTTTTTTTCTTTAATCCTTATTTAGTCAGGTCTAGCTGTCTGCCGCTATGTCTATGATTTCTATCCCCCCATAAAAGTCTGTTACTTGACACAATCTTTGAAAGCATCGAACAATACGCATAAACATTTCTTATTGATGATGAATTTCTTATATGAAACTATTTTATTTTATATAAAAAAAAAAAAAAAACTAAAAACAACATCTAAAACAATTGTAGTCTGCTTGTTTTTACTATACCCCAACAACCATATTTAGACATTATTTTCATTACTCAGAAATTTTTGCGTTTAGGCCAAAACCATTTAGGATGAAAGTATGTTGCACAAATGGGTTTCAACACTGCGGCATACCGTTGACACAACAGTACTTTTTGTTGTCATCAAATCATCTCCCCAACCCATGCCATGCCATGCCATCCCATATGATCCGATCCGATCTGATCGTCGTCATCATCATCATCATCATCATTTTCATCATAAGCATTATTATTATCAAACTCAGCATCACCACCAGCTAGTCCGCCATTCAGTCAGCGAGCCAGCCAACGAGCCAGCATCATTTTTGGCTTGTCTTATTGTTTTTATCATAAACACACACATGACTTTAAATGTCGAATTTTATATAAAATCAAAGCCATAATGTTCAATATAAATACACACACATACCGAAATGGTTGTATTAGAGTTGCATTTATTTATATGGGTTTATTTTTTTTTGTTTAATATCGAAAAAAAAGCATATTCTAATATGATAATTGACATGTTTTCATTTAACGCCGACTTAGTTGAGAGAGTGTTCTCTAATGCTAGTCGTTTGCTAAAATGAGACAATCATATTTTTTTGTGTTGTTGTATGAAAATTTCAAAACTGTCTATATTCATCAATTTTAGTTTACGGTTTCTCTATCTTAAGGTTTTGAATTGAATGCACACAATTTTCCCTGTTTTCTTTTGTCATAGCAAATGTAATTTTTCGGTAATATAAAATCTGAATAACAAAAGATAATTGTATGCACAATTTTAATAAAAATCATTTATACAAGTTTGATATAATTTTTATTAAAACTAAAAATTATGTTTTTTCGAACTTTAATTGTGGAATGAAAATGAAAATTATAAAAGAAATATAGAGTATGGCCTCGAATAATCTTTATTTCTTTATTAGGATATTGTCCTAACAAATAATCTATAGAGTTTTTGTTTTCAAAATAGATCTATTTCGGGAATTTTCTAGGTTCCCATCATCAGAACACGTTTTGAAAGCGGTAACAATCCCATGCCAAACATCAAGCATTCATATAAACTAGTTTTCTCACTCAATGAGAACTAATATATGAGCATGAAGTTAAAGATTATCACCATTGATCAACAAATCAATTGAAAACTTGTTTTTGTGTGTAAGGTCTACCATTGGTAGATATTCAATTCACGTTTTTTGTTTTTTCGCCTTTTTATTTGTACATTTGTTAAAAAATGTACAGGGGGAGTAGTAAACGAGACCGTACTTCGTCTTTCATAAAAAACAAAATTTTTATTTTTAATAAAACTTGTATTAAATTTTTGTTTTAAAATTTAAAAGTAAAATTCAAAAATTTTAATTTAAATACAAATTTTTGTTGATTTTATATAATTTTATAAGATTTTAGAAATTTTTTTAATTCAGAATAACTTTAGGAAGTCTTCTGATCTTTTTTTTTTTTAATCGATCTATAATTTTGTTCTATTTCGACAAATAAATTTCCCTGAAATTTGTTCTTAAGTTTCATACTATAACACTTATATTGCTTAAAAAAAAATCCCAAGGAAAATGATATGCGTAAACAGATTTCAAAAAGTTAATAAGGAAAAAGAACATAAAAAGAATCCAATTGGAATGCTTTCATCCTTTGACAAGCCTATGTTAAATTCATCAATGAAAAAGCTTAATAAGAAGCACTTTGCTTTTGGTACCAAATGGGTAGCCATGAACAAAGAAAATACATCAAAAGTTATTTTAATAGAGGCAGATGTAAGCGATAGTTAAAAATAAAATATTTTATTAATACAAGTTTTATACAGATTTATATTATGTACCATCTTATATAAAAGATAAGCGTTTAATAGTATTTTGTATTATGCCTCTTATAAGCAATTTCTGTTGCGATTTTTCTGTTTACTGATATCGACAGTTGGAAATGGGTTTGAGAAATTTTTTTGAAATTTTGATAGTTTTTTTTTGTTTGGTACTATTTCGATAGGTGTCTAAGACTATCCGCTACATAAAACTTCCTTCCAGGAAACTGTGAAAAATCCGCAAAATGCATAGCTTCTGTGGTCCATAAAACAACACTCAAATTTTTGAAAAAAAAAATTTTTTAGTATTTTGATCGTGTTTCATTTTGAGTATTCTTTTTAGCATTCGTATCCAGGACTTTTTGCACTTAAAATGTACTAAGCCCAACAATTTTTTTAGCATAAAATGCTTCGAACATTGCACGCTCCGTGCTACTTCGCTGCCGGAAACCTTTGGAACTGCTCTCAAAATCTTCTGTACCGTGAAAGAGTTCCTGGGTATCATTGTTTTACCAGCTTCCAGTGAAAAATTGTTTGGCCCTTGTTAAACTGTACTACTACATTTGAAACAATCTGATTGGATACGTGTAACTTTTTTGTTATTTTTTGAAAGTCCAACTTGGATTATTTCGAAAAGTTTAAAAAAACTTTTTCACAAACTTGCTTTTAATTATTTATTGTGAACTACATATGCAATTGATTTTGACAAATTAAAAAATTTTATTATTTGACAAATTTTTCAAACATAAAAATTAAAAATATTTAAATAGCAAAAAAAATTATAAAGAAAAATGTGTGTTAACATTTATTTGGGAGCACACTTTATAAGCTGCTGTATTAGGATTTAAAATATTTCAGTTTGTTTTTTTTTTATGTAGCTCCAAACCAGGGTTGACCCACATTAGAGAACATTCCTTTACTCTACTAGATAGATCTATTAAATAACTTTCGTTTGATACCTTATTTCGATATCACTTTAAATAAGTACATAAAAAATTACTTTTTCTTTAAAACTTGGGCAATTCTAAAAACACAAGTTTTTCAAAACTTCTTAAAAATACCCACATGATTTTACTCAAATAAAAGGAAATTTTATGTGGAGGCAAAATTAAATTAAAAAAAAAATTTAAATAAATTCTCTGCAATATTGACACATAAAGTATTGTTCCAAGGCTCTTCAAAATGGAAATACTCAGAACCCATGCCAGGAAAGGCAAGTTCAAAGAACGTTTTTAAATTTAGATGCGGGTAAAGAAGGCCAAATACTTTAAAATAAGTTTTAATACGAGGGCGGTCCCAAAATTAGCCGTCTATACGTATATGGTGGCAGTAGTTTGAAAAACGTACTTTGGTAAAAAGTGTCAACTTAAAAACATATGTTTTAAGTTTCAAGGCACCATGTTGCTTTGTATTTTTTTTTGTAACCATCAAAAATAAACGATCTCACAAGGGAACTACACCAAAGAATACAAGCCGATTTAAATTAATCTTATATGTATATGCACGCAGAAAAATATTATCGAAGTTCTTAGTAATTATACAACTACATAAGTTTCAAGTTATTTTTACAAAGTTCTAGTATAGCATTAAATATTTTACCACATAAGAAATATATAATAATATGTGACCATGTATGACACCATATATGATCATATATTATAGTATATTTTAAGATGAAAAAACATAAGAACATATATATATATATTAACTTCATAGATTTTCTTGAAATATATCTTGATTTCTTTGTAAAGTTCCAAAAAGTGTCACCCTAATACCTAAAGTTATATGAAAAAAAAAATTAAGAAGAAGAAAACAGATTAAAATGACAGCTTGCTGTGATTTCCCTGTAGTAAAGCTTACATCTTATACTTACTCTACACCAGAGATTCCCAGCAACTTATGCTTCACGGACCCCTAGATACACTTCTACTGGTTCACGGACCTCCAAAAATTATTTTTCATAAGTTAAAATAATGCAAATATAAACAAACAAAAAAAAATTGGATTTTTATTTTAAAAATCGAAAAAACTTCAGGAAAACCAATTACAGTAAAACTCGATAAAGAAAAACTTCAAAGGAACATAAAAATGTATTTCTTATAATCGAGATTCGTATTTATTGGAGTAAATTTTCTTTACAATTAATTTATTGTCCACTAAATATTAAACATTTGTATAAACCTATTTTAATATTTGGAAATTGTTTCATATGATTTCATAAATACATAGTTTTCGATACATTTGAGACAGAATTTCTGTGTGTTCAGTTAAAAACAAAATTTTTTAAAATTTGATTTTTTATTATGTAAATTATAAGAAAATACGTTTGCAGGTCCGCCAGAAATAGTTTATCTTAACCGATTGTTTCTTGTTGACGTTACTGATGTGAGCGCCTCTTTTGATCAATTATGATTGCGAAAGTGTAAGCGGCGGTGTTAGATCTCCATTTTTCTGCATTTCCAAATCAAGTTTTAAGATAACACATCCATTTCACAAAAAAAAAATAGGATCTATCTTTCTTAAAAAAATAATTCTGATAGATTTGAGCTGAAGGAAACTTAACAACAGGAAGTAAACTTAACACAACTCAATGTTAGCTTTCCAGTAAAAGACATATTTTGGTTTACCTCCAAATCTCGGTTATTACATTAAATATATTATGTAGATATTTAAAGACGACAGCAATTGTAGTCAAAAACATTTGTAAAAACAAATGTTCAAAAAATTACTAACAATTGTAGCAAAAATAAAATACAGATGTTTGTAAAAAATTAACAAACTTTTTTTTATTTTTTTAAATAACATAAAACGACTGAAAAAACTGGATGTAAAATCATAAAACAGTCCTTTGATGTGGTTTGTTTTTTTAAATGAACTACAAGGTTAGCCAAAATTAAATTTGTTTTACAATTTAAAATAAAGGGAACTTCTGCTTTAAAAATATGTAGTTGCTTGGGTTGTAATACAGTTTCTTTATTTTTAATGTAAATGTCAGTCGTTTGTAGAAAAAATTAAAATTTTTACTAACCTTGTAGTTTATTTAAAAAAACAAACCACATCAAATGACTGTTTTGTGCTTTTATATTCATTTTTTTCAGTCGTTTTTGTTATTTAAGAAAATAAAAAAAAGTAAATGTTTGTTTATTTTTACTAACATTTGTGGTTTATTTTTACTACAATTGTGGTTAATTTTTTGAACATTAAAAAATAAATAACAATATTAGTTGAATTTACTGCACTGTAAGTCGTCCTTTCTTCACTCATAATTAACCCATGCTAAAAATACAAAAAAAAAATGTCAGAACAACGAAATCTTTTGTAAAATAAACAAATTATTTTACAAAATTTTTGGTTATTTTGACATTTTTTTTTTTTTGTATTTTTACTAATGGATTATTATCAGTGTTTAAGTGAAATTTCATTTGTTTTTAACTACATTTGCAGTGGTCTTTACCTACATAGTATTCTAAGTGTAATAAAATTGCAAAATATATTGTGAAATATTTTTAAATTTGTTTTAAACAATCATTTTGTCGAAAGTCTTCGCGGACCCATTGGAATAATCTCATGTACTTCTCGAGATCCGCGGATCCCCCTATGAGAACCCTTGCTCTACACACTATATTGTATTAGTTATTTACTCGCATGAAGAAATACAAAAAAAAACATTCACTCAAACGACAAGTGTTTACCATATGGGCGGTGTGTGTCCAGTTATTTTATATAGTTTTTTTTTGTTTTTAAGGAATTCTTAAGATTGTTTTTTTGATTTTCAATTGTATAAACTTAACTGTCAACTGAACTATAGAGAGAGGGGAGATCTCAATCAATGGGTTTCCAATATAAAGAAGAAGAAAAAAAAACAACTGTTAAGATAAAAAACAAAAACAAAAGGTGCTGTAGATTTTTAAGGCTTGATAAGGAATATTTAATTTTTTGAGTTGTTAACAATAGCTTGGAATATCAAAAAAAGGTAAAAATATATTTAATATCTATAAGAACATTTTCAAATTTAATATGGACATAAAGAGTTGTTTTACCAAAAATTATATTAAAACTAATGGCAGGTTTCAAATTGGAGAGACCTTAAAGAAAACAAATTTAAATAGAATTAATCAAAAACCGTTACACAAATTATTTGAAAATCATGAATTGAATGACAGTTATAAAATGTAAGTAAATTAACTGGATGTATTTGTTTTTGAAGGAAATACTATACGAATTTAATTTTGAATAAACGATAGATATTTAGTTTCGTTAACTGATGGTCATTAATCGTCAGCTCGTAACTAAAAAATTTTATTTTTAATTTTAGCATATTTTATATATATATTTTTTTTTTTTTGACTACACTGCGTAACAAAACTATAATTATACATTAATTTTAGTAAATTTCGTAAGTTAAAAATAAAGTGGTAGAGTTTAACCGGCATAAAAGTAAAATCAAAGGAAAATTAATAATATTTAACACAAAAACACTTAATTTTTTTTTTATTTTACTATTTTAAAAGGGATAACAAGATCAATTAGTGTTTCATAACTATAAATACACTTAATATATCAAAATTTACAAAAAATTAAGAAAATTATTTTAAAGCAACAGTTTTAATAATACGTGAGGCATGCATTTTTGTTTAAATCAACCCGAAAATTCGATCAGATATATACTCAGGGAAGTTGTGCTTTAAAACTGTGTAGTTGTTTGGCTTGTTTGGTTGGCTGATCTTCTCTACCACGCCTCTCACAATTAAAATTAAATAAAATTGCATATTAATTCTAATATTAATTGCAATTGTCTGAAAAAGACGTTAAAATTCAAACTCAAACAAAAATCAAACTTTGCTCTCTGGCAATTCTTCCCTAACTACGTAAGCGCCATCTATCGAATAAACAAAGAATATATCATAGATGTGGCATCACTTACAACATATGGGAAAACAGTGGACATTAGAGTGAGGTTAGTTTCTAAAAATAGAACTGTTGTGTTGTTGGAGTTTTACTTCTGAGATTATGTATGCAAAAACAAAAACACCGTGTATTGAATAAAACTAGTTTTAATTACAAAAAAACTCGACCTGACGATAGATCAGTGGGCTAAAGCGATCTGTCTAACGTGTAGTGCGAGTGCATGTGGCATTAGAAATCAGTTTATCTATACCACGGTCAGTGATTACACAGAAAATTTCATATAGACGCATTGAAATAATAATAACAAATATTACATTATTCAAAAAAACAGGGTCACTGACAAAGGTTCAATACCAGAAACTGCGCAGCCTGATTCAGAAAATTGAAAATTTACAATGTAGTTATAATTTTTAGAAAATACACTCATTCTTCTCTACCACGCCTTTCACAAAGTGTATATCGTCAAGAAATATTCTTAAAATAAACAACATTTTAATACTTTCAAAATAAAATAGATTTGATTCAATTCGGATCATAATTAAGCACAATTTTCCTACAAAGAACATTTTTCATAATTGCTACTTTTGCTTAAGTACACTCAGGGAACTTCTGCTTTAAAAATATGTACACTCTAAATAATTTTTATTGAAATTTACCCAACTTATAGTAGGAAACTATACTCCTACTAAAAGTTGGGTAAATTTACTCTGTGTGTGTAATTGAAAAAATACACACATTATGGGTAAGTTGGTACGCACAAAATGAGAAAATTTACATTGAAAGTAAGCACAACAAAAAATATGTGTGAATTTACAATTGTTGTGCATAAAAAATTATTCACACTTAACTCCTAAAAATACATTTCTTAATGCGTAAAAATCGTTAGTCCACCGCAACGTTTAAATTAAAACAGCCCAAAGTTTTAGTTTATTATATTTATTTTTGATATTTAGCTAAAAATATCTTAATTAATTTTCAATTAAAAAAAGGAGCAGGTTTTGGCTGAAAATATTCTAATCACCTAAGAATTTTTTCTTAATACTTTCTTTAATGGAAAATCCAAACTCGTTTTTTTAAATATGTAGAAACAGACTTATTCCTACTCTAAGAGATATTTCTTATTTAAAAAGACCCAGTTTTAAACAGTCAGACATTAGAGATATATATATATATATAGAAGAGCCAGAGATGCATAAGAAATTTTTCTTGGTTCTGAGTAGTTTTTACAAGACAAAGGTATTTTTCCATTTCTGCTATAGATACAGCCTTTGATTCAGAGCGCCGCTATAAGAGTTCATGGGATTAAAACATTTCAAAATCAGTTATATGAGCCGATTGGAAACAATTACTGGCTAAAATAAGCACCGTTAATTGTTGGCGATATAACTGCACTTGGAGCTGCACAAACTATAAAATTGAATGGCCTCCAGTATTTAAAATCGATAATTGCGTTTGCATTTTTTGAATCATGTAAATGGTTATAATTTTCACATACTATTTAAAATTGCAGTTCTAATTTGGTGTTTGCAGTAATTTTTAATGATTTTGTCGCGATGTTTCTCATTTTATCTTTTTTTTTTATTTTTGTTATTTTATTAACATATTGCTTTTTTATTTCCTAGAAATATTTAAATGACACCTCATTATTACTTTGAATGTAAGTACATTTACACACATAATGATCACACAAAGTGTGTAATTATAAGCGAAATATGCCTTTTTATACAACAAATGTGCATTTTTGTAAACAAAAATGTGTATAAAAGAATTTTACACATTTAATGCCTAAATTTACATATTTTACGTTATATTATTATTTACATGTTTTATAGTAGTAAATTTACAAACATTTTTTAGAGTGTAGTTATATGGGTTGCAATACAGTTTCTTCATTTTTAATGTAAATGTCAGTCATTTGTAGAACAAATTAAAATTTTTACTAACCTTGTAGTTCATTTAAAAAAAACAAACCACATCAAATGACTGTTTTATGATTTGACATAAATTTTTTACAGTCCTTTTTTCTTATTACCTACGTGGTATTCTAAGTGTATTGCCTACCAGATTTATTCGAAGTTATTTCCTTGTAGATCTCCACGCATCTATAACTGCTTCTTTTTGATGAAAACTGTTGTCATATTGACGGTTTTCTGTGTAAGCTCGACTAGTTACTACTTCCAAAACATTATCAATGGGGTTTTGATCCGAAACACATGCGGCCCATTTCAGTATTCTTATATTTCTTAAAGATAGCCATTCCATCGTCAGACAACTTATATGTACCGAGGTATTGTCTTGTTGGCAAATGAATTCTTCTTCGTTGCTATTTTCAATAAATGGCACCATTTTCTCTTCTAATACTGTAATGTACTCAGAAGAATTTTTTTGATGCTTAGAAATGCTAAATTAACTATAACGTCGAAATAAATAGTACCCCAAACCATTAATGATCCGCCTACGAAATTTCTTTTTCAGAAATATCGTGGTTCCTTGCTTAGGTCTCTCCGAATAGCTGTTAAGAGAATCTGGAACATCAATATTGAACTTTCTATTATCAAAAATAATCACATTTAAACGAAATTTTTGTTGAAACAGTCCTATCATAACAGTAAATATTAACTTGCCTATCTCCAGTTGGTTTGTACACTGATAATAATCAATGCATAAAAATACAAATAAATGTCAAAATAACAAAAACTTTTGTAAAATTAACCAATATTTGTTCATTTTACGAAAGTTTTTGTTGTTCTGACATTATTTTCGTATTTTTAACATGGATTAATATGAGTGTAAGTTCCTTTTAGCGAATTTTAGTCAAGCGGTTTTGTGACGGGGTATTAATCTTGGCACGGTCATCAGCTTTTGGCGAGTAATTCTTTGCACTGATAATAATGCATGAGTAAAAATACAAAATAAATGTCAAAATAACCAAAAAAATGTTGGAAAATAAACTAAAATTTGTTCATTTTACAAAAGATTTTGCTGTTCTGACATTTGTTTTTCTATTTTTAGCATGGATTATTATGAATGTGGAAATCTTTTAAGAGCCTCCTTATGGTTGACTTGATCAACTGTGTCAGCAACTCAATCTCAATTCTCAATCTGATAATCGATGAATGTAAGGTAAAATATTCATTGATTATCAGATTGAGATTCTTAATTGAGTTGCTGGCACAGATGATTATTTTACGGCGGTCCCGATCAGAAAGCTCTTTTTTTCGGGACGCCTGTTTTTTTTACCATAACCACTCGGATTATTTACAAAACTTGTGACAAACGCATGTGAACGGTTTATTTTGCTAGCAATTTCCCGAAAACTTAAGCCACTTTTTATATATGTTGGAATTTTCCCAAAATCACTTAGATAAGAAGCACGTGGCATTTTATTGCAAAATGATTAAAATTTAATAAAAAAAAACAAAAATGAGTTTTTAATTTTTCTTTATTTTCAATTCTTCTTTGTTTACCGTTACACAGTGCAACACGAAAAAAAATAACCATATACGGACACCACTACGTGATAAAAGACTAAAAAAAAAAAGACCCGTGTCTCCCAATTTTTCCCAAAGTCATCTCCTTTTTTGTTTATGGGCCGCCAAAGATTTGGGGCCTCGGTATCATTTTCGCAAAAAAGTGATAATTTTCTCAGGCTCATATCTTGCAAACCGTTCAGAATTTCGATTTACTCTCTATGGCAAAGTTGTAGCTCTTGTCATAAAGAACAAAAATTGCGAACATATAAAATCAAAAAAACTTCACCTTCCAGATCAAAATCGCAAAAAACTTAAAAAAATTCGATTTTTTTTTTACCTTTTTTAACGTGTTCAGGTCCATAGGTAGCACACCGTTCAAAATTCAAGGAAACAATCAACTACAAAAATTTACCTAAGATCTCAATAAACAAATTTCTAGAAGTGCGCCCCGGTAGGCTAGTTGGTAGCGTGCTGGCTTATCAGTGCGGGGGTCGTGGGTTCGATTCCCTCCAGAGGCACTGGTCTGTTTTCGCTACAACGCGCCGAAGGCCATAGTAGCTAGTGCTCGGTTAGGGTAATAGCATATAATTTGTAATTATATGATTATTAATTAATAAAAAAAAATAAAAATTTCTAGAACATATATTATTTCGGGTAAATTGGGTACCCGCGCGAACCCAATTTACCCGAAATAACAATTTACACACAAATTTGACAATGAAAACGGTTTATGGTGAAATTGGATACTCACGGTAACGTACGTCGAACACAGCTAATATTATTATAAAAATTTTCTCTTAAATTAATTAAATAATCTTTTAAATTTTACACAACAATAGGTCAGTTATCACACTCTTAAAAACACTTCTAAGTTTTACAAAAATGTTTGTAATATTAGAAAAAATAGCTAAAATAATTTGTTATTATAGTTATGAAACGCAGTGTATAATTTTATGTTTAATATTACAATTTTAATTTAAAAACACACCGATGATTGACCTCTAAGTCGAAAGGAAATAAAAAGAATTATTCTTATTTAAAACCTTTAAGAACTTAAGAAAAAAAAAACTTTTAAATGAAGTCATTTAATGCTTTATGACATTAAAATCAACTTTAATAAAATTGTAACCAGGTGATGTAAGAATGATTAATAAAAATTATATATTTTTTAACATTTAATAATGGAATAATAACTAATATTCATGATTGTTCAATAAAAGTCAAAGAACTAGTAACAAATAAACAACAGCAACAAAAAAAAAAAAAAACTCTAAACAAATTGAACAATTGAAATTATAAGGCATAATGGTTGGTTTGATTTGCTGGTGGTAGTTTAGAATAGACCGACATGAAATCCGACCGACCGACAGACAGACAGACAGACAGACAGACAGACAGACAGACAACAGCTAAACAATCATGTCTTTAATGATTAGATGTCAAATTCTGCAATATTTTATGGTTGGCTGTATCATTTCTTGCAACAAAATAAATGCAAATTATAATCAAATAGAAAAGGTCAAAATATTAAAGCTAAACTGCCAATATATACACGAGTTTTGCAAACATATGACATGCAAAATCATGGTTAAACGTTTTTTGCTTTGTTTTTATTTTACTGTTTTTTTTTTTTTTTTTTTTTTTTTCTAACCCGATGAAAAAAGTTTATATATAGTCATATATAGCTTGATATAATTATATATAATTATATATGTGGCCATATGTAACGACCCGAGTAAAAAAGTTTCTATAAAATTATATATGATGAGATAAATATAAGAGGATATAATTTGATCCGGCAAATGATTCTATTAAATTGTATCACTTTGGATGTAATTATATTTAAATAGATACAATTTAATAAAAAAAAAACTATCCAATTCTATCCGAGTTTAGTCCCGATATAATTACATCTTATTACCGGTGGTAAAAGAAGCTGTTCTAGAACAGGTTCATAGGTAATCTGTTCTAAAAAATTATGCTGGATGGTTTGTTATTTGTAATGGAAATCGATTTCGCAAAATTGTAAACGATTTTTTTTTAAATATTTTGAGATTTTTTAATTATATATAGTTACATAGAAACTGCCTCAGGAAAATTTTTCAGTTTTGGATTATATATAAGTATGTCTAAAAAATCAGAAGGCATTGTTAATGTTTGTATTATATATAACTATGTATTGGGTTATATCTAAAATAAATCGTATATAAAATTCAGAATAGTATTTTTTATGCATTATTAGATGTACTTAAACATGCATTTTAATGGTAAAACATTTTGAAAATATTATTATACACAAATACATATTGCTACATATGCTATTTTATATGATCATATATTTTTATATTAAAGAATATATCAATATATATATTTTTTTTTACTCGGGGAATTACATTTATATCTCATACTTATTTTTATGAAAATTTCTAATATAGCGTTATATATCACCATATATCTTTATATCTTACGTTACATATAAGTTGATATTTTTTATCTCTTCATATATACTTGATATACTTGATATAGCTAAATATGAGACCATATATACTTTAATGTATAATTATATAAAGGGTCCGCCATCTAACGTTTTTTTTTTTTCAACTAAGTGCTTATTTCGTGAATGGTAACACTCATGTCTGATTTGACAGATAATTAGTTTTATCCTTCCGCTGAACGAATATGGTTGTGTATACGCTTGAACTACGCTGGGAAATATTGCGACATTACTTTGAAAATCATCGTAATGTTACAGAATGTGTGCCGATACACCCAAAACGAGTCACTGCTTGATGCGGATTTTGGTCCAGAGGCATAATTGGGCCATTTTTCTTCGAAAATGAGCAAGGAGTGGCCGTTACAGTCAATGGCGATCGTTATCGGGCCATGTTGAACGAATTTTTGTTTATAAACATTGAAGAGGAGGAAATACAGCTGCACACAATCGATAATGTGCTTAAAAATTGGACCGATCGTGTAGGCTACTGCATGGCCAGCCGAGGCAGCCATTTGAATGAAATTATTTTCCATTATTAACCGGAAGGATTGTACTTTCAAATAAAAAAAGAAATTTGAGAAAATATTCAGTAGTTTTTTTTATAGCATTTTCAAAAAAAAAAAGTTATTTGGCGGACCTTTTATTAGTATATAAGATGCAATAAAATCAAATATTCTATCACTTTTATATATAACTATATATATTAACATACATATTTGGTAGAAATTAAGAAATCACTTTTATATATAATTATCAGAAAAGACAAAAAAGGATTATTCAATGTATTTCAAGCAAAAAATATTGTTAAAAAGGAAAAATAAAAACTTAGAAAAGCTGTTCTTAAAAAAAAGTTTAAAGTTAATAGATTAAATAATATTTATAAGTAAAAAAAATCGTACAAAAACTATTATATTCCGAAAATCTTCAGAAAACACTTTTTTAAAGCTCAAAATCGGAAAATCAAAAAATGTGAAAAAACATACAAAAGAAAAAATGTTAATTTGCCTTCTCTGATAATTGAATATAAACATATATGGTAGAAACAAGAAAAAAAATTCGATTCTTTTAACATACAGTTGTGTTCATAAAAATAGGAGTGCCCTTAATAAAAAAACAAAGTTTAAATTTTTAAACAAAAAGCACAATTTTATTCAGTTTTTTCAATTAAAATGAATTATTGATTTATTTTTTAATTTTTAGACCTATTTGGAATTGAATTAAAGACATACAAATTGAAAGAAAAAATATTTAAACAAAATTATTTCAAAATTCACTGTTCAAAATAATAGGAGTATTTGCCCAAGGTTTAATTTTTATGAATTAAAATACATAAAAGTTTATAATTATCTTACAAAAGTTAAATAAATTTAGTATTTAGTGGAATAACCTTTATTTTTGATGACAGCAGCACATCTGCGAGGCATGGAGTCTATAAGATCCCGACATCTTTTTAACGGTATTTACTGCCACGAATCTCGCACTGTGTTCCATAATTCTTCAGCCTTTGACGGTCTCTTCTCTGCCACACTTTTCTTAACGTCTCCCCATAGATGTTCTATAGGGTTGAGGTCAGGGGACTGATCAGACCACGACATGAATTCAACCCCATTGACCAGGAACTAGTCCTTTGCCAATTTACTGGTGTGTTCCGGGTCATTGTCTTGTTGGTATACCCATTTCAGTGGCATATTCCACTCTGCATATGGTAGCATCACTTCGTCCGTTATTCCAACATACACGTGTTTATCCATAATGGCTCTTATTAGATGAATTGGACCAACTCCGTTGTATGAGAAGCATCCCCATATCATGACTCTTGCACCACCATGTTTAACGGTTTTTATTGTATACTGTGCTTCATATTCTGTGTTAGGTGGACGTCGGACATACTGTCTAAAACCAGTTCCACCAAATAAAACGATTTTGCTTTCGTCTGTCCACAAAATGTTTCTCCATTTTTTTTTTGGGCCAGTTGATGCGTTCTTTGGCGAACTTTAAGCCTGCAACTGCCTGCTTCTGGGTCAGTAATTGTACCATTCGTGGGCTTCTTGCGAATGAATTGTTCTCCAATATGCGCCTACAGACAGTAACACTACTTTAGCGAGATTAAGATCCTTTTGAATCTTTTTTGACGACGCCGACGGGTCACATTTGCTATATCGTACAATGCGGCGGTCATCTACACTGGATGTTTTACGTTTTCTTCCACGCGTTTCGGGCTTTTTTTTAAATGCTAAGGCATTTGCGATCATTTGATCCGAGCACCCCAAGAGTTCTTTAATTTCTCTATGTGTTTTTCCTTTTCTTCAGAACAGTGCTTTCCTCGACCCACTATGAGCAGTACCATACAAAAATTATATTTAAAAATTAAAGAAACCAGACTCATATCACTTTTAAATACTTACTTTTCACTTTATTTATAGAATTTTAATCTAATCCACTTTTTTTATTCATAAATCAATCACACTCCTATTATTTTGATCAATTAAAATCAAGGAAAAATATTAAAATGAATGAATAACATTAAACACATAATAGTTATCATGAGTTCCTCTTTTATGTTTAACTTCTTGAACCCCGTTGGAAGTACCATTAGGAGATCGAGTCATTTGCAATTTGTTACACTAACAAATTGTGCATGTGAAAATATTGGGTATCAGCACTCCTATTATTTTGAACACAGCTGTATAATTGTATATTGCATCATATATTAGTCAAACTAAAATCACATCTAATTTTAAAATTCATTGATTTTTATTTAAATTTTCATTTTAACTTGAAATGTGAAACAAAATATTATTGCGGATTTGCAAACAGTTTTAAAGGATTTTATGAAGTTATATCAAGTTGTGTCAAATTATATATAACTTGATCAAATAAAATAGACCCATTTTTCGAATAAAATTATATCAGATGAGATCCCATGTCATCACATGAAATAAGGTTGTCTATGTCATTTTCCGGATCAACTAAGATATATTGTGATATGAAATTATATATATGACTATATATTTTTATATATACCCATATCGGAACTTTTTTCATCGGGTATTTAATGAATGACTAAATGTCTGTCTATTCGTTATGTTGAAGTAAAGTGATACATTACTTTGTGGCACGAATCACGATTTTGCGCTTATTTAAAGTTCAGCTGCTGTAACTTGACAAAGAAACAAAACAATTTTTTAGAAAAATTTTAAGAACATAAGAAGGTGTCTATAATGCTTTTATTATTAAAATCAAAAAATAAGGCGTTACTTTTAATGAAATGTTTTTAATAATTTATATTAGGCCAGCGAAAATTTTCGATTTAAAAATACATGATGCTGAACAAATAAATAGCTAATTAATTCTGTAATTGATTTAATAAAAAAAATTATCAATAATAAAACTTTTTCACCCAATGTTAAGATTTATATATTTATATTTATTTATCATTTTGTTGATTGAATTACACAGTACAACATTTTTCAACACATGATTTTGAGACTCAATTCTGGGAATTGCACGTGAAAGTAGCCCCAAAAATAAGAACTTCTGTATCATTCGTTTTGTCAAGTTGGCTACAGTAATAATTTAATGGCCATACAAATTTTTTGGCTCAAGGCAGATTTTTAGCACCTTTTTCTATATTTTAACACGGTTATATCTCGGTATACCGTACGGAATATCTCTTTTGTGTCTGAAACAAAGTTGTAGATATTGAAAAAGAGGAAAAAAATGCGGAACAAGCCTACCCGAAAAAAGTGCATCCGGTGCCTTAAAAATTTCAAAAATGCCCATTTTTCGAATTTTTTCGCCTTTTTTTCTTAATGACTGGATTACAAATCCACAAATATGCTGTTTTTTTCTTCATAAACTTTATTTTGCATGAAAATAAAAATTCCGATTTTTTTTTGTTTTTCCCCCCATTTTTCACCTTTTTTGCTAAAAAACTGGATTACAAATCCACAAATATGCTGTTTTTTTTTTCTTTATAAACTTTATTTTGCATGAAAATAAAAATTCCGATTAAGTAGTCTGAAGGTTATTATTTAACTACAACTACAAGGTTTGAATTTATCTACAATAAATTTACAAAGAATACATAAAATCTTTACGATATTGCCAAAAAAAAAAAAAACCAATACAATACAATATTACAACGAAACTACTAAAAACGTAAAACCAAAAACATAATAAAGACATTATGACGCAAAAATAATAAATAAGTTCTTAGAAATCCATTTTGATATTAACTGCCAAAAATTGCATTATCAAATTAACGGGGTTTGCAAAGCAATACGATAATATACAATAAAATTTTGATTTGTTGAAAACTTTACGATATTAAAAACAACACAATATTTACCAATTCTGCACTCAGGGAACTTCTGCTGTAAATATTTGTAGTTGTTTGTGTTGTAATACTGTATCTGTATATTTAAGTAAAAAAAACAGTAATTTGTAGAAGAAATTGCAGTTTGGACTACAATTGTAGTTCATTTGATAAAACAAACCACATCAAATTACTGTATTATGATTTTACATTTTTTTATATATTAGTTTTTTCTTTAATTTCAAAAATAGAACAAATAAACGTTAGTTGAATTTACCGAATTGTAAGTTGTCCTTTCTTCAAATGAAATTTCATTTGTTTTTAACTACATATGTAGTGGTCTTTACCTACCTGGAACTCTAAATGTGGTTCAAGGCGATACAAACTATTTTTAATTTACGGAAGAAAAGATATACTGTAGAAAAATTATTCAAAACACCGTAACGATATTGCAAAACACAGATATGATATTACAACAAAAGCGTTGACCAAATATACAAAAATTATGTAAATGCAAAAATCTTATTTTAGATTAATTATGGCGAAAAAACGTTTTAACAAATTTACGATATTGCAAAAAAAAATACGAGAACAAAACGATATTTATTTAAATTTGTACAAAGGTACTCACTTTTTATATCTTATGCTAAAAACATTAACGACATTACAAGAATAAAGTCGAAGAAAAACTTAAAACCTATAAATGTTACTATTTTTATATAAACTACGATAAGAAATGTATTGGCAAATTTACGATATTGCAAACAAATATATATAAGTACAAAACCCAAGGAAAATATTAAAAAAAAATATTAAAACTCTTTAAAAACCAATGTACAGTCTTTGAATGTTTTTTTTTAGCAGTTTTGGATTAGTTGTGTTTTTTTTGCTCTAAATTGTATCCAGATAATTTGAGGTTTCAAAAACCCCCTAGGCTTGCTTGCATGTGATCACCAAAGGGTTGGAATAATTCTGAAAGTTTTAAAAATTGTTATTACCGCAAAAAAAATTAATATTGCAACAAGTGTCAAAACGTTTGTTAAAATTTTATTGACTTTTAATATGGATCTTGATTTTTAAAGTTTTTTTGTAGTGTTTGCTTTATTTTTTTTTTAAGTAAAAGTCAGCCAGCCATTTAGCCCAGCTACTTTATGCCTTAATAAAGCTTAAGTTTATGTTATTTTATAGGCACATAACTGTTGAGCATGACAGCTTAAGCAGCCATTTATCAAATTTATTGACACTCATCCATCCATTGATCCATTCAAGCATTTAAACAAGCAAATCCAGCAACAATAACAACAACCCATCATTGATGAATACATTCAGACAGAAAGACGGACGGACGGACGGAAACATGGACAACAGTAAATACATCCTCTTTTTTCATCTATAGATGATAATACCAGCCTGCAACAATAATAATAAAAGATTTTTGCCCATCAGACATTTTATAAACATTTTCTTGTCTAAATTTTGTATGCGTGTGTCTTATTTTTTAAGCAATTGACCAAATGGTCATCATTCACCCATTGGCCAATAAAATGAATGCTTCAATGATTGCTATGGCTAGATGATGGAGTTTTTAGAGGATTGATGATGGCGCACGCTTACAAAATTTTGCACGCGTTTATTATTGTTACGAGTATTTTTTGTTTAGAAACTAAAAAAGAGTAATAAAAAAATTAGAGGTAAGTAAGTAACCATCATGCTTTTAAGTGATTTGTGCGATATTGCTGATTGTTTGTTTCCATACTTTTTTCGCAACGTCATAATATGACGTCACTTTATTTAAGGCTTTTCTGCGGTTATTGGTAAGAAGAATTTGCACACACAAAAAATATGTTAAGTTTCTTATAAACACCTTAAATGATTGACTATCATTTAGTTAAGTAAGCCTGTATGCATGCATGTAGCTGTTGTGTATTCAACTGTAAAAAGCTTTGTTCTTTTACACCTAGATGCCCTTAAGCTTTTTAGTTTCTCAATATTTTCTTCTTTTACCCAAAACAAAGGATCATAAAATGTTGCATATGTTTAATACGCGTAACAGATACAAGTAACAGACTTTTTTTTTTGGCCATCATGTATGTTAAAATATAAGATTTAGCAAAAAAAAAAAAAAAAACCGCTATAAATTGATAAGATCTTGGGATTTTAAGTGTTTTTTTTTTAGTAGAATATGATTATGGTATTCCAAGTAATGGAAATGAAAGTCTGAGAATTTTTGATAAAATAAAAACAAACTTGATATAAATTACTAAGTAAGAATAACCTAGAATAAAATCGTCAAGAAAAAGCTCAATTTATAGAAGCTTTTACAAAAAATAAAAGAAAAACGTCTAAAGTTCATATATTTCAGTAACATAAAAATCACTAATAAAAATGTAATACCATGGAATATACAGATAGTCTATATATTCCTTGGTAATACGCAGATTTGCTTTGACAAATTAACGCAAACTGTCCCCATAAGAGGACACCTCGATTTTTGCGAATTTTGGTTAATGAAAAAGCTTTTAAATTTGTTTGATTTATTTTATTGGACATCTCAAGAGAAGTTGAAATTGGAATGAATTCAGAAAATATTTGGTTTAAAAAATTTATCAAATTCAAACAGTTTGAAATTAAATCTATTGCAACTGAACATACAAAATAAAAAATTAAATGTTGTAGGTATTCAGTAGAAAAAAAGTTGCAAAAAATTAAATGTTGTTAAACAGGTCCGATTTATACAACATATTCCAATTTCATAAAAATCGGAGTGTATCCGTTTTGATGATTTTATTGTTCTAGTTACTTAAAACACATCACAAAACTATGTAATATCTTAGTAGTACACAAATATAAAAGCTTTAACAAATTAAAAAAAACTTTTTTGGTAAATCTATACAAAAAGCTTTGAAAAGCTTTTCAAAATTTTAAATTATGTAGAGCTATGATAGTCTATAAAGTTATTAACTGTGAAAAGCTGTAAAAAATGTATATTGTATAAAGTTTATAAAGCCATTTCAGAAAAATCTATTTAAAGATTTAAATACAATTTTTGTAACTAAGCCTTTTATAGATTATCTTGTACGACAAACAAATGTAATGTTAAACGTTGAAAAATCATTAACTAATTATAAAACTTTTCTGATAAATCTATTTAAAAATCTTTGAAAACTTTCACAATTTTATAAATGTTTTTAAAGTTTATACAGCTTTTACAGTTAATCTAAAAATATTTGTTTAAAAAAATTAGCTTTCCTGAAAGCTTTTGTAAATTAAATCAAAAGCTTTCGAAAAAATTTACTTTAAACGTAAACTTAAACACAAAAAAGCTTTTCGGAATTAAAAACAAGAACTTAACGTGTATGCCGGGCAAAATTAAGAAATATTCAAAAATTACAAAATTGTTATATGTGATATGTATTTGAACCAATGTTTACATTTTTGACGAAAATATCAAACATATAGGCAAAAAATAGGATTTACATTACTAATGCAATTAAATCCTATTTTTTGCATATACATTTGATATTTTCGTCAAAAATGTAAACATTGGTTCAAATAAATATCACATATAACAATTTACATTACTAATGCAATTCAGCGTGCTTTACCTATGGAAAAATATCCGTCAATTTTTCAGGCGGAGATTTGGGCCATCTGTGTTTGTGCAGGGGAATGCCTGCGAAGGGGAACTCGCAGATCTCGCATTTACATTCTTTCTTACAGTCAGACTGCACTGAGGGCCTTAATGGCTTATAAGGTGTCATCTGGGTTGGTCATGGAATGCATTCTGACTCTCAATAGGCTCGGTAGCGGCAACTCTCTAACCTTGGGGTGGATTCCGGGTCATGAGGGGCATGAGAGCAACGAGGGGACAGATTGTCTTGCCAACCGCGGGGCCCGAAGGCCCTTTATTGGTCCTGAATCATTCTGTGGAATACCTGCGGGGTATGTTAGGGAAAGGCTCAGGGCATGGAGAGAGTCTGAATTCTCTGGTTACTGGGAAAACTCTCCTGGTCAGCGCCAGGCTAAAAGATTGATTTCTTTTTCCAGTAGGGGGTCGAGGCGACTCTTGTCGCTTGAAAGGGAGGTTTGAGGACCCTGGCATCGTACTTAACTGGACACTGTAATCTCAGATACCATCTGCACAAGAAGGGTCAATCGGACACGGATATGTGTAGGTTTTGTGAGATGGTGTCTGAGACCTCGGATCATGTTCTCTGCGAATGTCCCAGGCTTTGTGATAGGAGACTTAGGTTTCTAGGTGATCGTTCATTTCGCATAAGGCAGCACAAAATACCTACATTGGTCGCGGTGCATAGTGCCTTCTGATCTAATCTAATCTACTAATGCAATTTTGCACTTAACTTAAAATAGTTTTTAAAATATTTCAATTCCAAAAGAAATAGTTTAAAAATTTTAGCTTTTTTCGAATAAATTATTGTGAATTGAAATTGAAGTAAAGTATTCCTATTTTCTTTTAAATATAGTGATGGCGACGAAATACTTGGAAATCATTACAACTTAGAAATTCTTTTAAGCTTTTTGCAATTAAATAAAAAACATGTAAAAAATTTGAAAATGCTCAAATGTTTCTTCGTATACACTTTGTAGCAAAGAAAAGCTTTAAAAGTAAAAGCTTTTATTACAGGTTTAAAAATATTTTGTAAAGCTTTTGTAAAGTTAAAGCATCTTTAATTTATTATAAAGTCTCAAAAGATGGTTATTTTAATGGTAGGTAAACAAAATCATCAGTTTAAAAACTTTAGGAAAATTTTGTTTCATTAAAAGCTCTTGAAGTTTAACCCCATTTTTACTCTAAAATTTAGAGCAATCAACTACTTTTTGTATGATTATAATTTATAATGAAAGCTCAATTATCTAAAAAGTAAGTAGTTGTCCCCAAAGGACAAAATATCATACAATCAACAAATTAAAACCATTAAAGTAAGTTTTTTGATATGAAATTTGAAGTATTTCCTGTTTTATAGTAAAAAGTCATTATATACAATTTAATTTAAGCATTCATTTAAAGTACACATAAAAAGGAAGAAGAAAAAACGGTAGAATCATAAGAATAAATAAAAACTTAAAACAATATATTAAAGTTATACTCTACTTGTAAGTAAAGCCCAGTCCTGGCCTGGCCTGGCTTGAGCTGGCTGACTGACTGATGATAATGGTAACACAAACTAACGATGATTATTTCATAAGTTTATATGGATGGTAAAGATGATGCATGAATGTAGTACTTTTCGTACTCATATGTACCTATACTGTGCTATATATGATGGATGCTTCATAAATTATGAAGTATGAAAAAGAAACATGGAATTGCTACCCAAGAGAATATTGCATATGATCGTATATTTTTTTAACGCTTACATTTTTATAAATCGTGATATTATGTAGTAGTGGTGTGGTATATAACATGATGTTAGAGCATAAAAAAAACTAAAAAAACCAAAAAAAAAATTATTTTATAAAATGCACTTGTTCGTAATTTCACTTAAATGCCGTTGAAGCTTGGGCACACACGCACTTATTGATTAAAAGCATTTTTCGATTTATAAAAGCACAAAATATATACATACATCTATAGTTTATATCAAAACCTCTTTTTACGGCAATTTTCAATCTATTGCAATTTGAAATTTTGACTTTAATAATTACCCAAAGGAAACTTATGAATTTGTGTTAAATTATGGAAACTAATTAAAATAAGCCACCTGTTTACAAAATACATAAATTTAAATATCGACATTTCGGAATATTTTGCATGTTTTTCTGAATTTTTAAACACAAATAACTTCTTCAAATTTTTTAAATTTCCAAATAAGAATACGTCTGCCAAATTTTAAAGCAGACAAAAATCGTGATGTCAAAAATCACTCGGTTTGACATGCAATGACTTATATCCATTGAAAATGTCCTGAAATATTTAGAAAAGAACTTCAAATTTTAAAAATTTTTTCACATGCTTCATATACTAGTAACTCGATTTTGAGGTTTTTAACTTACTCGATTAATGAAAATGAAAATTATTCAAGTTCGAGGCCATACTCTATATTTTTTTATTAGTATATTGTCCTAACAAATAATCTATAGAGTTTTTTGTTTTCAAAATTTAGTATTTGACCCTTTCAGGAATGTGTTGATAGATCTATTTCGGGAATTTTCTAGGTTCCCATCTTCAGAACACGTTTTGAAAGCGGGTAACAATCCCATAATAAACATCAAACATTCATATAAACTAGTTTACTCACTACATGAGAACTAATATATGAGCTTAAAGTTAAAAATTATAACCATTGATCAAAAAAAAAATTGAAAACTTGTTTGTTATGTGCAAGGTCCACTTCTAGGTAATATTCATACACATTTTTTGTTTTTTCCTCCTTTTTATTTTCTGTTTTGTTTATAAACAAAACAGGGGGAATAAACTAGACTGTACTTTGTCTTTTATACAAGTTTGATATAATTTTTATTAAAAATAAATATTATGTTTTTTTTCGACCTTTAATTGTGCAATGAAAATGAAAATAATTCAAGTTCAAGATTTTAAAATTACTCGAGTAACTCGAATAATTTTAATAATTTTATTTCAATAATTTATCCTTAAAAATACCTAAAAACACACAAAAAAAATACAAAATTAAGAGTTTATTAAATTTAGTTTATTAAAATAAATTAATTTAAAACTAAAAATAGTTAAGTTAAGTTCTTAAATAATATACAATAGAGATGTTTTACTTTTTTTTCTTTCGTTTTCATAAAAATCTACTTTAAGGATTTTCCGCAAAAATTTCAAAAATAAAATGGCATAGCAGTCTATGCTTTGGAAAAATATAAAGAAAATTTATACTATTTTTTCGCCGTCATTAATAAACGAAATAGTTTTGTTTGATTTTATTTTGTTTGCGAAATAGATATTTTTTAATAAATGTGATTAAGTTGAATAAAGATCCGAAAGAAATAAAAGAGGGCTAAATCCGATCTGTAACACCTTAAGCTGATGATGAATTCAGTTTAATTCGATTGTGCAAAAAAACGTCCTTACAATCTAAGAGGCCTTTTAAACGAAGAAATTAATTGCAGGCAATTTTTGAATTCTCTTTTAAAGTTGATTCTAAAAATCATTTACATTTAAACGATGAGTTTTTACATGCAATTTTTTTGACGTTTATTTTTCCAATCTTCTTTAATTGTTCATTCGTTGAAATTTAATTTATTCGTAATAATTAAAAATAATATAATTTAATAATATATATAATATAAAATAATATAATTTAAAATAATATATAAATAGTTCTTTATTTCACATTATTTATTTATTATTTTACGAAATATTTTCGATACACAACACTTGAGAAGCCGAATACGAATAAAGCAAATTAACAAGAATACGAACGATAGCAAAAAGAAATGTCAAAAAATATCTTGAAAACGAAAATCGTGCATTTTTTGCTACCCCGCTTGCTTCTCTACCCCGTTTGCCTACAAACAATAATTGCAGGCAACGTTGCAGGCAACAAATTGCTCCGTTTAAATGGCCTCTAAGAGTTTTGCGATTTTTTTGTTGAATGTTTAAATATATAAAAATTTTGGTTAATTTCTTGAAATAGGGAATTCTGGTCTTCATTTCTTTTAGAGTCGATGTATACATAAACTATTAACCGCTTATTTGATCATTATAGTCATAGAATATAAATATACTTCTTTGCCATTTTTACTCATATTTCATTTTTTGCCATTTTTTTTTTTTATTTTTGGTCTTCAGATTTTTAATCTTTAAAATTGCCTTTTCAGATTTTCTTTGCTTTAAATTTTTTTTTTTCAAAATTTTTTAAATTTTTCTTTTAAAAAGTGTATGTTTTTTTTTTTTGCTTTTGCCCAAACTTTCTTGTCATAAACACATAAACACGGATTTTGGCATTTTTTGTCTTCTCTGATCATAATGTATGTAATTGTTCAAGGATATTTAAAAAAAAAAATATAGCAAAATGTGATACTTTTGCTATGAGCATTTTCTCACTAGGAGTCTATACAAAACGAATAATTATAAGTTAAATACGACTCCTTAAAATATGCACCACTAAATATAAGTTTTTGTTGAATAAAGGCTTATAATTAAAATTTTTAATTGCATAGTTTTAGGGTTTACAATTGACAATATTTTTTTATTTCGTTTGTCGATTTATCACACATTTACGTCTATAATTTGTGAAATCGTCTACTAACTTTAACTATTTTCAATAGCAAACTGCTCAGGACTGTTACAAACACATATAAAGGGTCCGCCAAATAACTTTTTTTTTATTGAAAACACTGAATATTTTTTCGTGTAGGCTACTGCATGGCCAGCCGAGGCAGCCATTTGAATGAAATTATTTTCCATTATTAACCGGAAGGAGAAAATATTCAGTAGTTCTTTTTATAGCATTTTCAAAAAAAAAAAGTTATTTGGCGGACCCTCTACTAAAATTTTACTATTCCAGCAACCTGCTTTGGGATGTAATCGTGATTTCAAACACATTATCACCATAATCTCGTAACCGTTATAGTTTATATTTTAGGCCGTTAAAAGATTTTTCGGTGTTCATGAATGGGAGTATATCGTTTTCTTTTGTTTTAGTAAAAAAAAGGAAAAGGTTTACAAAAAAAAAAAAATATTAACTACAAGTGGCCTCTTTTAAAATTGTATGTATGATTCAAAGTGCATTAAAAATAAGGGCCACAAAAAAGGGTTTTTTTAACGTTGTTTTGTGATGTTGTCGAGTAGATACCACAGATAGTTGCTTAAATTCATGTAATTACGTTTTTGTGTTTTTTTTTCTGTATTCATCTTCATACAAAACTCGAAAATATGGGGATTTTTTTGTGGTTTTTAGCGATTTTAAAAAATAATAACAACAAAAACATGAGCATTGCTTAACAATTCATTGTAAATTTTCTGGGTTGCCCTTAAGTTATAAATATTTTGTGTAAGTCCTTCATTGTTAGTGTTGCAATTTTTGATTTTTAGTCGATGTTGCTACTCCTCCTCGTCGTTTAAACAAAAAAAAACAAAAAAACAACTCCTCAATAGCTTAAATAAAATTTAACGTTTTGGTTGCCAAAATCAAAAAAAAAAGTTTAAATTATAGCATTTTTTTCGCTGTAAACTGTTTTTTTTTTTTCAAAAATTTTGTTCGATTATCGGTATTTTTTTTAAGGTTTTATTGTTGTAATTATTTGTTGTTTACATTTGTTTTTTTTTCAGTTTTTCGTTTAAGAGAAAGTCTACTCCTTAACGATTTTTTCGAATTAAAGGTTCATTTATTTTTTTTTTTCTCGCGATTTTTCTGTAATAAAATGAATTTTTTTTTTATCTGTGTAATCATTAAACATGTATCTGATGTATTTTATTGTTAAATTAAAATACTTTTTAAATGTTTTGCAATTTTTTTGTTGTTTTTTTTATATACATTTATAAAATAAATTACATTACAAAAAAAATAAATAAAATATGAATATTTTCCTTGTTCATTGTATATGATTAAACATTTATAACAACGCCCACCAAGTAGCTTAATTGGTTTTTCATCCGCCATTGTTGCGGTGGTTATTCGTTATAAACAGCTAATGAGGGAGGGAAGTTAGCCAGTCATAGTAAATTAATTTGTTATAAAAAAAAATATTTTATAATTAATCATCCACACAGAGAAATAAAGTGCCAACCACCGAATTGAAAAGTGTATTTTTATGGTAGCAACTCATGAATTCAGTTAGTGCAACGGTATTTGCATTAGATCTCTAAATATTTTGTGTGTTGCAAAAAAAAAAATCAGTTGAATCCACCGACCTTTGTTGTGAAAACTAATGTTCAATTGTAGCAACCGACTGAAATTCGAATTTGAGTCGTAGTAACCGAATTTCAGTTGGCAAATAGCTAAATTTTTCTCTGTGTATCTAAATTTAATTTTTAATTATATACAAATATGTAAACGTGGGTACGAAAATTAGAGCACAATACTTAATCGCTATTAAAGGTATTTACAAAAAAAATAAATCTTATTAAAACAATTTTTTTTTAATTTGTCATAAAAGGTGAATATAATTTAATTGCTATTTTTAATGTAAAATTTACATAATGAACAACTAAAGGTTAAGCTAATGTTGATGAATTATTTGTTTTAATTTTTTTAATTTATAACGAGCTTCCAACCTCCGCATTTTTACAAAAATAAAGCAAATCAAACATATTAGCTAGGTTGATACTAGTATTTCGATCTGGCTAAAGATCTCATCAGAACCCGAAGTTTTAGAAAAGTTAGAGCCTGCATAATAGGCAGAACTTTAACAAAGTTAGAGCCTGCATAAAAGGCAGAACTTTAACAAAGTTAGAGCCTGCATAAAAGGCAGAACTTTTACAAAAAAACTATCATTAATTTTGCTCCATTCTTGTCTGCTTAGTAACCAAGCACGTGGTTAGGGTCTTTTCCTAACAAGCATCATGACGTTACTAAACTTTGAAGACCAAAAATGTTTTATTTATATATTTATGTTGTTTAAAAGCTCTAAGAATTTTTCATGCTAGTGTCTAATAACTTTTTCTGTGTTTTTTTTCTAATAGTCAAAGTAAATTATCATATAAAAATTATAATTTTTCTGTTAATTTAGAGAAAAATTTGTCATGATCTAAAACCGAACAAATAAAATCTCACACATAAATTTATAGATCAACGATAAAAATTCACTATTTTTCAAATTTTTATTATTTTATAATTTTTTATTTAAAACTTTTTTCTTTTAACGCAAGTTTGATATTTCACAAATATTTTAAAAATTTGAACCTTATGGAAAATGAAGAACCTATTTCGTGTTTGGTTAAAATAACACGTATTGCATAACTAATATAATTTATCATTCCTGTGTGTTTGGCGGCGCACTCTGGTACATTTTCCGAGAAGGCGGCCAAAAATTATTAGTTTTTGGAACCAATTTTAAAACAAATTAGTTCATTCGTAAGACAAAACCTTAGAACCTATGGGGCCAAAAAATCAAGAAAAATGTTTTTCTGTTGTACTGTGAACAGGGTGATCCAAAATATTCTTTTTCTGTGTTTTTGTAAAATTATAACTTTTGTTATAAATTGATTGTTCGGCTTGAGGTCAGAAAATTGACAATTAAAACTATTTCGATTTTATTTTTAATTTAACCAATTCTTTTATTTTATTTTAAATCTCGATATTTCGAACAACGATGCTTTTTTCATCATCAGGAGAGATATTTTGTTTACATAAATAACCGCGAAAAAAATTCTTTGTACTGCACTGATAAATATCTTGTTTACTACTTTTGTTGATTTTTCCTCAGTTTAAAGTTTCATATTTTTTAGTGTTTCCCGAGATATTAACTTTGGCTATTTTTTTTATTGTTCTTTAAATTAACTGATAGCAAATATAAACTTTTCTATTATACATTAGTTAGTAGTTTTTTTTATAAATTTTAGATTAGGGTATGTTTTAACGAAAATTGTCGCCTTTGTTGGAGTATAACTAATTTGCCTCAAAAGTCTTCAAAAATATTGTCCTCTACAAGTGCATACCATATACTTTTGCGCAAGTTTGAGTGCGGAGCAGCTAGAGCCATTTTTTCGATAAAAGTTCCAAATTTGTTAAGTTAAAGTTAAAGTTCATAGAAACTTAATATATTATCAATTAAATTATATATAATGCCACACCCGGTGAAAAATCAACATATATGCTTCCAATTATCAACATGTATGAACTCATTCATGCTCATATATGAAGTTATTGGAGGTCAAACATGTCCATATACTACCATATAGGATTCATACGTGTTCATAAGAGTTCATATCTGATCATATGTATACCTCAATATTACCTCAATTTTCGCAAATGCACACAGCTGAACATATATGATTCCATCGTGTATGGATGCATGATAAAGCATGTGTGTTCATTAGGGTGGGGCGATTAGTATGGAAGGAAAAAAATCTAAATGGGCGCTTCGCGTTTCTGATTCTTGGGATTGTACTGAGCAAATTTCCCTATTTTGAAATTAAAAATTAACCCCTTAAACCCCACCCACAAATATGATTGATGCATTAATCTGCTAGAGAATCTTCCAAAGAAGAGATTAATACCATAATCTTGGATAAGCTCCTCCTACTTCCTGAGATATGTCCATCCCACACATTGTTACTGTCACAAAATACGGCTAAAAGTCAAAATCTGGAAGCTCGATTTTCACCGTAGACATATGGTCTAGTGGACTTTTTTGCTCAGTACAATCAAAAGAATAAGAAACGCGAAGCGCCCATTAAGATGTTCAAATCGCCCCACCCTAGTGTTTATGTATCATATATGTCGATTTTTAACAGGATAGTCAAGCATTTAAAAAAAAAAAACTTGTGGTATATTTTCCACTTTCAGTAGCTTAAAAATTTTGACATTTAGATTAATCCCTAAATGCTCAATGCACATTTAAAAATATAACCGTGAAAAAAATCTAAAAAAATGTTGAAATCTAAAAAAATGTTAAAATGAAAAAATTCTGAGAAAAAGTAGGGGTTGGAAAAATGTGTTGGTCAGTCATGCATTTGGACCCTCTAGCGGCACCCTTGGAAGAGTTAGAGCGGTTGCAGCAAATTTTATAAAACTTCAATTTTTGTATGAGAGTCTGCTTAGGGAGTGGTGATAAAAAAAAAAAAAAAAAAAAAATATGGTTCTGGGTAATCATTTTAAGATTATAGATGACGATTTTATCTACATTTAGAATCATAATATGATTGCCTCTATCATATTATAATTGTCCGGCACTGCAATCATACTATGATGCTCTTGGACTATCGTGTAGTTGCTATCGTTGGCATTATCCAGGGATTAAAAAAAAAAAATTTATAAAATTTTAATAACTTTTTTAGGATATTCAATTTTGTGCAATACGCATTATAATTTAAAATAATGTTAATTATTGAATTCATGAGAAAATTTCTGTTTTTTTTTTTTGTGTACCAATACTTAATGTTTATTAGACAACCTTGTTGTTTGAGACTGCCTGGGGTGGATCTAGTGGGTGCTATACTTTAGGGATCATAAAAAAAAATACATTTTTGAAATCGTGAGACGAGTTTCTTTCATTTGAGTAACACCACTTATATGTTTCTAGGAGTAAGGGCCTGGAGCCGATAATATAAAAAAAATATAAAAAAAATTCTAGAGTGGAATATATACTTGTTTTAAGGAGTGCCCGAAAAAATAAACTACAGCCAAATAATATATTTTTTTTAATATCGGTTCAGAATATTAGCAAACTGAAAAAAATTTTAAATGTTTTCATACCCAAGGTACATTATTTTAGGGCTTTATGTCTCAGCTCTTAAAGACTCCGAGTGGTTCGTCGTCAAAATTCAGACTCAAAATTCTATTGGTTTCGTGTGTGCAGATTCATAGTAATCCGTCGAGCCAGTAAAATTGGAAGAATTATTTCCAAAATATTTTACTTCTGCTGTGCGCTGTGGAACGTATAAAAAATTCGACGAAGATCAATTTAGCACTAACTTTTTAGTGAAACTTACTCAAATTTTTGAGAAATGTTGCCATTTACTTACCAAAACTCAAAAATTTTGAAAATCAATTTTCGTCTACACAACATCTCAAAATTAAGAAATCGTTAAGAATGATAATATTGAGTTTGAAAAATTACATTAAAAAAATATTCAAATTTGGAACTTTATCACTAAATTGTATTAGAAAATTGTTAGGAAAAAACCCAAGCATACTTTTAGGCTCCTAAACATAAATTATTTTAAAGCATATGTTTCTAATAATATTTCCTTGATCAATCTCCTTTCGAAAGGATACTTCCCATTATAATATTTTTTAATATTTTATGATTTATGCGTATAGATAAATGTTATATTTTCATAATAATGTCTAGTTTCTCTATACACACAATTACTGTTTTTAAAATGAAAAATGTTTTAATATAACAACATACACTTAAAACTACGTCATTGCGCCTGTTAGCCACGGAAGGCAGGCAGGCATGCCGGTCTGACAGGCAGTCAGTCAGCCAAGACAACCATCCATCCATCAACATAGCAATCTATTGATCGATACTTGGATACATGTTTGCAGAAGATGAAGAAGAGTGTAACAACTAAAGTCAGTAGCAGTCTATGGCAAACTACTAACATATCAAAAGTAAGGTATTAAACAAGGCTTCTGATGTCCAACCTTAAACAGCTTCTGTGTTAAACTATAATAACTATAATGATAATGATGATCATCATGGTACTATAATAATAGCAAAAAAAATAAAAAATAAATAACAAAATCTTTAATCGATTATACTATGGTATATGAAAAATAGGTATAAAAAACAGTATACGACTTTTCATTACACACTTCAGTATACCTTTACGACCTGGCTAAATAAATTCATTCAAAAAAATAAAAATACTTTAACTTTGGTTTGTACAGTGAAAGCTTAAAATGACGAATTAATTTTATAGCAGGGACACATTAGTTAGAACTAACTCTACACCGTGAAAATCAATGCAACTTTTTACGAACACAAATTTCGTGCACACATAGAAATAAAGTACCAACCGAATTAAAAGTATATGTAAATGACAACAACTTTTAAATTCAGTTACACTCAAAAAAAATAAGTTAGTAGAAAAGTTAGTAAAACGTCTTGTAAATCAGGCATACTATTTTTCAGCAAATTTTTACTAAAATTATGTTTTCAGCTAAAATTTTAGTTGTACTTATTCAGCACTTAACTGTTTTGAACTAATGTTTTACTAATATTTTACTAAAGTTTTACTAATTTAATTTGCTAAAAAAAAATTGTCCTGAGTAGCACATTAATAGTTTGAACGACAACCAGATTGAAAGATATATGCATAATGAATTAGATGTTGCTGCATGTCAAGATGTAGTAGTGACGAGAAAAATGGTACTAAAAAGCACAACTCTTGTAAGACATATAAAAAAACTCAACCATGGAAGATTTTTGTATCTGTTTATAAAACAAAATTGCGGTTTAAAACAACTTAAATTTTGTGTTGTCACCGGCTTGTAAAAGTAATTGTCTATTAATTCAATAAAAGACCAAATAAAATATTTAAATTTAATAAATATAAAATGGGTATTTCTAAACTAAATGTTTATAGAGATTAATAATCCAGAGTGATAAAATTGCAAACACATATACAGACAGGTAGACAAACGAAAAACAAAGAAACACATTTTAGGTAGATTTTTATGGTTCCTTTTTCTTATTGCAAAAAAAAATGGTTGTTTATGTCATATTTTGTTATTTTTTCGTTTTGTTGCGTTCCTTTAAAAGATAGCATCATTTAGACAAGAAGTTGAAAGAAAATTTTGTTTGTGTTATATATAATTACTTCTATTTTTGATATATTACTTTAATACATGTCGTCAATGTGGGAGCAAATAAATTAACTAAAGTAAAATTTGTCTACAAATTTTCTGAGTTATTTTCAGTCTGCTATTAATTTTTAGCAATGTTTTTTAAATTCTAATCCACTAAGTGTTAGCAAAACTTTTGCTGAATCTACTAATTTTGTTGCTAAAAGTCAGTTCGATGATTTCAGCAGTTAGCAATTAGCAATTTTTTGCAAGCACCCTCCTGACTAAAATTTTGCTGACTTTACTAACTTTTTTTTGAGTTTAGTACAACGATATTTACATTCGATTTCTGAATATTTTGGGTGTTACAATTAAAATTCTGTTGAATTAACCTAACTGTGTTGTGGAAACGTAGTAACCCGATTTGAGTCGTAGTTACCCGATTTCAATTGGCAAATAGCTAAATCTTTTTCTGTGTGTAGCTACTTTTATCGTAAAATCCAAGAATTTTTTTTTAATTTTACGAAATTAATTTAATTTAGTCTTTCGTTATATATATGAAATTTTTTTATTTTACGAAACAAAACGTGTAGTTTTTTTTTTTAATTGCGTTTCGTAGTTATTCTTAGAATATAAGAATTTTTATTCAATATTAAATTATTTAAAATAAATATGTGCAACATTTTGCAATTTGGCTGATGATTTTATCTTTATTGTACTGAATTAATGTATTTAATAAAATGTTCATACCTATTGTTCCGAAATCCAGATCCATATTTCATAAAAAAAAAATTCTTTCGTAAAATATTTTGTAAAAACGAAAATTTATTTTGTAAATTTTGCACCAACCTTTTGTGGTGCGAAATAACGAAATATTTTGTACAATGTACGTCGATTTTCATATATACATATCGCTCAATTACTGCAAGACTGACATAACTCAAAAACACGATTTTGCAGAAAAAGAGTTTAAAGTTTTCAATCCATATCTGCCTCGCTTGACCCTTTCGCTATTTATTTGGTAACGTGTTTTATAAATATGGGGTTTTATTGTATTTTTCTCTTAGTGAGAGTTGTGTGCGAATTCGCAACATTATAGAGAGACCCGTGAGTAGCACAGTTTAGCTATGAAGTATATACACATTGCATCCACTTTAAAGAAAAAATAAAATATATTATCCTCTATCTCGAAAAGTATATACGATATTAATATGAAATTTTTACACGATATAAAGCATGATATAACTAATAAATCTGCGCCATTAACTCAACAGTCGCATTTTTTGACTTATGACAGTCTTGAAGTAAATGAGCGATATAACGCATGGGTTTTTTTCGTTGTAATGACAGTTGCCTTTAACAAACATATTATCTGCGATTACCACTGTCCTGTATTGGCAGGTTTCACTGCTGTATGTCTTTGTAGGTCTATGTTAAGTTTAAGTTCATTCATTCATCAGTTTTCTTAAATACATGAGTTTTAGAGTTAAATTTTTTTTTAATGTTTTTGTAGTTTGTTCCTTTTAGTCTAGTTACAATGCGTATCTTGTTAATTCATCTCTTTAGGATGATTTTGCTCTGGCCAACGTCATTGTTACTGTGTTCCTACATTTTACATGTCCATATACAAGCATCCTTTGTGGGTTCTTTCTGCAACAATGTTAAAGATAATACCGCACCCATAAACAGGCAGCTGTTTCTGTTTTTCTTTTTTTTTTTTTGTTGCTTCTTGTAAGCATGTAGAGTATGCATGCTTGTTCATGTTAACTAAGGCTACATATAATTCTTGAAATTCACAAAAAAAAAAAAAAAAAAAAAATGTTGTTAACAAGATTGATTGGAAGTTGTTGTTGGTTGCCGCTAAAGCTACTAGAAAATAGTTGGTTCAAAACTATAGTTTATTTTATTTTGTTGTATTATGATCACAATGTAAACTTTTTTCCAACTTATTATTTTATTTGTAACATTGAGTGGTGAGATAGATATTATTTTGAAAATGCACCTGCTCTTTTGAGAATAAATTGAAATGAATTTAACAGAAGACACATTATTCTGAATTGATATAATGAGATTATCCAAGATTATTGTAGATAACTTCAGAATATTATTATAATGTTTTTTATTTTAGCTTAACTTCGACAGTTCTGTGACAATAAATTGAAAATAATCTCAAAATATATGAACTTTATTTTTTACTAAACGTTTTAATGAAGTTTTTATAGCAATATTATTATTTCGAATTTTCTAAGTGATTAAAAAAGTATAGCATACTTCAAGGTTTATACTTATGAGGAGCTTAGAGCACAAGGGGTTCAAGTGACTAATGTTTAAAGTTAAATTGAAATAAAAATGTTAGTTATACGCTGTCTGGAATATATATTTTTTTAATAAGATAGAGCCAGAGATATATTTTAATCTAAGAAGTTAAACAAAAATGTTATATTTTATATACGCAAATAGCTAAAAATTTAGGAAAAAAATTTAAATAACAGTCGAATGTGTTGAGCTATGTATTAATGTCTATAAATTTAACAAAAAAGAATTTGTTATGTTCTGCTTTTAGTTCGAGCTTCATTAAGATTCCTAAATTTAACACAAAATCTTTCTATGGGCCTAACTTTATTTACTATCAGTTTAGCAAAACTGCATTTTCGTACATTCCGCTTTAAACTTAAGCTTTTTTTAAATATATTTAATTTAACTCCAGGGCAAGGAATTTCATGCAAATGTCGGTAGCCCAAAATCGCTTTAGAACAAATACTATTTCGAAGCAAAGAATTTGCAACATATGTTGTTGCACATTTTGCTATAAATGCATATTTTTTGTCATTTGTTGTTGTATATTTTGCAAATTTACACTTTAATAGCATATTTTTGCATATTTTGTAAAACTCAAATTGCAGTTTTAATTAAAACTAAACAAAAGAAAACATTTGTAACCATGGACTTATCATCTAGTTTTCATTTGCTAAACATTTATATTGGATTTCGAGTAATATATCGATTTTGAAAAATCCCAAAATTGTAAGTGTATATTTTTGGAATTTTAGTGCATATTATATGGTTTTTTTTGTGCATATTTCGATTTAAATATTTTGGATGATTTACTGTATATTTTAAGCGCCTATTTTACTTTATTTGTTGCTAGAAATTCCTTGCCCTACACAGCAAAAACAAATTCATAATACACTGATAGAAATTTGTGCATTGTATTACTGAAATCCATCATTAATACAATGAATTCTTTCACTAAAAAGTCCCTAAAGCAAGTTTCATCGGATTAATGAAATATTTTAATTAAATAAATTATAATGGAAATAATTATTGGTTCCGTTTCACATTTATTTAAATTTTCATATTAATTTACTTTACTTTTCTGTTTTTTTTTTGACATCTTCCTGAACGGGACTTGAACCTGCAGCCACCAACATGTAAACAGTACTGCGTTACATTGCTCTACATAACCAAAACAAAATAGTGTGCTTATTTAGACTTTTGCGTTCAAATAGCTTTGTATAAAACAAAAAATATAATAAAAATGATTGCATATTTTAAGGATCAACCAAAAATATTTTAGGAAAATTTAACAAATTTTTCATTAATTTAATAAAAATTATTCATTAAACCAAAGAATCCAGCTTAATACGAAGGGACAGAGTATTTATTAATATTTTATGAAAAATTTGCTAATGTACTAATATAAGATTTTTTCATAAATTGTATGCACCCATTCATAAATTATTATGCGAAAAATGTCAAATCGCTATTAATGAAAAATTTCATACATATTACTTAATGAAAATTTATTCAAGTTCAAGGCCATACTCTATATTTCTTTATTAGGATATTGTCCTAACAAATAATCTATAGAGTTTTTTGTTTTCAATTTTTTAATTGACCTCTTTAAAGAATTTGTTGATGGTTCCATTTCGGGGATTTTCTAGGTCCCCATCATCAGAACAAGTTTAGAAAGCAGTGGCAACCTCATTTACAAACTCAAACACTTATATATTCCATTTGTTAAAACAAATGAGAATTAAGTTGAGACTGAAAATAAAATTTCCACTAACAATTAAAAAATTTAAAAACATTTGATTTTGTATACACTCTGTCTTTGACAGAGGTAATATATACATTTTTCGTTTATATTCCACCTTTGTTACTTTTATTTTAAAATAAAATACAATGATTGCGAGGGGGATATAAACTAAGACTATACTTTGTCTTTTTCAAAAGTTCGTTATAATTATTATTTAAAAATAAATAAAAATTATGTGTTTTTCGACCTATAATTCCGTTATGAAATGAAAATTTATTATTTATTTATAATAATTATAACGAACTTTTGAAAAAGACAAAGTATAGTCTTAGTTTATATCGCAATCATAATTTGTTATTTTTATACGCATTATGAACCCTAAAATTATGAACATATTTCATAAAAAAATATGAATTTTATTTTGTGTGTGTATTCGACTCAAATATTTGAATGTATCCAGATTTTTCAATTACTATTAATTTAACACAAAAGTCGAGCTTTTTGAAGTTCCTTTAATTTAATTAAAAAGCTTAAAATTTATCTGAAAAGCTTTTATCCAAGCAAATAACAGCTAATGGTGTTATAAGATTTTTATGAAAACAAGTAAAAGTTTGTGGAATTTGTTAGAGTTGGGTGACTCGGTCATTATCGGTAAATTCGAGTCAGTGAACTAGTTCGTTCAAATCGTTCAATCGTTCTTTTTTGCTTGGACTTGTGACTGATCTGTGTGTGGTGAACTGTGTCGCTCGTTTGACAATTATTACGCACTATTCATGTTTTACGAGTTTTTTCACAAATTTTACTGTACATAGACAAAAAGTGTTATAAAATTGCAACTTTTCTAACAAAAAATTATTTATTTTGTGTAAAAAACATTTTATTTGTATGACTATAATAGTTTTTCCTAATTTGAAACAGTATTATTACTATTTTGTAAAAAAAAAAAATATTGCTCTTGCAAGCAATTTGATTGAATATAGATGCAATTGTTCTATGAATAAAAAGAACGATTGAACGAAATGAACGAGTGAACGAAATAAACGATTGAACGACAAGATCGAATATTGGTAAACGAATCATATCGTTCAATTGAGTGCGTCGTTCAATTGAACTAGTTCGTTCATGAACGACACAACTCTAGAATTTGTCCATTTTGTCGAACTATTTTTCAAATCTTGCAATTTAACTAGAAAGCTTTTTTTATGTAAAAAAATAAAACCTAAATGTGTTATTCTATGTTTCACTTGCTATCAATTTAACAAAAAAAAATTGTATATTGGCTTTCAAGTCGAGCTTTCCTTAAGTTTCTTAAATGTTATACAAAAGCTTTCAATGTGTTTAGCTTTTTCAATTTTCAATAATTTTACAAATAAGTAAAGCTTTTTTTAAGATCCTTTCATTTAATTAAAAAAAAAATGTCTATTAAAGTATAAAGCTTGTGGAACTCTAAATTTTGTCTTTTTTAAATTCCAAAAGTTATATGAAAAGCACTTAAATGCAGTTTTAAACCAAAATTAAACTTTTTCAATTTTTTTTGCCTACCATCTGCCGTTACGATACTTTTTGGTAATTTATTCTTTAATTTAATTAATTAACATTTAAGTCTTGTTTTTACCTCTAAATGACAATTATAAATAATTTATTGCAACAGAAATAAATCAAGAATATTATTCAAAGTCATAATTTAATGCTATTCGAATTGAACTTTTTAATATGTTCAATACAACTTGCAGTGAAATACATACAATTTTTAAACAGGGTAACTAAAAGAAACACCTCACACATCTTAAAGATATATTTTTCATTAAAATAAAACAAAAAAAAAAAATAAGTGTGAAATAAAAGGAAGATACAAATGGAGTATAAAAAAAGCACACACAGAAGTCATTATTTAATTACAGACCGCAACATAAAAAACAGGGAACTTCACACATCATATTATGATATAAATTTCCTTTCAATTCAAAAACAAGAGCAAACTATAAGATACGTATAAGAAACGATACATGAAAAATGACATTACAATGAAGGCAAAACAACAAAAAGTAAAATACACGGTTAGCAATTAAATTGTCAAAATGGTGGCATAAATTGACGCTTGGCTTAAAGTATATACTTTAAGGTTTTAATGGTAACAAACCGACAACCAACTAAAACTCAGAACACAATCATTACGTAAATTTGTGTCATGAAACTGATAATTTTAAAGAAATAAAATATAAATTTTAAATAAATCTTTTTTTTGAACAAAAAAAAAAAACCAAAAAAAAACTTACCCCGTTTTTATGGGACCAATAAATAAAGAAAAAAAAATTGTGCAATTTTTTGTGTGTTGTTACATAAGAAATATGGTGGTACTTTTAAGCGAACAACTTACCTAAAAAGAAAGAGAGCGAAAACAATAAATTAATATAAATTTTTAAATTATTTTTCTTAAAACTACAGATTCTTAGCTAAATTATCAATAATACGTATTACAACAGATTCAGTTGAATAAAAAAATAGCATTGGGTGGTTTTGCTTTAAGGCTTAACTATTTTGTGATCTCTTCCTTTTAGTTAAATTAACCAGAAGTAAAGAAGCTTTAGCAGAAGCAACTTCTGCTTTTTTTTACAGTGGCCTAATAAACCATGACTATCTTTGATTGCCCTTTGATACACTTAGAGAACTTCTGCTTTAAAAATATGTAACTGTTTGGGTTGTAATATTGTTGCTTTATTTTTAATGTAAATGTCAGTCATTTGTAGAACAAATTATATTTTTACTAACCTTGTAGTTCATTTAAAAAAACAAACCACATCAAATGACTGTTTTATGATTTTACATTCATTTTTTACACTAGTTTTTTGTTATTTAAAAAAATAAAAAAAATAAATGTTTGTTTATTTTTAACTAACATATGTGGTTAAATTTTACTACAATTGTGGTTCATTTTTTTGTACAATAAAAAGCAAATGACAATGTTAGTTAAATTTAATGAAATGTAAGTTGTCCTTTCTTTAAGTGAAATTTCATTTGTTTTTAACTACATTTGCAGTGGCATTTACCTACATAGTATTCTCAGTGTATATATGCTTACAATCAGACCTCATATATAATTGTTTTTAGAAATCATGGAATATCAAGCAGGTACCAAAGAGGTATCTTAAGTAAAACAATCAAAGAGTAAATAGCATCTGTAGACATTAGAGCGGCATAACGTTAACGATTTTTTTTTTTCAGAGTACCAAGGAATTTCGCACAAAATTTTGTGCTACTCGGTACTGTAAATAATAGATGATAAAAATTTGAAGAAGATCGAATAACTACTTGCCGTGACTCAAAGAGATCAAAGGTCAGATTTTAAAAAATCATATATTTTGAACAAGATTTGTTTTAGAAATTGTTCATTTTTCTGATAGTTTTGTTAGAAAATTGATACACTTGTTCCTCTATGTGTATATGTTAATAATCAGAAAAAAATTAAATTAACCCTTCAGTGCCCAGTTTTAAAGTTTTAAAACTGGGCACAGATATAATATTAATTTATTGTAAAGTTTTTCTATATTATTTTTATTATACGAATTTATAGACAATATTTAACAAATACAAATTTGTACAGGGTGTCACGGTCTCCTGATTTGATTGCTCCGGACTTCTTTTTGTGGGGATATCTGAAAAGCGAGGTTTATGAAAACAAACCAGAAACGCTTAAGCACCTCAAACAAAATATTCGTGTTAAAAATAATGAAATACCGCTTGAAATGTGTGAGTATGTAATGAAAAATGTGCTCAACAGGGCTCGCGTTTGTGAGGCTAACAGAGGTGGACATTTATCTGATATTGTATTCCATACATAATTGCCGACATTAAATAAAACATTTATCAATAAAAGATCCATTATCTTTCATTTAATCAAAAATTATAAACAAACAAAGTATACCTTCCCGGCGGACACCCTGTATATATTAAGTTTCAAAATGAATGGTGCTTTTTGGAAAAAAATTCAAAAAATTTCTTATTTTTTTTTATTTTAAACGAATGTAGTTTTTGGGTCAAACAATATATTGCATTATTTATATTTTTTTATTTAATCAATAATTTGTTTGGATAAATAAACTATATTTTGTTTAAAAAATTTACGTTGATTTGGGCGCTATACGCAAAAAAATTGTCGAAGCAAATTTGGGATTGTACAATAAAAAAAAAATAGTAACGTCATGATGCTATCCACGTGTTTGACTACTAAGAAGACAATAATGAAGCAAAATTGATGATTAATAGGTTTTTTGTTAATGTTCTGCCTATTCTGCAGGCACTAGATTTTCTAAAACTTCGGGTTCTGATGAGATATTTAGCCAGATCAAAATACTAGTATCAACCTAGCTAATATGTTTGATTGGCTTTATTTTTGTAAATATACTGAGATTGGAAGCTCATTACAAATTCAAATTTAAAATAATCTCAAAGTATATAAAACTAATAAGACTGTAAAACATATTACTTGAGCCAGAGCAAAAACATAAAGGGTCCGCCATCTAACGTTTTTTTTTTTCCACTAGTGCTTATTTCGTGAATGGTAACACTTAGCTCATGTCTGATTTGACAGATAATTAGTTTTATCCTTCCGCTGAATGAATATGGTTGCGTATACGCTTGAACAACGCTGGGAAATATTGCGACATTACTTTGAAAATCATGGTAATGTGCAAGGAGTGGCTGTTACAGTCAATGGCGATCGTTATCGGGCCATGTTGAACGATTTTTGTTCACAAAAATTGAAGAGGAGGATATTGGCAACATTTGGTTTCAACAGGACGGCGCTACGTGCCACACAGCCGAAGCTACACTCGATGTTTTGCGCCCTGTTTTTGAAGATCGCATTATCAGCCGCAGAGCTGATGTCGTTTGGCCACCTCGGAGCTGCGATTTGACACCGTTGGACTATTATTTGTGGGGTGCCGTCAAAGATAAGTGTTACGCCAACAAGCCAGAGACAATTGACGCTTTAAAGGACAACATTCGTGAAGCCATTGGTGAAATACAACTGCACACAATCGATAATGTGCTTAAAAATTGGATCGTGTAGGCTACTGCATGTCCAGCCGAGGCAGCCATTTGAATGAAATTATTTTCCATTATTAACCGGAAGGATTGTACTTTCAAATAAAAAAAGAAATTTGAGAAAATATTCAGGAGTTTTTTTTTATAGCATTTTCAAAAAAAAAAAGTTATTTGGCGGACCCTTTATAAATAGAGCATTTTTACTCTTTCGAGTTTAGTAACGTCATGATGCTTGTTAGGAAAATACCTAGCCACGTGTTTGATTACTAAGACCCCAAGAATGTAGCAAAATTGATGATTTGTAGGTTTTTTGTTAAGGCTCTGCCTATTCTGCAGACTCTAGCTTTTCTTTCGAGTTCTGATGAGATCTTTAGCCAGATCGAAATACTAGTATCAACCTAGCTTATATATTTGATTTGCTTTATTTTTGTAAATATACGCCGGTTGAAAGCTCGTAAAAAATTAAAAATAATATAAAATAATCTCGAAGTATATAAAAACAGAAAACTAATGAAACTGTAAAAAATATTACTTCACCCAGCTAAAATGTTTTTTATATAAATGGAACATTTTTGCTCTTCAAAGCTTAGTAAAGTAATGATGCTTGTTAGGAAAAGACCCTAGCCACGTGTTTACTGGAGCAAAATTCTAAAACTTTGAGTTCTGATGAGATCTTTAGCCAGAGCGAAATACTAGTATCAACCTAGCTAATATGATTGATTTGCTTTATTTTTGTTAATATACGGAGGTTGAAAACTCGTTATAAATTAAAAATAACACAAAAATAATCTCGATGTATATAAAAACAAAAAACTAATAAAACTGTAAATATTTTGTTTAATATAAATCTAATCTTATGAGGATCAATTTTAACTTTTTAAATAAAATTTGCAGTTTAGATTATATCAGAAGTCACTATGCACCGCGACCAATGTAGGTCTTTTGTGCTGCCAAAAAAATTTGCAAATTTTCAGTTACTATTTTGTATAAGTTTTATTTTCAAATTTTATCATTTTGATTTCTTTTTGGAAACAGTGTTACCTATTATAAGTACAAAATGTTGTAGTATCTTATCTGATGCAATGCAAAAAACAATTTGGCAAACAGCGTGAAATAAACAACAAATACAACATACAAAAAAAAAACAATATGCAGAGAAGTTTTAAAGAACAGCAGGCTTTGGCTTAAATAATTTTTTAATTTTTTACTATCAACTTGTTGTTTAGAAAGCCCAGAAAATATTGGTAACAAGCTGTGTTAAACAAAGAAGAAGAAGAAATATGCAACAACCAAAAAATAAGGATTATTGTTAAACTCTATACAAAATACAAAAAAAAAAAAAAAATTTACTACGAAATAATATTTAAAAAATAAAATAAATTCTTTAAAAAAAATATATATATGCCATTTATATATATTTTTTAGACAGCACTTATGTTAAACAAAAAAGAAAATGCAAAAAAAATCAGCAATTAGTAAGGTGTTCATAAACAGTTATTTTTTGTATGTGGCATGCTGCATATTGCAGTGTGCAGATGCAGTAAAATGCAGAACACTACAACAACAACAACAGCAACAACAAATAATAAAAATATAACCACAATTGCAATTAATTGCAAATTGATTCGTTTTTTTAAACATTTCTCACTTATTGACTTTAACGACAGGCGAGTTATAAACGGTCAAACGGACGGACGGACGGACAGATGGACGGACATTTATATAAACGTGACGTTACCATAACTATACTCGTTTATCATTTTTTATTTAGTTTTTGTATATGTCTGTTTTTTTTTTCAATGCGTTAAATGCACGCAATTTCAATTCCATTTTTTTTTTGCCCCTCTCCCGGTGCCTTCAACAACACTAAATTGCGTGGTTTTTTTGTATTATAAGTTTGGCGTGGCTGCAATTCAATGGATTTTAGTTGTTATATTTAATATCGATCTTAACAACTTAATATAAACCAAAAATGTGTTTTTTTTTTATAATCAAATCGTGAGTTTTTCGCTTTTCCTTTAGCTTCCCTGCCTGTTAGTTTCCCTGCCTCTCTTTTGGCCGTCTTTACTCCTGATGAGTGTCTTTAAATATCAACAAGATTCTGTTTATCATGCCGCTTTAGAAAAAAAGTAATACTCAACAACAATTTTCAACTTGCAACATGCCGCATATAAAAAAAAAATAAAAAAAAAAATAAACAGATTCGAGTCAATGTAACGTAAAAATCTATAAATCCGTTGAATTTATGTATGTATGCTTTTAAGCTAAATACTATAATGCATAAAATCGTAACGTTTATGATGCACTTACATTTGGACTTCTTATATCCGAATGTAACTACATACATACTTGCACACATATTTATAAACTTCTATATACATTTACGAAGTGGCATTTTATTGAAGATAACACCTGAATGGCATTCACATATGAGGCTTTCCAAACCAACTGCTCTGGTGGTGCTGGAAAAAGTGTGTCGGAAAAGTGTTCTATAAGATGAATAAAATAAAAACTAAAACAACTTTTAAGAAATTGTCGAAATAGTGGGCGAAGTAGGCGTGGTTAAGTATTGACCACTACAGAATTTTTTTGATACTTTTTACTAGTATTTTGAAAAAGCTAGAAATTTGACTATATTCATATAGCTCTTATGAGTAATTTGAGAAAAAAGAAAAACAATAATAAAATTTAGAATTACCCAGTCAGAAACTGCCATCGGTACAACAAATCAAGCACTGGTAGACCACTGGCTAACTCAGGTATTAAAAATAAACATTGCCAGTATTTGCTTTACAATTACACTGAGGAGCATAAGTGTATCACAAACCAACAACTATCACTTTAACAACCTATAATTTCTATAAATTTTACTCAAATGCAATCAAATTTTTCATATTATGTTTGTACAAGTGTCTTCTCTCTTTCAAAAAGGTTTTATTAAGATCTGATCACAACAACAAATACACGAAGGTATAATGCAAATAAATCAAAATGATACAGTTTTGCACTCACTATTTATTTTTATATTTTTATAACAATAATATATTTTTAATAACTGGTCCAGTAACCCTTTGCCTTATTAAGCTCCTGGAAGCTATTAGGTAGACTTTGTGTGTACCTCTGCACAAATTCTGGAGGAATCGCCTCCCACACTTCCTCCGTTTGCTCCCACATTTCGTTCACGCTTTTCGGAGGACTGGCATATTTTTCAAGCTGCGATTTGATGAGACTCCACAAATTCTCGATAGTATTCATATCCGGAGATTGTGGAGTCCACGTTATGACACCAAATTTTTGCTTTTTGAGACAGTCTTTCACTACATGTGCGGTATGTTTGGGGTCATTGTCTTGCTGAAAAATTACTTTTTCAGCAGCAAGACCCATTTTTTCCACTACATCAGGAAGATTTTGTTGCAGGATGGACAAATATTGTTTCTTGAGCATTTGATTGCATTTGAGTAAAATTTATAGAAATTATAGGTTGTTAAAGTGATAGTTGTTGTTATGCTCCTCAGTGTATTTCAGTGGTCTACCAAAAAAAAATCATTGTCAAAGAATTGGCTGAGACCACTATGCAAACGTTGGGAAAAAGTGTTTTCCCAGTGCTTTCCAGTTAGAAATTACCAACGACTCAAAAGTCTAACCAATGGTAAAGCACTGGTATTTTATTCATATTCGTTTTATGGCCAATTTGAGAAAACATAAAAACAATAATAAAATTAAGAACTACTCAGTCAGAAACTTCCAGCTGTACAAAAAATTAACATTGTTATACGACTGGCTAATCGAGGAATTGTAAATATACTACTGGCAGAACCCTTGCTTAAGGCGCTTCACAGGCATTTTCAAAAAGCGTTTTGCCAGTATTTGTTTTACAATTATTTCAGTGGTCTACCAAAAAAAAAAATCATTAGCAAAAAATTGGCTGAGACCACTATGCCAACGTTGGGAAATAGTGTTTTCCCGAGCTATCCAGTCAGAAATTACCAACGGCATAGAAGTCTAACCCCTCGTAAAGCACTGGTATTTTTTTGTCCATAAAGCTTTTAAGGGCAATTTGAGAAAAAATAAAGACAATAATAAAATTTAAAATTATCCAGTCAGAAACTGCCAGCTGTACAAAAAATAAAGCACTGGTATACCCCTGGCTAATCGAGGAATTGTAAATAAAGTACTGGGAGAATACATGTTGAAGACGATATACCAGCATTTGCAAACTCCGTTTTGCCAGTATTTAATTTGCAACAATTTCAGTAGTCTATAGAAAAAAAAACATTGGCAAAGAATTGGTTGAGACCACAATGCCAACGTTGGGAAAAAGTGTTTTCCCAGTGCTATTCAGTTAGAAATTACCAACGGCTTAAAAGTCTAACCACTGGTAAAGCATTTATTTTATAAAAATTATGAGGCTTTGTTTAAAAAAAGTTTGTAGTCCGAAGGTTCCGAGTTCGAGCCCGGTTTCGGGAATATATTTATTTGTGATTTGTATACACTTTTAATTCATATAAATTTGATTTTTTTATTTCTAGAAAAGCTCTTTGAAGACCAATTTTTTTTTTGTTTTCCCAACATTGGCAATTTGTTTCCATCAAATCTTATTCCAGTGCTGAAATATTTTTGCAGCCAACTGTTACCCATCAGTTATCATTTACTTCCGTTTTAAGCTATCAAGACATATAATATGTCTCGTTAACTCAGTGCTTAGAGCTGTAGGCTGCCAATCTGGCTGCCAGGGTTCAAATCCCGACGGGACCAAAAAAAAATTATAAATGAACTTTTTTTTAAATTTTATTTTGGAAAACAGATTTTAGACCATGGTTTTTCCAACATTTTACCGACGTTAGAAATTTTGTTTCCCCAGTGCTTATTCGACACTTTTTAAACAGACAGAACTTTTTTCTAATGATGTTATAATTTTAGGATTAGGAAAGCACTTGTTGCCAGCACTTGTACCACTTGCTAAAGTGCCTTACCAGCGGTGGTCCGTTTGTCTTTTTCTGACTGGGTAGTTATACATTTTTAGTGTAAGTGATAATTTGATTTCTTTGGGAATTGGAGTTTTTTATTTTTACAAAGTTCAGATATTTTTCTATTGATTAAGAATATTTTAGAATATTACTCAGCTTCGTTGAATATTGTACATCACAAATATTCAGTAAAACGTAATATTTAATTTTTTATGTTAGCTACATCTAAACCAGGGATGGCAGGCAATACCGCTAAAATGCCGTTATCGATACAAAAGCCTTTCAACTGGCTATCGTTTTACCCTTATCGAAATAATTAAAATACCGTTAGCGATATAACTAAAATATTAATATCCTTAAAATACCGTTAAAGAAATAACTGAAATACCGTTATCGCTGAAATACCGTTACCGAAATAATTGAAATAGCGTTATCCTTAAAATACCGTTACCGAAATAGTCTGACAAGATCTGAAAAACATCGCCGTAAATAGATATGCATATTTTCCTAAAGTTTGATCAAATACTAGCCAGTCATTCAATCTCAGGCATAACCGGGCTAAAAATTTTGGTGTCCCTGATTAACTAAAATAATGTTACCCTTAAAATACCGCTAGCGATTTAGCTAAAATGTCAATCCTTAAAATACCGTTAAAGATATAACCAAAATACTGTTACCGCTAAAATGCCGTTACCGAAATAAGTAAAATACCGTTAAGGATAAAAAACCGGAACCGAAATAACTGAAATATCGATATTTCTAAAATACCGTTACTGAATTAAAAGAAAATAGCGTTACCCTTATCGATGACCGCATCGAATCGGTTAAAATCCTTGATATACAGTTTAAAAAGATTTGGAAAAAATTGTTTCATTAAAAGATTTGTAGTTTAGATTTTAAATTAGATTTAGATTTTTTTAGATTCTTAACGTTTAATTAATAAATTACGTATATAACAATAGTATGTACCACTGCAAATGTAGTTAAAAACAAATAAAATTTCACTTCAAAAAAGGACTTCATTAAATTCAACTAACATTGTCATTTGTTTTTTACTGTTGATAAAATGAACGAGATATGTAACAAAAATTAACCACAAATGTAGTAAAAAATTTATTTTATTCGTTTAATTTTTTTAAATAAAACAAAAAAAAACTGATGAAATTAATATAAGTTCATAGTAGAGTCATTTGATGTGGTTTTTTTTTTTTTAATGAACTACAAATGTAGTCAAAATTTCTGAAATTTCTTCTTCTTTCTTCTTCTTTCTTCTTCTTTCTTCTTCTTTCTTCTTCTTTCTTCTTCTTTCTTCTTCTTTCTTCTTCTTTCTTCTTCTTTCTTCTTCTTTCTTCTTCTTTCTTCTGCTTGTTCACTTAAAAATAAAGATACTGCAATACTAATTAAACAACTATAAAGCCAAAGTTTCCTGATTAAACTTATCGTAGAAAAAATATATGAATTTTTATCCAATAATTGACAATGCGTATGATGAATCATATAAAACGTATAATATGATTCATCATACGCATTGTAGTTCTAACAAACAAATATTTAAGTATTTGAGATGGACAATATTTAACTTATATTTTCTCCAAAATTTAGTTGGATGACACGAAAAACTTTCTGAATCCGTAAGAAAACATCCGATCTTTTATTACACTTAAAAAAATTGTTTGCTAATTTTTTGATTAATTGCGATACATATTGCAGTAAGTATTCGGAATTATTTTGGAATCTTTTGGCAAAGTAAAATTTTCAGCATTTACCAAACTCCACAAAAATATAATAAATAATATGTTAAAAATTCTAAAGTTGTCAACGTTTCCACCACTCTTACTTTGGCCATATTTTTGACAAAGTAAAAGTAATACTTTCTCTTGGGTTACTTCTTCAGGAAAGCCTCATATATAAAGGGTGATTTTTTAGCAACTTTCTTTTTGGCGACACTGTTTTTGTCGGCTCAGCAGTTTTCGTGTAACATGTTACTGTTAAACATGTTTAGTTTGGTCTATAATTTAACCATGAATCGACTTACAAACGAACGACGCTTGCAGATTATTGAATTTTATTATCAAAATTTATGCTCGGTTAAGAAAGTGCATCGTGCACTTCTTCCAATATATGGTCAGTTTGGCCGACCTTCTGAGGATGCTATTCGGAATCTTTACATTATTGGACATTAAACCACCAACACGCATATGTAGAGTGCGGACAGAGGAAAATATCGCAGCTGTTGTTGATGACCGTGAATTATCGATTCGGCGCCGTTTGCAGCATTTGGGCCTCTTTTACTCCATTACGTGGAAAATTTTGCGGAAGGATTTGGTTGCAAAACCTTTTAAAATACAGCTGGTGCAAGAATTGAACCCACACAACCTACCACAACGGCTAACTTTTGGTGAATGGGCGCTGGCAAAGTTGGATGAAGATCCACTTTTTAATCGGAAAATTGTGTTCAGCGACGAAGCTCTTTTCTGGTTGAATGGATACGTGAACAAGCTAAATTGCCGTATTGGTGTGCAGAGCAGCCAGAAGCATTACAAGAACTGCTAATGCATTTCGAAAAATGCACTGTTTGGTGTGGATTATGGGCCGTTGGCATCATGGAAGGCACGAACGTTACTGTGAATGGCGAGCGCTACCGTCTTTAGACAATTTTTTGTGGGGGGGTATGTTAAGGCTCATGTCTATAGGGACAAGCCCGCAACGGTTGGTGCACTGGAAGCCAATATTAAAAAATTTATTCGCGAGATACCGGCCGATATGTTGGAGAGAGTATGCCAAATTGGACGCTGTCAACATTTACATGAAATCATCTTTAAACATTGAATTATATAGATCGTTCTATCTACTCAAATAAATATTTCATACATTTCTCTAAATTGTATGTGTTTTTTTTTTTGATTAAATCAAATTCGAAAGCTCTTAAAAAATCACATTTTATTAGCTATGGTGATACTAGTATTTCGATCTGGCTAATAATCTCATCAGAACCCGAAGTTTAAGAAAAGCTAGAGCTTCCAGAATAGGCAGAGCTTTAACAAAACACGTATTAATCATCAATTTTGCTACATTATTGTCTTCTTAGTAATCAAACACGTGGCTATGGTCTTTTCCTAACAAGCATAATAACGTTACTAAACTTTGACGACCAAAAGTGTTCTTTTTACAATATAAAAAAATATTTAGTTTTTACTTTGACTCAAGTAATTTTTGTACAGTTTTATTAGTTTTTTGTTTTTATAGACATCGAGACTGTTTTGATGTTATTTTTAATTTATAACGAGCTTTGAACCTCCGTATATTTAAAAAAATAAAGCAAATCAAACATATTAGCTAGGTTGATAATAGAATTTCGATCTGGCTAAAGATCTCTTCAGAATCCGAAGTTTTCGAAAAGATAGAACCACCAGAATAGGCAGAGCTTTTCTTCTTATTAACCAAACATTTGGCCTGGGTCTTTCCCTAACAATTCTGTGTACAGAATTCCGACAAAAACAAGTTTTTGATACACAGACCCGATGATCGATAATGGCCCAAAGGCTAGGACATTGAAAAGGCATGCAATAAAAATTGAAGTTGTACTTCTGAGATTATGTATGCAAGAACAAAAAACACCGTGTATTGAATAAAACGAGTTTTAATCACAACAAAACTCGACCTGACGATAGATCAGTGGGCTAAAGCGCTCTGTCTAACGTGTAGTGCGAGTGCATGTGGCATTAGAAATCAGTTTATCTATACCACGGTCAGTGATTGCCTAGACAATTTCATATAGACGCAATCGAACAAATAAAAAACATAACAAATATTACATTATTAAAAAAAAAAAACAGGGTCACTGACGAATGTTCAATACCAAAAACTGCGAAGTCTGATTCAGAAAATTGAAAATTTACAATGTAGTTATGATTTTTAGAAAATACACTCATTCTTCCACGCCTTTCACAATTAAATTTATTTATATTCCCTAATAATGTTATAAAACAAATAACGTATTAAGTAACTTTCAATAAAAACTTTTTCTGCTTCTCCCATCATTCAAACAACAACGATCAATCTTAAGGTGAAACAAAAAAGTCCTGTCTAAAACTCAACAAAACCAAATGTTATATAACTAACTAAATGGCTAATGAAAAAGTCAAACGTAAAGAATGCATATTGAGTGAGTTTGCATATATCCAGAATTGCATATATGCATAATATTGCCATGATAACAACCTTCAATGAATTAAATAAAATTCATTTTTAGCTTGTCTTTTTTTTATGCATTCTTCCCCATTTGCAAACGACTGGAAGGAATACACCTGTCGTTGTCATCATCTTTTTCAGTTTTTCTTTAGCAAAAAAACAGCATAAAAATCATTTTGTTTTATATTTTATGTATATAAAATCACAATTTACTTTTAGCCTCCCTCCACCGTGAGTTGGACTATGCATAAAACTTAAGAAATTGTTAATAATAATTATAAACTCGACGGATGTTATAGTTGTAAAAATTGTATCTTAAACGTGACCATTTCAAAGATGTGCATCTTTAATTTTTTCGTATTTTTATTTTTTAGTTGAAAAGGAAGAAATCAAGTCGTATTAGTTTAAAATATTGTCGGTTGAAACGTTTTGTATGGTAGATTGTAATTGTATGTAGTGGGTATAGTGATGGTTTTGGTCGGTTTGTGGTCTATAAGCACACCAGGATTAACGGCGCCATATTCATTAATATTATGTGCTTCATCTCTTGCCTGCCAACGTGCAGCAAATCCAATGAACAGTAGTAGTATGGACAATCCATATTATGAATTCATGAAATTTTAGTGTTTCCAATTTTGTAAATCGATTAATCGATTAATCGAGGAATCGGTTAATCGCCTCTATTCTCTATTAAAAACTCAAATAATTATTCGACCCGAATAATCGTTTGAAATATGTCAGTTAACCGGTTAAATATTTTATATACAGTTTTACAACCCAGCAAAAAAATTACCTGGATTTGCTTCCAAAATAGCGCCTTGCATACAATAAAGCAATTAGGGAAAGCATTATGTTGCGCTTCCCAAAATGTATTCTTTGAAGCAGTGAATAATGCTTACAATGAAGCAATAAAGAATGCATACCATGAAAAAAAGGGCTTCTTAATGCCGAAGAAGTCATGAATTTATTGCTTCTAAGAGCACATGAAAGAAGCACTTTTCACCTGCTTAAAAGAGACATACCAAGTGGCACATCGCGAAGAGAGAACACATCGGGAGACCCCCTGTTAGCTAAGACCAGTTTCAGAAACTGTTTTTAACCCCTAAACATGAGATTGAGCCGCTAAAAAATCCATTTACTTGATATTTACCAAAAAATTTTGTTCGTTGTGTTTTCATTGATAAAAACGAAAGAAATACATTATAAACGATTAATCGATTAATCGCTAATTTTGTCGGTTAACCAACCTGAATAACCCGTTAATCCATTTTCACGATTTTTTTTAATAACGCCTTGGGTCGAATAATTGGAAACACTATGAAATTTAGATTTTGTTCTCTCTTTCCTGATGCTTACATTAGCTTAGCTCGATTAATACTCGTACTTTATTGTTAAATTCTTTAATTTTTGCTCATTCTAATAGTTTTTTTTTTTCTTTTGCAAATGTAATTTTAATTAATTTATGTTTTAAAAAAATATTTACAATTATAAGAGGAAGTTATAAAGAAATGGTGTAGCAATAAAGTGTTGATTTCAAGTGTTTGTTAACAGAATTTCAAATATCTTTAGGATATGTAAAATAAATTATAAGGAAGAATGTTTTGGATATTAATTCTTAATCGGACTATTTTTAATGTCACAAAAGCTGGACAAAAAATATGGATTTAAAATATTCAAGATGAAATTCTAAAAAACCGTGATCTCTTGGGTGCTGCAACTCCAAATCAACCTTAAAAGTTAGGCATTCCTGGTGTCTTCCATGAATTGACAAATGGAAAATTGGAACGAACATGTCGCCTTTTTAGCGGCCCCAATCTCACAGGGAATAAAACATAAAAGCGTTTTAGTATGTTTAACCTCCATTAAATTAATTATAGACCAACGAAAGATATTTAAAAGACTACCCAGCCAAACCATACATTAACAAATCATGGATAAAGTAATGTATCGCCATAGGGCGCCATGCATTACTTTACACTTTACTTCACTGATGAATTTTACAGGCAATGCGCCTGAAAGTAACGGGTGCACTCATTACCTTGTAGGGGGCAAAGTAACTGGTTAATTATATGGTTACATGGTGGGAAAAAGTAAATTATATATAAATAGATTTTCATAAAAAAAAAATGCATAAAAAATGTTTTTACAGATATTTTTGTATTTTTTTATTAAATAAATAACGTGGTCACGCTGAGTCTCGAACCTGTGATCTCTGGTTGTTAACAATTAGTTATGCGAGAACTCTACGAACTGAGCTATCGAGCAATATTTTATTGCTTAAAATGTAAATGTTTGTTGTGCTTCGTGTTTTCATTCGTGATATCAAAAATATACACCTTACCCTCATGCTTACAAAAAATCACAAAGTAATGCGTCTATAAATAGATTTTCAAAACTATATATTAATAATTACTTTACGTTTATAATCCATGCAATATGTAATTGATGATCGGTAAGTTATTATTTTATGTTTTGAAGTAATGTAAAATGTAATGAGGTATCATTAAAAGGTAATCCATGAGTGTTCAATTATCGGCAACTCATTACTTCTTGTTGGAAAATAATGATACATGTAGGGAGTACACATTACAAGGCAATGCATTACTTTATCGCACCCATTACCAAAGTATTGCTAGGTAATTTAATAGCGTATGAAATTATCAAAAAATTCTGGTAATAAAAAATTTAAAAAAAATCGGGACACATTTTTTACTCCTTAGATTTAAGAATGATCCATTAAAAATATACTGGTGTTTTTTGAGATTTGGGATTTGACCTATTGTGTTAACATATGTATCATCTATATGACGTTTAAAAGTGGTGCCAAAATGGCCAAATTTTTAGATTTTTTGTGTGTGGTTTTTTTTTAAGTTTTTTAACGCTTTTTTGTCTTTTAAAAAATATATTTTGAATGGCACACAAACTGTCGTTTCGTTATTATTTTTAAACAAACATACACTCAGGGAATTTCTGCTGTAAATATTTGTAGTTGTTTGAGTTGCAATATAGTATCTTTATATTTAAGTGAAAAACAGTCACTTGTAGAAGAAATTTCAGTTTTGACTTCAATTGAAGTTCATTTAAAAAAACAAACCACATCAAATTACTGTGTTATGATTTTACATTTATTTGATACAGTAGTTTTTTTTTTCATTTAAAAAATAAAAAATAATAAATAAATAGACGGAAATTTATAAAATTTGGCCGAAAGTATTAGTAGCAAAACGGCAAAGTTTGAACAATGTATATCGAAGTAAAGATCATGGATGGTAACCGATTCGATGCGGGTAGCGGTTAGGCTAACGCTATTTTCTTTTACTTCTGTAATGTTATTTTAGGGGTAACGATATTTCATTTATTTCGGTGACGGGTTTTTAGGGTTTTAAGTAATTTTGGTATCGATATTTTAGCTGTAACGGTATTTTAGTTATTTCGCTAAGAGTATTTTAGGGATAACGGATCTTAAATTATTTCGGTAACTGTTTGTTTTTAGAGTAACTTTATTTTAGTCTCGGTATTGTAAGGATTACGATAATATCAATGCACAAACTTAAATATCAAACTTTGAGAAAATATATCTTTATACAGCGTTTATTTCTGAGCCGGTTAATGTACCCACATATTAAAGAGAAGACTCTTTTTGTAACTACAATGAGGACTCTTCCCTTTTTAACGTTCTTGCTCAGAATTTCAAAAAGTATCATATTAATAAGTTACGTCGTATCCGGCCAAAATCTGACCTTGGGTCTTCCGATTTAAATAATATTTTGCACGCACAAACTCTATGCACAGAGAAAGATTACCGTTTTTATTTTCTTGAAATTTGAGAAAAAAAAAACATGGTTTTATTCGCGCTTGCTATCGAATATTAAATTTTATATAAAAAAACATGGGGTTGGAAGGGTTAAAATTAAATTTTGAAAACATAATATTCAAGTAAATTTGTTTATATTTCAAGTACAGAAAAAATCTTAAAAATTAAATGTATAGTTTTTAAAACAGAAACATTTAAACAGTGCCTTAACAATATTATTTTTAAATTTAATCGTTTAAATTTTGAAAAAAAAAAAAAATAACAAATCAAAAGTGGCCAAATTTGTGAAAAGTGCACAAAAAAAAGACGCTGAAAAAAAATCATTCTGCAAAAAAAAAGTATGCTAGTGTAGCATTTCAAAGCATTTTAAATGGTGCACACAGAGAAAAATTTTGCTGTTTGCCAACTGAAATTCGATTACTTTGACTCAAATTCGGTTATTACGAATTTAAGTCGGTTGATACAACTAAACATTAGTTTCCACAACAAAGATCGGTTAATTCAACTAAATTTTAGTTGCAACACTCAAAATATTAAAAAAATCGAAAGTAAATATCGTTGTACTAACTGAATTTTTGAGTTCTTACCATTAAAATACACTTTTAAATTCGGTTGGCACTTTATTTCTCTATGTGTGATGATCCGAATATTAAAACTTGCATACTTTTTGCATATTTCTGATTTTTCAATAAAACTAAATCGCGCATAAAAACGTGTATTTTTCAAAATGTGAAAAACTAAAAACCACAATTTTTAAGTGGCTGTATAGTTTCTAAATGCAAAATTTAACTACAATCGGAAGACACAAGATCAAAAATTCCCTTTTTTGGCTTGTCTTCCAAAAAGAATAGCGTGTTATATTCTTGGATTAACAACACTTTAGCTCTAAGGAATGCAACATGTTAGGGCTATACATAAAAAAAATAATTTTTTTTTTTTTTTTTTTTTTTTTTTTTTTTTTATTTGCGGCTTCCAACTTTTGGATTCCTTTTAATATTACACAATATCCCAACACTTGAAAGATAAATTCAAGACGTACCATATCACCTAAGAAATAAATACATGGTAGTCGAAAATGTAAAGCAATTTTTATTAGTTTTCAAATGTTTGGTGTTTTTTGTACCGGGAACTGACGCCCCTTTATGGAATAAAAATTTGAAAACAACGGTGAGCACAACTAAGACTGGTTTCTGGGTGTTGGAATTAACTTGTAGAAAATACATTTTCTATTTAACTGATTACGTTTAATTCAAATGTAATCTCCAAAACAAATTAGTATTATTTTAAGAAAAACAAACATTTTTTTGAAACACCACAAAATTTGACAAATATTTTTTGGAACTCCCAAAATAAGGTAGTAAATTTTAATGAAGACGCCATAAACATTAAACGAAATCTTTAAATTTAAGAATTTTATAAAAATTTAAACCGCACTCAATGGGATTTTAAGTCCCTAAGTAGTGGGTTATTATAGTGTAAAATGCTAATAATGTGTCAAAAAAAAATGTAAACACCAAATTTAAATATTTTTGAGAATAGCCCATATAAAATGTGTAAATTGAAAAACGACTTTGTTTCGAGCAAATACGTTTAATTCCAATACAGACCTTCAGGTAAATAAATTCTTTTATGCAGCCTTTAAATTTTAATCAAATTTGATCAATTCTTCATTCCTTAAAATGTTTCATGTGAATAAATTAAAAATAACAAAAAAAAACATTACTTGAGTGTCATTAGTCAGTTGAATCCTTAAATACATTTTCAATTAACATCCCTTAAGATATGCAATAAAAAATTTTAAATTCTGATTTGGAATATGCCAAAATTTCCTATTTACTAAATTTATTTCTTAAATAAATTGTTTAATACAAGAGTTGATATTTTGAAAAATATTGTGTCTTAAGCCACTGTACAAATCGTGGCTTGAAAATGGACCAAAAAGCCGAAACATTAGAGGAGGATACTACCCCCTCTAAACTCTCATTAATATTTCAGTATCAATAAAATGTACAACATCTATATTAATCTTAATTTAAATAACAGAAAATGACTAAAAAAACAATGATTTACGATTTTAAAATTCTCTTTCAACAAAATAATATGATATGCACCATAACAAGTTTGTTGCTTAAGTCTTTTGTTTTTTTATACATAATACTAAAAATTATTGCTTATTTTCCATACAATTTAAATGATTTATGAAATTCACTTGCAATTTTTATTTCATAAAATTGAAATTACCTTAAAATATATAATAAATTTTATAAAATGCGTTTATTGCTTGAAATTATTTATTCAAAAACCACCTGAATTGAATGGTGGGCTTTTTTGTTTTTTTTTTTTTTCTTTTTTTGCTAGAAAAAACCTATTATATAGTCAATTATACGGTGGCTATTATTTTCGATTTGCCACTTGGCATATAGAGCGCTTAATAATAATTTAAAAACAATACAACAACTTTAGCAAAAATAAGGTACATTATTGAACAACACAGAAACTAAATAACCCAGTAACACTCAGCCAGCCAGTCAGCCAGCGAGCCACACCACCAGCATACCGCCTGCTAATAATAAAGCTCATGACGATGTTGCTGATGATGGTGGTGTGGTGGTGGCAAAAGAGGCTGCTAAAGATAGCAACTTATAAAATAGTTTTTGCTACTGATTGTAGCAAACAACACTTGCAAAACTATACTAACAACATAGGACGGTGTTTAAATAATATTGTTTTTTTTTTTTTTTAAACAACTGAAATTAGAAGTATACAATATATGCAAGTGCAAAAAGAAAAATATGTTTAGCTTCTGTATAAAATTTTTTAACTTGTATGCAGCAGCGCACAGTGGGAGATTTGAAAAAAATAATGGTAAAAAATGTATAACGTCTAAACTACTCGTACTGATCTGATGGTATGAATCAAATTAGGCATTGTAAAAGAGGTGTTAATCTTTTGTAATATTGTGATCTTTTGTAATAAATTTGATTGGGTCAGCCGGTTTTAGTACAGGGTGTACTTACTGGTTGTCAAAGTTTACTAACTCGTGTATAAAAAAAACTTTTGGAGGGTGTAACTTTTGTAAATGTGGACCGATTTTTAAAATGTTTAGCCTGGAGTAATTATACGTTGTAAGATAAAGTAAAATGATGCTGCAGGTTGTCTCCTCTATATTCAAAGTTATTTAAATTTAAAAATAGAAATATCGTTTTTTTGCCATGCGTTTTTTGAGTTTGTCTACCAAAAAAATCGATTTAAAACAAAAAAAATTCCGTATTAATAATACTTCACCATAAAAGAAAAATTTAACAATTTAGTGGTGAGAATTCATTAACACTTTCACTACCGACTTTTTGTTTGATTATATATTTCTATTTTGACTTCAGATTCTTGTTAAGTTCCTAAAATTAGAAAGAAAAACGTATTTATGTAGGCCCCTACCCCTCCAACCCCACAAAAACATTGACCCGAAAATCTAATTTTTGATACTTCTCAGCCCATTTTTACCACTTAAACATTCGAAAAGCTACATGCCAAATTTCGAGATTCCAGCTTTCTTAGTTTTCGAGATACACCAAACGCCCCTTTCTTCGAAGATAGAGGTTCATTAAAAAATCAGACTTTCTTAACAAATATCACGTTGATATTGTCCTGATGAACAGTTTATCCATATAATAATTTTTTTCAATGACCAATATCCTAATGAATATATTAAAACAAAAATATAAAATTTTATTGCATTATCAAAATTCTTATATTTATTTCAAAATGTGTACACCGTAGTGTACAAGGGTAGTGAACGGGTTAAAGTTTAAAAATTCATAAACAATTTACTAAAGATACACCCTTCAAAATATTTGTTATACACGAGATAGTCAAATTTGACAACCTGTAAGTACACCCTGTACTAAAACAGGGTGACCCAATCACAATATTACAAAACATTAACACTTCTTTTACAATTTAAAATTTGATTCGTACCGATCGGATCAGTAGTTTGAAAGTGTACTATTTATTACCATTATTTATTTCAAATACCCCACTGTGCAGCGGAAGGTAAAACACCAGGCCATTTTACAATATTCATGAACATAAAAACTAAGATTGTATTTTATTAAAAATATTTCATAATCATAAATTTATATGAAAAAAAATCTGAAAAAATAATAATGTATGGATGTTTGTAAGTTAGTAACGACAAAAAGGATAGAAGTTCATATGAGCTACTTCAAAAATTTTCGACACTTATTGAAACTGACTTTAGATGCCTCTTATGCATCAAGGTTAATGAATTGAGAGCAACGATAGACAGGGTTATGTTGACTATACTTTAAAGCTATGACATGCAAAGTTTTTCCTTGAAACGTCTTCACCAAAAGAATTGATGGCTGAATTTAAAAGTCGAAATATTGAAAAAAAAATACTTGAAACTTACAAGAGTTTTTTCATTGATGTTATTGTTTTGCCTATAGACGCGGTGAAACAATATTGTTGCAATACGATTGTGTACACAAAAATATGTCTCCTACAGCCACAGATGGTTGTTTCAATAAAATTATTATTGTATCAATCATAAATCACCAATATGCAATATGATATGGTTGCTTTAATCATGTTCAAGCAAAAATCCCTCTTTTTGTCGGTTACTTTCGACTAATCGACTTTTTTGACTTTTTTGGACTTTTGGAAGTCGATTTTCAGCTGCTGAAAACGCCGAAAAGTCGACTTTTGCTTTTGACTTTTTGATTTTTTTATTTGTCATATATTTATGGCTTAAAAGCAAATTAAGTTTCAGTCGATAACACAATAGAGAAAAATAAAGCCATTGTTGTCAACAAAATCGTTTAATAAGACATAAAATCCAAAAATGAGCGAAAAAAGCTCAAAAGGTTCGATTTGGATAAAATGTGCCCAATTGTAAAGGATGAGTAAGGGATTTTAAAAATAAATTGTGTAGTCACCCATTTCATTACATGGTGAGCATCAGGATACTAAAATAGAATACCTCAAGTACAAAAATTGGTTGTCACAACCATACATGGTTAACGCAAACATAAATCCAAAAAAATATGTTGCTCTTCGCTGCTTGGTAAAAAGTTGCAAACTCCAACAGAATGCTGGAAGAATAATATAGGGATCATATTATGATAATTTTTAAACATTTTCATAACCATAATATGATGATATTGGGATCCACTTGGAATCGTAATATGGTAATCTATTTACCATATTATGCTTAAGAAAGAGATACGAATATGTTTGTCGCAAACATAGTTATATGGTTGTCGCAAACATAGTTATATGGTTGTCGCAAACATAGTTATATGGTTGTTACAAACATAGTTATATGGTTGTTGCAAACATAAATCCAAAAATGTATGTTGCTCTTCGCTGCTTGGTAAAAAGTTGTATGGTGGTTTACAAGTGAAACCAAAATGTTCTTATTGTTAAACTTTCGCACTTTTTTCCACTGATTTTTTGCATCGTTTAATGGAATTTAGTTTTTAGAGCAGTATTTAAAAAACTGTGTAACTTTATGAAGTTCGAGGTATACCAAGTGGATGTCAGTGCAACAATAACGGGATAATAATATCACAAACTTATAAGGAATTGTCGTAAATTTATATAAAATGTATGTTTTTTTGGGTCTGTTATCACAATTATATTTGAAATTGAATAGCATATTGCGAGAATTGTGTATCTTTTTTTATTTTAATGTTTTTTTGTTTTAAAACATAGCTTGAGAGCACGTGTATATCTACTCGAGGGATTAAATTGATTAAGTGCAAACAATTTTAATATATTTCATTTCTAGCGGGTACAGCAGCAGATTTTTCCTAACACATTTCACTTTGTGACAACTAAAGAGCTGTAATAATTCCGCCGAAAGGCACATCGAATAAAAGATTTTAATGTGCTTAATACTAAAATCGAAAAGGCATTAAAGAATTTTAAGGACTTTAAATTTTATGAAGTAAACAAAATTTTTATAACCTCAAAAAGTGTTCTTATGAAAAATGTTTAGTTTTTCGATTTTTTAAAGAAAGTAATAAGTAACCCTAAACCCAACTAAATCTCATTAATCCGGCAAAAAATGCATATTTTCCAAAATAATCGCGTTTTTTTTAAGTTCCATTATACGGCAAAAAAATTAATTTCAATGTGTTTTTTAAGTTTTGGGTGGTGTGATATATATTTTGAAATGTGATAAATGTTTAACGTGGATGGCTAATATGTACATACGCAAAAGGTTATTCATTAGGGCTGTCAATTATCCGGCTTTTTTTTTGTTTTGTCGATTAAACGATCAAGAAAATTTTGATCGAACGATCAAACGATTAACTTTTTAAAATAGTTCGATAATCAAACTTATGACAAAGTGGAAAAATGGAAAAAGAAAAATTTTAGAGAAGTATTTTCTATGCATAAAAACACTTTAAAGAAAAATCATCATTAATTCTCTCAGAGTACGATCTCATTTTACCTACCGTAGAAATAAAAAAAATTAATTCTCAGTTTGAGTATGTTAGCACTCAAATTGTGAAGTTTGCTAATATTGGATGGTTTAAAATCGTGTTAGTTTAAAACGATAGCATGTTAGCACTTTAAGTATTAGTTAGTTCAAATCATATATCAACCCTTTGCTGCATTAAACTCGAGATTTAAAAAGGAGTAATATATTTTGTTAAAAAAAATACAAAAAAAAAAATACCTATTTCAGCGTTTGTATATGTTTTCAGTTTTAAGGATTTTATTGAAGGACAACGATTCGCAAAAAATTAAAACTAAAAATTAAAGGTCACTATTAATTAAAAAAGTTAAATTTTTGCCATTTTTGAAACATGTAACATAGCAAGTTTTTTACAAATATTATTAGTACAATTATCACTTAGTATATATGAAAATATTTTCCTATTTATTTCTTTTTACTACTTTGTTACATTTCTATAATGAATCGAAATAAAAAAAATATTACTTAACGAATTAAAAAAAAGAATATATATCGGGATTTTTACACTTTTATTACTTTTAACAACACGAAAAAACTTCCAGCTTTTCTCGTTTACGGAAGAATGAAAATTTGCAATTTTTTCTCATAAAAAAATATTTATTTCCAAATTTACCGTTACTTCAGAATTGATTGCTATTAAATATTAAAATTTAGTTAGTCTCAAATAATAATTGACAAAAACATTTCAGTTAGATTCATACACAAGGTTACACATATATTCAAAGTATTCGTTACATATATGTAACACTATGCAGTAAAGGATTAAAATTTTGTTAAAATTTCCAGGCTGTAACAAGTGGTTTTTTATTCGATTTTTTTTTATGTCCTACTCGAATTTTAGTAAAAAATATTTATAAAATTGGTAATTTATCCAAAGGTTTATTAAAAAAAAGTATTTTTTAAATTATTCGTTTTATTTAATTATTCGTCAAAATTTATTCGTTCTCCGAAAATCATGCTTTCTAAATTGTTTGTTCGAATTTTATTTTTGTTCGTCCGAATGATTTTTATTCGAGTGACAATCCTATTACTCATATCATACAAAATATAATTTTAAAAATGTTTTAGGTTTTTTTTTATTCGATTTTGTTATGTCCTAAACGAATTTTAGTAAAATAAAATTTATAAAATTGGTAATTTATCCAAAGCTTTATTACAAAAAAAATATTTTTTAAATTATTCGTTTTATTCGATTATTTGTCAAATTTCATACGAATTATTCGTTATTTGAAAATCATGTTTTAAAATTGTTTGTTCGTATTTAATTTTTGTTCGTTCGATTAATCGAATAGTTTTTATTCGAGTGACAATTCTATTACTCATATAATACAAAATACAATTTTAAAAATGTTTTAGGTTTTTATTATTCGATTGTTTTATGTAATACACTAATTTTAGTAACAAATATTTATAAAATTTGTAATTTTTTTTATTTTTTTTTTATTTTTTTTATAAAAAAAAAAGAGAAGCAACACTCAGGAAATTCTTCCTATTAACTAATGTGTTGCTTTCTTTGGAAAGGGGATAGTGGAGAGATGAAAAGTGGTGAAAGATGAAGGGCTTCAAATATGGCAACACTGTAATTGCGCGAGATGATAAGTCTTAGAACAGTTGTTGCTCGCCACTTGGAGAGTTGGCGAACCTATTGAAAACGAAGGTGGGCCATGCGATACATATAAGTGATAGAAAACTCATACATATTATTTTTCTAAATTGATGTTGTCGTCCCCGGGAATCGAACCCGGAACCATCTGTGTAACAGTCCAACGCGCTAACCATTACAACATTTCGCCCTACAATTTATCCAAGGTTTATTTAAAAAAAGTATTTTTTAAATTATTTGTTTTATACGATTATTCGTTAAAATTTAATCGAATTATTCGTTATTCGAAAATAATGCTTTTTAAATTTTTTGTTTGAATTTTATTTTTGTTCGTTCGATTAATCGAATAATTTTTATTCGATTGACAATCCTATTACGCATATAATACAAAATAAAATTTTAAAAATGTTTTAGGTTAAGTGTCGAAATTTTTCGAAATTCGTCATATGCAACCTAAAATTTATACTCGTACATGAGTAGAAGATCGAATCTCGATTAAATTTTTATAGTGTCTTTTTGGACTATAAAGTTTAAGGTGGCTGTTGCTTGTTGTCTTCTCTTGTTGTTATTATTATTTTTATAGAACTGAACAACAGCAGCAGCAGCCAGTGAACAGCAACAACAAAACCTAATAATAATGGTTTTTTGCATGCTGGGGAAACAACGCATACGGACACAATACGCCCAAAGCTACTGCTACCGTACCAAAGCTGATAATTTCAATTGATTAATTGCCAGTTTATGGCCTGCGCAAAAATTTATCTTTGCTAAGCAATCAGTTTTAGTTTTTTGCAGTTGTTTTTTCTGTATTGCTCGTAGTTTTTTATTTACTCCATCATCTTAAAATGTTAGTTGTTTAGTAGTTAATGCTGCTAAAATATTTTTTTTTACATTTCTTGATTATTTTTTGGTTCATAACATCCGCAGCTGAGTTTTATAGAAGAATTTTAATTTTTTTTTTGTGATTTTCAATTTAAATTGCTTTTATTAGTATGCATAACAATGCACTTTTTGGTGCTTTACTTTATTTTAACTGCATATAATCAAAAAATAACAGAAAATGTATATATTTTAGTTTAATTAACTATAACTCTCCTTAAAGTTCCAATTTTTCATCTATTCAATTTTAATAGATAAATATTTAACTTGATAATGGAAAAGTTAATGACCTTTAAGAGCTTAATATATTTTGAAATAGAAGATGCCGCTTACTGAATACAGGAGCAATTCATAACGATTTTCAAATAAAGATCTTTAAATTAATAAATTCCTTTAAAAAACCTTAAAATTTTAATTAAATTTGCTCATGATTTCGTCCTTTAAACCATTCTTTATGAATAAATTCACTTTTTTTAATAAATAAAATTTTTCACAAAAAGATTTCTTTTAGAATGAATCCTTAAACACTTTTTTAATTCAAATCTGTTACGAATTGGCTAAAAAGGTCTGTCTGGCATTAATTATTAGTGTCCGACCGAACAGTTCGGCCAAAAAACTATATTTTGTCGGTTTTTTGATATCTAGAGGCAATGATGACAAATTTTGGTATTGGAAACATGTTTGTTGAGCCGATTTATATCGATTTTGTGTATAAAATTTAAGAGAAAAGCCGAAGTTTAGCTATAAAGTTAAAAGTTCGGCCGCCGAACTATTTTCGATTTGGCCGAACTTTCTGAGGCCGAACAGTGAATTCATTGCTTAACTACAGACTTTTCTTCAGATTTGACACTCAAAATAGCATCTTATCAGTCCAATAAACATTTTTTCCATCCGCCAAATTTGTCCATATTGCTTTAAAATACCGAATACAGACCAAATGCATTTTCTGGCCGAACTGTTCGGTCGGACACTATTAATTATATAATAGAAAATATGTGTGATCTCTTCAATACAAGTTTGTGTCTAAATAATTTTCGGCTATTAATGTTTAAAATGGTCAGGACATTAACTTCATGCATTTATTAATTACATTTCAGGCCTAAAAATATGCAACACCATATTGCAAATAACTGCCATCAATTTAGTAGAAAATTTTAATGAATATATAAAATTTGTTGTTGCGTATCTAAAGTTCTGAAATTTAATTGTGCATGAATTTCCTGTCCCTGCAAATGGTTCTACACAAAAAGAATTCATCGGACGAGATTTAAAAAATTTTTTTCATTAAACTAATAAAGTTTTCTTCACAATGTAAATAAAAAATTTGTTAAACTTCAAGAAAAAGCTTCATAGTTTTTATGAAAATTTTTTAATGAAACTTTTTCATTAGGCGAATGAATTTTTTAATAAATAATATGAACATTTTCATTAAATTTTATGAAAACTGCATTAATTTAATGAAATGTTTCAATGGACAAATTCCAGTGACAATTCATAGATCTAATGCAAAAATTCATTGATATCATGCACATAATTCTTTCAGTGTAGACCCAAACATTTAACTACATTAAATTTGCTACATATTTATTAACTTTTAGCAACCATATTCTAGCAACACTGATTAATATTTAATATTAATATTCTTAACCAAAATAAATATTTATAATTAAGCATGAGCCCTTAAAATATGCAATAACAATTTTTCGATACTGCCGTGCTTCGATTTGCAATTAAATTTGGAAATGTGAAGAATATATAATAAATTAAAAAACACTTTTAGTTTACCCTCCGAAAAAAACAGAACTGGCATCTCGTAGTCCTAAAAGAGCAACCATTTATTTTCGACTGTACACAATCAAAATCAAGTAGAAAATTAAAGCAAATATTTAAAGCTTTCCCTTGCATATTTTAAGGGGTCAAACCCATTTCAATTCAGTGTAAATTAAATTACAAACACTTATGTTAGGTTGGCCCCCCAGATTTGAATATATACAGTGACTCACAGCTTATTTCGTGTGACTAAATTTTTAAAACATATTTGTTTATATTTTTAACATAATCCTAAATATTTAAAAAAATGAGACATATTTTTAAAGATATTTTATTTTTTATTATATTTACAAAAAAAAAACTTAAAAAAATTCATTAACAAAAAAAAAACGTAGAACATAAAAAAAAATTCATAAGAATTCAGCCTCACAGCCTATTTCGTGTACATATTATAAATATCTTATATTATATAGACAAAATAAAATTTTTTAAACAAAATAACAAAATTTTTTTCATATTTTAAAAAGAATTAGTATTTTGTAGGATAACCCTTTTGTTTAATAACTTCTTTAAGTCTAGATTGCATAGAATTAACAAGTTTTTGTGTGTAGTCAGTGGTTATTTTCTGCCATTCAATATTGAGTGCAATTTTTAAGTCCTGCTTATTGCTAATCTTATGATTTCGAATATTTCTCTCCAGAACACTCCATAGATTCTCAATGACATTTAAATCTGGCGATTGGGCGGGAGTATTAACGATGTGGGGACAGTTCCAAACTAACCATGTTTGTACAAGCTGCGACTTATGCTTGGGGTCGTTATCTTGGTAAAATCTAAAGCCTTCTCTAACACCCAGTTTCTCGGCACTTTGCAACAGGTTGTTTTTTAATAAGTCTAAATAAACATGTTTGTCCATCGTATCGTCGATAAAGACCAATTTTCCGACCCCAGCTGATGACATGCATCCCCACACCATCACATGGCCTCCGCCATGCTTTACTGTGCCACGTAAATTTTTAGGTTGCAGTTCCGTATTTGGTTTTCGCCAAACATATGACTTACCATCAGACCCAAAAAGGTTAAATTTGCTTTCATCAGCGAATATTACGGTGTTCCAGAAAGATTGATCTTTGTTTACGTGGTCCTTAGCGAACTTCAATCTACTCTTAAGATTTTTTGGGCTGATAAACGGCTTGTTCCGGGCTGTTCTTCCATGGAAATTATCATGACGCAGTATTCTTCTGATGCTTTCGCGATTACATGTCTTTCCCAGTGATATTTCTGCTTCTTTTGCCAGAGCTGGTGCGCTTAAATGGGGATCTTGTTTAATTTTTCGCAAGATCCAACGTTCGTCTGATTCCGTAAAAATTTTATTTGGGGCTTTTCGGATTTTATCAGCCACTCTATTTTCACGAACAAAGCGTTGTATTATATACTGAACTGTAGAAGCACTCAAGTTTACCATTTCGCCAATCTATTTTTGAGTTTTTCCATCTTTAAAATGCTGAATTACAACTTCACGCTTTTCTAATGTTGTTCGGCGACCCATGGTAAAAATTTAACTGATTATCATTCCAATTGAACTGATTATTATTTCAATTTGCATTTTTTCAATTTTTATTCCTTCATTCTATGCAAATTCTTCTTATTTAAAAATATAACAATTGATTTAATAACGGTAAATTCGTACACACGAAATAAGCTGTGAGATCACATTTCTATAAATTTTGTTGTTGGTCTGAATATTTTCTAAGCGTGCATTATTCTAACGGTTTTTTTCCAGTATTTATAATAAGAGATAATAATTCTCTTATAATCAATGATTTTTTTTGTTTTAATTGCATTAAATGAGAAAATATTGAGTAATGTTGTTTTAAAAATGATACACACGAAATAAGCTGTGAGCCACTGTATGTATGTTGTAAAGGACAAACAAATATTAGACACGTATTCTTTTTAGGAGCGCAATCTCAAGTTTAGGGGTTAAAAAGTGGGCTCCAAAATTACTGAATTTTACGTTTTTTAATATGTTTTTTCAAAACATGTATTTAAGCTTTGTATACTTTTCCAACAGTTGTTTATTCATTTCCACTCGTTTTTCCAAAACACATGTTTTGCAATCAGGTGTAAATTCTAAGAAAAACCACATGTTCACGCCGTGAACAATAGTTTTAATTGCCCATCCCTGGCTAACAGCATTGCCATATAAAATTTAGTTGTCAGCTGTGGGAGTGTAAACTGCAGCGTTAAAGGAGTTGTCAACAAAGAGAACAAATGAAAGTTCAAAAATTGTAAAATCATCAAGCTAACAACATCAGCAAACCGCGTTAGACCCTAAAACCATTTATATTTTTTTGTATCTAAATTGTGAAAAAAAGGAACTAAAAGTTAAAACTTATTTCTACAAAATTAAAACTGAAATCTAAAACTTATATATAAAAGTTAAACCTATATTAAAACTTAAATCTAAATTAAAGTTTAAACAAAAAAAAAAAAACTAAACTTAACCAACAAAATTTAATACCTAAAATTTGTATTAAAACTTAACCCTAAAGTGAAAAACTTAAAATTAAAGAAATTGTGAATTCTTTAAAACCAAAGAATTGAAATCTAAACCCCTAAAAATAAATTGTGAAATATTGAAAACTTATCCTAAAAACTTCTATTGGAAGTTAATAAAAACCCAATTTATATTATAAGGTTGTAAGAAAAATCCGCCATCTTTTTATTTATACGTTTTCCCTCGAAAAGAGTACATAAGAAGCCATCTTCTTTTTATTCCCTTAACCATCATCTATTCACCACATATTTATAATGCAGACTTAATTTTATAAAAAAATTTCAGATCGTGTTAGATATTTTGCATACAAAAAATGTGATTTCATATGGATAATTTTACAAATTTATTTTTCGAGCAGGATCCTTAAATTCTGGGAATTTCAAAAAATTTCCCGCTTCCTGGGCAATGAAAAAGTGCGTGATTTTGCATGCCCCAGTTTCAACTAATGGCAATGAAATTGTAATGGTAATGAAAAATTAAAAATTAAAAAGTATTCTTCAAATAAATGGAAATAAATAACACTTCACATATTAAGAACAAGGACTCAAAATAATTAATTATCATATTTGAAAGTTATTTTAAAAGTTAATTTATAATTATAATAGTGATTGATACTATAATGATTAATAATTATAATTATTAACCAGCAACGTAAAAAAATATTTCTTTACAATAATTGTTATTTTGCAGTTAATATCGAAAATATTTAGTTTGATCCTTGCTACAAACTATATTAAGAGTGATATGAACACAAAAATTCACCTAATATAAAATGTTTCTCTTGAAATTAAAACCAACGCATGCATAATTTCCCGACTAAAGTCGACTAGATGGCATAAATTTGTATTCTATTTTTTACTCATAACTATTATTAAACAATAAAAAATAAAATATTAATTGGACAGCAATAATTAGGTGTAAGGAAAAAATATAGAAATTGCTCATAATAGTTATAAATTAATTTTTTTTCTCATGAAACTTATTACAGTTATGTCTTTGATTAAGAACAAAGTTTGGTTTCTTTACAGTTATATTAGTTTTTTGTTTTTATATACATCGAGATTATTTTTATGTTATTTTCAATTTATAACGAGCTTTCAACCTCCGTATATTTACAAAAATAAAGCAAATCAAACATATTAGCTAGGTTGATACTAGTATTTCGATCTGGCTAAAGATCTCATCAGAACCCGAAGTTTTACAAAAGCTAGAGCCTCCACAACAGGCAGAACTTTAACAAAAAACCTATTAATAATCAATTTTGCTCCATTCTTGTCTTCTTTTCCTAATCATGACGTTACTAAACTTTGAAGACCAAAAATGTTCTATTTATATAAAAAATTTTTTAGTGTGTACTCTGGCTCAAGTAATATTTTTTACAGTTATATTAGTTTTTTGTTTTCATATACATCGAGATTATTTTTATGTTATTTTCAATTTATAACGAGCTTTCAACCTCTGTATACTTACAAAAATAAAGCAAATCAAACATATTAGCTAGGTTGATACTAGTGTTTCGATCTGGCTAAAGATCTCATCAGAACCCGAAGTTTTAGAAAGGCTTTTCATTGAAATCAAATAAGATTTTCGTCTGCTTATTTCAAAGCTGTTTTCCTAGTTTTTTTTTCCAGAACGTACCTTTTATATGAATTTCACGAAAGACGAAATTTGAAGAATTTGAAGAATTTTCGCTGTAGTTAATCGATTGTTAATTACAGGGCGTTAATATTAAATGGGACCTGTGTGTCCCATTAGAATTCTACGATTAACAGACACATATACAGGTTTAAGTACACTGAGAGAATTCTTCACTTTAGTAATGAATTTCTTCATAGTTTTAAAGAAAATTGTCACTAGAACTCTTCAATTGAAACTTTTCATAGAATCTATGAAATATAGGGTTGTAAAAGTATTGAGTATTTGTATATTAGATTCTCGATACTAACAAATTTTCCGGGTATCGATATTTTAGGGTTACATTTATTTGCACAATTTAGCTATAAAGCCCAGAATTTTGTTATTACTTTTGCGAAATTTTAGTCAATCTTCACTTTAGTGGAATTAATGTTCACTTTAGTGGAATTAATGAGAAATTGTTATGGAATTATCTTCGCCTTGATACCATTTGAAAATAATAATAATAACTGGAAAATTGTGCACTCAGAGAACTTCAGCTTTAAAAATATGTAGTTTGTATGTAGTTGTTTTAATGTAAATGTCAGTCATTTGTAGAACAAATTTCATGTTTTTATAAACCTTGTAGTTCATTTAAAAAAACAAACCACATCAAATGACTGTTTTATGATTTTACATTAATTCTTTACAGTTGTTTTTTGTTTTACAAAAATAAACAATAAAAATTTTTGTAATTTTTACTACAATTATGGTTAATTTTTTTGAACATTAAAAAACAAATGACAATCTTAATTGAATTTACTGAAATGTAAGTCGTCCTTTCTTTTACTGAAATTTCATTTGTTTTTAACTACATTTGCAGTGGTCTTTACTTACATAGTATTCTAAGTGTGATTTTAAAAGTTTTTGTTATAGTTTTAGAGCTTTAAACAAAGCGAAAGATTTAGTCGCAGCTATGAACAAATTACTGCCTGAATAATGCCAAAAATATTACTGTATTGATATAAAAACAAAAACTATTTGCAAAACAGAAGAGTTATCAGAAAATAAATGTATAAGTAGAAAGAACGTTAAAAACTTCAAAATGTTTAGTCTTATTAAATTTAATTAAGTTTAAATAATAGTCAAGCTCGAGGTCTATTTTTTTCAAACCTCGAGCTTGACTATTATTTAAACTTAATTACAACAAAAAGGTCGACAAATTAAAACTATTTAATTAATACTTATTAATTTTGTTAAAAAAAAAAAAAAATATGAACTAAAACAAAAACGCACAAATATATAATTAGAAAGAAGATTTTAATATATTCAAAACTAAAATTCAAAAAGTATTGAATAGCATCGAGTACTTAATTCAAAAGTATTGAGTCGTATCGTTTAATCACAAGTAGCAGGATTTTACAACACTAATGAATTAGTTCATTAAAGTCTATTCTTATGAAATGATTCAAGGAACAAATGTAAATCTTCATAAAATGATTGAATCATTCCGAAAATGAAGCACTTCATAGAATTTATAAAACAGTTTCATAAAATTCAAGCACCGTTTTTTTTTTTAATTAAAATTTTGATTCCCGAAATAGATCTATCAACACATTCCTGAAAGTGGTCAATTAATAAATGTGAAAACAAAAATTTTATAGATTATTTGTTAGGACAATATCCTAATAAAGAATTATAGAGTATGGCCTCGAAATTGAATAATTTTCATTTTCGTTGCACAATTAAAGGTCGACAAAAAAAAAACATAATTTTTATTTTTAATAAAAATTATATCAAACTTGCATAAAAGACAAAGTACGGTCTTGTTTACTACTCCCACTGTATATTTTGTTTTTAAACAAAACAAGTGTACAAATAAAAAGGGGAAAAAAACCAAATCGTTTATTGAATATCTACCAAAGGTAGACCTTACACACAAAAAACAAGTTTTCAATTTATTTTTTTTTGATCAATGGTGATAATCTTTAACTTCGAGCTCATATATTAGTTCTCATTTAGTGAGAAAACTAGTTTTTATCAATGCTTGATGTTTCGTATGTGATTGTTACCTCTTTCAAAACGTGTTCTGATGATGGGAACGTAGAAAATTCCCGAAATAGATCTATTAAAAACATTCCTGAAAGTAGTCAATGAATAAATTTGAAAACTAAAACTCTACAGATTATTTGTTAGGACAATATCCTAATAAAGAAATATAGAGTATGGCCTCGAACTTGAATAATTTTCATTTTCGTAGCACAATTAAAAGTCGACAAAAAAAACATAATTTTAATTTTTAATAAAAATTATATTCAAACTTGTATAAAAGACAAAGTACGGTCTTGTTTACTACTAACCCTTTAACATTTTGTTTCTGTCTAAAATTTATTTCCAACAATTTTTTTTTTTTTTGTAAGTGCTTGTAAATTGTAATTTTTCATATAAAGAGTTCTTTAAAAATAAAAATTATTTTGGAATTTCTTAAGCGAACACTTTTGTCTCTCAGTTAAAATCGATATAAATTATGTAAAATTGTAAAATCTTCGTAAAAATCACCAAGGCGTATGAGTAATATATAAATTTTCGTTAAGCCCTATCCAAACCACCATCGATAACGGTGAAAGTGATTTATTATAAATACAATTCAAAATTTACATTACTATACAGTTAATGGTATGAAAATAAATGAAAAACAATCAATCTTGCATATTGTGAAAAAAAAAACAATCATTTAACAATCTTACACAATAAAAGCCAAACCCATCTCTAGAAAATTCCCACATTTATCAATGCAACAAAGTATAAGGATTTGGTTTTTTTTTTTTTTTTTTTTTGGAAAATAAAAGCCAAATACCAATTCTATAGGCTGATACCAATGTAAACCAATCAACAGCAGCACTTGCAAAGAAAACCACAAAAAAACAAAGATAGAGAAACGGAGGAGAAATACAAAAAAAAAAACTAATTTAGCACACGTTTGTTAACAGTTTCAGGAGCTCATAAATCTTTTAAGCCTTAAACAAGCTCAACAAAAGTTTAAAAGAAAAAAAAATATACCACAAAAATGGGGTCATCATTGCATATGTATGGATGGACAAAATATAAAAGGCAAAATCAAACTAAAACCAATGAGGCTGAGTAATTTTATCTTCTTTTATATTCATTATATGATAATCATTATAAGCGGAATTACAAAAAGATCTAAAAGTTCAAAAGATTTTGCAGTTTCTTATGAAATTTTTGTATCATTATGTATGAATTTCTGGCAAAAGGATAAAAAGCATTGTTGTAATGACAACAACAACAACAACAACAACAACAACAACAACAAATAACAGGCAAATAAAATCTCCTGCTGAAAATTGGAAAGGTTAACCCAAAATGCATTTAAATTAAATGTCAATCAAATGTAACAAAAACAGAAATACAAAACTTTTTAGACCCAAAAATAACACAACAAAAAATGACTACCCAGTAAAAAAACGCTGCTTACGTGCAAGCAGGTTGGTAAGGGAGTAAGCCAAAAAGAATCCATTACAAACCTGCTAACATATGCTATGATTTTTATATGGCGAATTCCCACTTGGAAGCAATACTTTTGGACAAAATAAGAGCGGGTTTTAACGCTTATAAAATCCTGTGATTTCATGACTTTCAGTAAAATCATATTTAATGTCAACATTATTACAATTAAAAGTAATAATATGAATATTATAAAATGTATTTTACATAAAATTATACAGATATTAAATTGTTGTTGTTCAAATTTAAGACATATTAATAAAATAATTTCATAAATTTTTTTTACCGCACCACGAACAGTGGGAATGCTTCATACATTTCTTGGTAAAAAGTATAAGAGCTCGTAGAACATTGAAATTTGGCCCAAAGCCTTTCATTAACTCACTTAAGAAAAATTTTGAGTTTCATCAAAATTGACCACGCCCATCGCCCCCTCACCCATATAACCCGAAAAGATTTTTTCGCCCCAAATTTTGTATTTCTTAACCAAAAAACTTAAAATATGGCACAAGTGATCAGTGTTATAAAGTTTAGGCATCTGCAAAGTTTAATGGAAACCGACCATACCCATCGCCCCTCGCCTATATAACCCATAAAACACATGGGCCTAAAAGTATACACCATTTTATATCGTGTTTCATTGAATTACTGAAATTTCGTGTGACTTTTTTTATAAAATTTATTACTTTTTTAACATTAGCAAATAAAGGGTCCGCCAAATAACTTTTTTTTTTTTTTAAATGCTATAAAAAAAAAAAACTACTGAATATTTTCTCAAATTTCTTTTTTTATTTGAAAGTACAATCCTTCCGGTTAATAATGGAAAATAAATTCATTCAAATGGCTGCCTCGGCTGGCCATGCAGTAGCCTACACGATCGGTCCAATTTTTAAGCACATTTTCGATTGTGTGTAGCTGTATTTCACCAATGGCTTCCTGCTCCGTCCTGTTGAAACCAAATGTTGCCAATATACTCCTCTTCAATTTTTGTGAACAAAAATTCGTTCAACATGGCCCGATAACGATCGCCATTGACTGTAACGGCCTCTCCTTGCTCATTTCGAAGAAAAATGGCAATTTTCGCACACATTCTGCAACATTACCATGATTTTCAAAGTAATGTCGCAATATTTCCCAGCGTTGTTCAAGCATATATACAACCATATTCGTTCAGCGGAAGGATAAAACTAATTATCTGTCAAATCAGACATGAGCTAAGTGTTACCATTCACGAAATAAGCACTAGTTGAAAAAAAAAACGTTAGATGGCGGACCCTTTATTATCCGAAGAATACACTCCCACCTTTCATTTTTTGCAATCAGAACACAAAAGTCGATAAAGCTCACCTTTTTTTGTCCAAGAAATACTAAGAAACGCTGAATTTTTGAGTGCAATCATAAAAACCTGAATATTTTTTAAACTATTATTGTTATCCATTATTTTTTTTTCAAAACTAATGTTAAAATACTATGTTTTTTAAATATACTTACATCAAATAGATATGACAAAAAGAAATTATGGACCCGGACCATTGAAATGCATTAAAATCTCAGGCAGTTACTGCAGAGTTTCGTTTAGGTGACTGCCGCGTTATTTTGGACAAAAAAACGGACTTTTTGCCAGTAAAATCCCACTGTGCCACGTTCTAGCTCTTTAGAAACAAATTATGGACTTGTTAGCGCTGTGGTGTAATGGTTAGCGCGTTGGACTGTTACACAGATGTCCCGGGTTTGATTCCCGGTGACGGCAACATCAATTTACAAAAATAATATGTATGAGATTTCTATTCCTCATATGTAACGCAGCTCCCACCTTCGGTGTTCCCATAGCATTTAACCCCACCGAAGTAAAATAATGAATCAGGGCTAAGAACCAAAAAGCTTCAATAAGTTCGCCAACTCTCCATCAGGTGGCGAGCAACAACTGTTCTAAGACTTATCATCACGAGCAATCACAGTGTTGCCATGTTTGAACCCTTCATCTTTCCCCACCTTTCATCTCACCACTATCAATACATATCGGTACATATCGATTATAATCCACGATATGTAACTTTCTGCATTACAACCTGTATCCTTGTAAGGGAATAGGGTAAGCTGCTTACAACCTGAATCCGTGTAAGGGAAAACAGTAAATTTTTTTTGTTTATTTTTATACGAAAATTATTCGTTTATTTTGCTGCTTCTCAGTATAATGTTTATAGTATTATGCTTCTAAAAACACCAAAATTTTTTTACTGGGTATAAACTTAAAATTAAGCTTAAACTTGAAATGACATTATTCAACATGAATTCGAGATGCACGTCAATTCATCACAACACGCATGAGCGAACATAGTTTTTTTTTATGTTTTTCTTAAAGATATTTTGAAGGTTTATGCATTTTTTGGTGTTGTTGCAAAAAAAAAAATTTAATTTAAGGGAATGATTGGCTGAATCCCCGTGTCCACTCTCCCTTTACTGACATTGATGAGATTGTTTTGTGTTGTTGACGATGATATTAAAACAACAAACAACACACAAAAAGTAAAGGAAGATTCACATAATGTTGCTTGTTATGTATTTTCTGCAACAACAGCAACAACTACAACAACAACACCTTGAATGCCATCCTACTACACCCAACCATGGCTAATGTATTTATGAAAAGTTTCAAGATAAAAACAGTCGCCAACATCATGATATTTTGATTATTATGATGCCTCAATGATCAAGGAAGGAAATCTTTGTTGTTGCTTGTTTTTTTAATTTTAAGTAGAGTTTTTGATGTGAATTGGGTTTCTTGAATTTTTACTGATGATGATGCACTTGTGTCATTTCAAAAAAAAAAAAACAACAACAAAATTTTAAGATTTTTTTATATTTTTATATTTTTGACAGCAATTAAAATCAGTATAAATTTGATCTTGTTTATTAGACATTAACCCTTTAATTTTTTTTTTTGTTAACCCATTAACGCCCAAATGAAATCTGGTCAATAGAATTCAGTGAAACTATATGTGTATGATAAAAAGCGTCAAATAGGATAAATTGAAATCAAAATTGAGAAAAGAGCTCACCTAACCGAACCGTTGCGAGATTCGGAATTGTAAAACTTAATTCCACAAGTTTAATCAGTGCCTGAATATACATATAGTTAATATTACTAGCCTAGTTAGTAGCATGCTGGCTTATCAGTGCGGGGGTCGTGGGTTCGATTTTCACCAGAGACACTGGTATGTTTTCGCTACAACGCGCCGAAAGCCATAGAAGCTAGTACTCGGTTAGGGTAATAGGATATAATTTGTAATTATATGATTATTAAGTAATAAAAAAGCAAAAAAAAAATAATATTAATAATGCATATCGTATCAGTTTTATTAAGACAATTAAAAATTGTAATTTTTTCTTTGTTAAAAATTTTGCCATAATTAAATTTTTTCATTTGCTAAAAAAATATACGAGAATTTAAACTACCCGATTAAAAAAAATGTATATGATGCTTTATATAATCATACGTAATTTAATATGTGTCTTTATACAGTTTTATAAAGGGTCCGCCAAATAACTTTTTTTATTAAAAAATGCTATAAAAAAAACTACTGAATATTTTCTCAAATTTCTTTTTTTATTTGAAAGTACAATCCTTCCGGTTAATAATGGAAAATAATTTCATTCAAATGGCTGCCTCGGCTGTCCATGCAGTAGCCTACACGATCGGTCCAGTTTTTAAGCACATTATGGCCCAATTATGCCTCTGGACCAAAATCCGCACCAAACAGTGACTCGTTTTGGGTGTATCGGCTTTTCAATGTCTGCGTGCTGGTTTTCTTTGCCCCATATGCGACAATTTTGCATGTTTACATACCCGCCAAGATCAAAATGAGCTTCATCTGAAAAGATGATTTTTTTTGGCAAAATCGGCATCTTCTGTAAGTCAATCGCAGGCCCACTTAACGAAGCGAAAACGCATTGGATGGTCAGTTGGCTTCAACTCCTGAACCAATTGGATTTTGTATGGCGTCATACCAAGGTCTTTATGCAAAATTCGTCTCAATGATGTCTCCGAAATGTTCAATTGTTGAGAACGACGGTGAATTGATGTTGATGGCGCTTCACGCACACTTTCTGCCACAGCAGCAATATTCTCGGGTGTACGCACTGTTTTTGGATTTTCACGCTTTGGTTTATCGATGAGGATGCCAGTTTCTTTCACTTTTTTCACAAGATAACGAACATACGGACCATATTCGTCCAGCGGAAGGATAAAACTAATTATCTGTCAAATCAGACATGAGCTAAGTGTTACCATTCACAAAATAAGCACTAGTTGAAAAAAAAAGTTAGATGGCGGACCCTTTATGAGAAATGTGCGCATATAATTATGTAAATTTGCATTAGTTTAGTTATAATTTAATACTATCGGATTATATTATATTTGAATAATAGCGTGATACATTTAAATCCGACTTTATATAATGTTATAAAATTATATCTGAACTGATACAAACATATAACAAATCAGTTATAGTTTAAACCAAATTTATTTGCACTAAAAAATTCATTGAAATCCTATATATTTGCAGAAATAACTATCTGAAAATAGGGGTTTTGCTATAACGTTATTAATCCTTTCAGACCTTAGTTACTCGCACAAAGTTCACGACTTTATAAGTTGTGGAAACATTTTTAGAAAATTCCTTTCAATTTGGAAATTTTATTCATTCACAAAATGTCATAGGAAGTGCTTCAATGTAATATATAATTATACCTAAATGAAGATTGACAAATTTCCTTGTTTGACTCTGTCTGTATAAGGTAATATACAATTTTATCCAAAATTAAATTGTGTTTTTCTTAAACATGATATAATATCTAAATATACATAATTTTTGTATTTTGGAATGTCTGCACTCATAGAAATTAACCTGTAAAAATAACAGAAAAATCTACTAAAAATTAGTTAAAAATTACCTTGCAGAAAAATCTGCTAAATTTAGCAGATTCTTTTTGCTAAATATTAGTAAAATAAGAACAGCACAAATAAATCTGTTAAATTTACAAAATTTTATTTTTGAAATGTTGAGGTTAAGAAGAATAAACGTTTTCTCTAAAAATTATAAACACTATTAATTTTTAAAACAGACTAGACTAGTTTCTGTTTCTTTTTTATGAAAAGGTGTCATCAGTGATTTTCCATTTAAATTGTATTATTTGTCTGTTATAATTGTAAGATTGTCTCTATATGATAAATTTTTCAACAACCTGCAACTATAAGAATCAAACCTGCGCTCTTCTTACATTACAAACGTAACAATACGAAGTCATGACCGTTTAGCGATCACACCCAAGTATGGCCTCGAATGTAATGCAGCTAAATTGCAATTTTCTTTCCTATTAGTTTTAGTGTTATTGTATATTCTACTCAGAAGTGACAACACTAACAACAAAAATATTCTATTTTTAGATTTTTGTTTATTTTTCTAATCTCCTCCGTCTCTATTTCACAATGTAAACTTGGATAAGCTCCTTCTACTTCCTGAGATATGTCCATCCCGGACAGGGTTACTTTCACAAAATACGGCAAAAAAGGCCTATTTTGAAATTAAAAATTAACCCCTGAAACCCCACCCACATATATGATTGATGCATTAATCTGCTAGAGAATCTTCCAAAGAAGATATTGATACCATAATATTGGATAAGCTCCTCCTACTTCCTGAGATATGTCCATCCCGGACAGGGTTACTTTCACAAAATACGGCTAAAAAGCCCGCGGAGGAGGCTAGCGCCTCCTCCTGGTTTTTACGTTCAGTGTTGAGTTATGTGAATTTTAGTTAATTGAAAGAAGCATTTTTTCTGTAAAATTAGCAAAAATAAAATGGTACCAAATATTTGTAGACTCAAAATACGAGTAGCAACCAAAAACTGTAATATTAACATAATGTTTGCTACACCCAGAAAAAGCATTGGTTGGCATTTGGACGAAACCATTAAAATTTGTTTGATAGGACGTTATTTTATTTGGAACTACCTATAATCGATTAATAAAGCAAAACTACTGCACTGGAAATTAAAAAGAGGGAAAATTAAATAAAAATCAATCCATTTATCTAATTAATGGTATTTCCAATGAACTTTTCAAATTAAATTCAGTTAGTAATTGTGTACGGTAGAAGCCACAATTAAAACTATGATAATACAAGAGAATTGGTACCATCTACCAAACTACACAAATAACTGTTATGTATAATTTTTTTTAGTGTATAACTTCATTTTTTGTTTAAAACAAATCTTTGATTGGTTTAACTAAATTTTTAATCAGAAGTTTTAATCGACTCAATTTAATTTAATGAAATTTTTAATATTATTTTTTATTGATCCCACAGTTTGACAAAAGGATTTAAAATTTCTTTTAAAATTATTAAAAAAACAATCAATTTCAAATAAACTTATAAGCCATAAATTACATAGATTTCAAACTCTTTGACATTAGCTGTCAGTGCACGTAACTAATGATAATGTGTTGGACATATCGCACACCTACTTCAAAAGTGACACAACTCAAAATTTTTAATTTTTCAGAAATTGAAAAAAAAAAAATTTGCAACTTTATACCAATTGAAACATAAAGAAAGACATAACTGTTTTTTAGCAACAGTTAACAACAACAAAATACACTGATATTTTTTTTATATATAAACAAGTGTATTGTGCATAGTTTAAACACATAAACCCGAAAAATTCAAATTTTGAATTAAGTCTCTTTTGAACTAGGTGTGCGATATGTGGTATACCTATACAAAAAATATTTGAATGTGTAGGACAAAATGCGTTTGTTCATAAAAGAAGAAGAGTTTGAAATCTATGTTATCTTTGTCAGTATATCCTTAAGATTAAATAGTTTCTTAATTAATTCTCTGAAATTCATTTTTCTTCAGCCGGATGTTGTTTTTTTTAAAAAAAAGTATATACTAAAACACTATAAAAATCATTCAATTTAATGGAAACAACACCTTTTGAACAACATTTACAATAACTCTTTTTCTACCATATTAATAATAATGCAACTCTAATTTGCATACTCATCATATAAAAATCCAACTAAAAGAAGATATTAAAACAAGCATTAGAGTCTAACAGACGCTGGACTACAACAACAACAAAAAAACTGAAACAAAATCAATGGCCAATAAAATGAAAATTTTCTAGCTCAACAGCAACAACATCGTACCCAGTACACAATATATATTTTTTTTAATTTACGACTTTTTCAAAGCATAACAGTCAATGACAGCTATAAATGCAACAAATATTGCCAATAGAGGTTCAAGTCTAAAGATGAGGTTTAAATACTTTGAGGGAAAACATTTGAGTCCAAAAGAAAAAAGAAAAATAAACTAGACAACAGGATTCAGGAAAGAATATATTTAGAAGATGATGATGAAGAAGAAGAAAAAGTTACAAATACACACACTCTTTAAGACTGAAACATCATTGACTTCAATTACTTAAGTTTTTTTTTAATTTAAATAACTGTAGGAGTTGGGGTGTAATATTTAGCGCGTTGGACTGTTACACAGATGGTCCCGGGTTCGATTCCCGGTGACGACAACATCAATTTAGAAAAATAATATGTATGAGTTTTCTATCACTTATATGTATCACTGCGCCCACCTTCGGTGTTCCCATAGCACTTAACCCCACCGAAGTAAAATAATGAAGCAGGGCTATGAAACAAAAAGCTTCAATACACTCGCCAACTCTACATCAGGTGGCGAGCAACAACTGTTCTAAGACTTATCTACTCGCGCAATTACAGTGTTGCTATGTTTGAAGCCCTTCATCTTTCACCACCTTTCATCTCTCCACTATCCCCTTTCCAAAGAAAGCAACACATTAACTGATAGAAAGAATTTCCTGAGTGTTGCTTCTCTTTAAAAAAAAAAAAAATATCTATATTTTCGCCTCATACCAACACCTGACTAAAGTCCCTAAAGTCAAGTATGTCTCATCCTTAATACAACTGACAACCATCTTAAAAATGCATTAATTCTTCTTAGAAGTATTTATTAAAAAAAAGAAGAGTAAAGAAATTGTACGACATCAAATGGAAATTTTTTAATTGATGTTACATTGAAAACCAAAAAAGAAAAAACAAGCATTTTCTAGAAAAATTGATGGTAGTCGCTGTCGTAGTTAGAGTATTTGGTAGTTTAATGTTGCTAAAAGGATGCAGCTAATATATATAAAAATATGCAAAAATATAAAACTTGATGCGTGTTTTTGCATTTGAATTATTGCATGCTATTTTATAAAAATAACAATAACAACAACGGGATAAGAATTTTATAGCAACAAAAAAAAGAGCGGTTTAAAGCATTTCTTTGATACCCTTCATAATTTTCTTGTAAAATCTAGAGGAACATTTTTCACTTTATTCCGAAATTTTTATTTTTTTAGATTTAATAAATAATTTTGCACAGGCAGCTCATACTGTTGACTTTCGGAAAATTTGCTAACTTTTAGTGAAGTTTTATCTAAAGGTATATTATAGCATTGCAAACAAAAACCAAATTCAAACGCCGAAAGACCTTTATCATTGGGTTTCACAAACTTATAAGACATCCATAGAAGTTGCTTATGCAGACGCGGACGACTAGAACAAAACAAAAGAAGAGCTATTTTCAAGGTCTAAAAATGCTAAAAGTATTACAGGAACTCAAAGCTTCCATTTTTGTATACCTTAAGATGAAACTTCACTAAAAGTTAGCATAAATTCCGAAAGTCAACAGTATAAGCTGCGTAAAATTATATATTAAATCTAAAAAAATAAAAAACTTACCAAGGGTAAGTCCATATTTTGGGGGTGTCTGAAAAATTTTATAATACGATTCTTGTTCTAATCTATTAGAATTACAAAAAAATCTGTATAACTTTCAAAGTATAGCTACTTTATTTTTTTGTCACACAATGATATCAAAATATAAGGAAGTTAACAAGAGATGCATTTACTTATAAAAATTTAAAAAAAAAAAAAAAAAACGACATTTTAGTTTTAAAAAAATTCTTTTTTTGGAAAAAAACACTTGGCCTTTCAAGTGTTTTCCCAGTTTAAAGTTTTATTTTTGGCAAAAAATAAAATTTCAGTGTAATATAAAATTTTTACAGTGTATGTTTTCGAAAGCTAATTACCTTTCTAATGGTACCAAAATCTTTGAAATCGGTTCAGCCATTCCGTAATTTTTTCAAAAACTTCGATACCTTGCTACGCCCACATATTTTCAAAAATGCAATTTCTAAATATGAGGTTGTGTTTGTATAGGTAAAATGTAGCTGTATGTAAAATTTCAACAAATTCTGAGAGGGTCGGGTTCAACGCATATCGGTTTTGATATGAAATTCATCATATGACCCTATAGGTAGGGTCATGGAAATACATTTTTAAGATGCGTGCGTTAAGAACGGCCATCATAGTTAGAGTTAAGCTTCGGCAAATAAACAATATATAAAGTAATTTAAAAAGGGATTTCGAAGTCTTTTCCTTAAAATATCGCTTGCGACAATCAACATGTTTCCCACTTTACCACATATGACACTATAATTTAAGTTAAACGCTTTTACCAAAACACTAATTTTGAACTAACTTTAGCTTAATTACGTTGCTAACAAAATTGTGCTGATCAACATATTAGACACACATAGATGTCGCAGCTTGTATGGACGAAATAGATAAAAAACAAAATATACAAACAAATACAATCATTATAAGGCTTAAACCCAATGCAAGCGAGATTCATTTCGTTCATTTAATATATTCTTTTGTATACTACACATCAGACATGCATGTTCACATTATAAAAATATAAATAAAACGATAAATAAATCAAATAAACTAATTTAAATTACTAAATGAATGACATTATGATAAATTGGAAAATTGAAGATGCAGGCAAAAATAAAATACTCTTTGGTGCTACTGTACAAAACAATATTTTGATAAATGGAGGAATAACATATAAAATACGCTTTGTTGCAACTGTACAAAATAATAAATTCCAGTCTCAGGCAGTTGTTTTTAAAAGATAAAGGGGTTTTATGATATTAATAGATATTTTGAATATTTCTTTTTTATATTTTGGAATTATTTTCCTTTGAAAAATGTAAAATTATGTCATACATACATATACATACCTTCATGTAAGTAATTGGAAATTATTATGTTTTGAGGTAATATTTATATATGTAATCATCCATGTCTATACATTTTCATACATGGTCATATGAGTGCATTAATGAAAATTGAGGTAACATTTATATATATGATCATATATGAACTCTTATGAACATATATGAATCCTATATGGTGGCATATGTACATGTATGACCTCGAATCACTTCATATATTAGCATGGATTAGTTCATACATATTCATAAATGGATGCAAATATGTTAATTTTTAACCGGGAAGCTAAGATATGATGTGATATGAAATTGTTTATGTGACTATATATGTTTATATGTACCCATATCGGAACTTTTTTCATCGGTTTAATGAAAAAAATATATGTCCAAATATAAGTCCTTATTGGGTACATAGAGTCACATATGATTGCTCTTTGCACAAAATTGATGTCATATACTTCCACATTTGTCCATATATGAGCACCTTTTGAGTATATGAAATATCATATACTTCCATATAAAGGGTGTTTTTTTACAGGTATAGAACTTTAAATCGGCAAGTATAGAACTTTTGAACTGGCGGCCATTTTGTCAGCTGTCGATTTATGTTTAGTTTGATTTGGTATTTCAACATGAATGGACTGACGCCTGAATAACGCTTCCAAATTGTGCAAATTTATTTTGAAAATTATGGTTCTGTTCGAAATACGTATCGCACACTACGTCCATTTTACGGTCAACATAATCGTACATCAGAGCAATTAAATTGACTAACTATCGAACGCTTTCGCACCACGTTTACTCTAAACGATAATATGCATCCACAGAGACATTGTACAGTGCGTACAGGAGAAGTCATTGCTGTTGTAGAGCCTAGCGTAGAGATCAGTCTATCCGCCATCGTGCGCAGGAATTGGATATGTATAGAGCCATGATTACTGACTTTTTTGTTCATCAATTGAACAACCATAATGTGCATTAGCTGTGGCTTCAACAAGACGGCGCACCATGTGTGATATCATGCTCGTGCCACAATTGATTTATTGAAGGAAACGTTTGGTAACCGCATTGTTTCACATTTCGGACCCGAGAATTGGTCTCCAAGATCATGAGATTTAACGCCGCTGCACTATTTTCTGTGGGGATACGTGAAGTCGCTAGTCTACGCCGATAAGCCCGAAACGATTGAGCACTTGGAGGACAACATTCGCCGTGTTATTGCCAATTTAAGGCCACAAATGTTGGAAAAAGTCGTCGAAAATTGGACCTCCAGATTAAACTACGTCCAAGTCAGCCATGGCGGTCATATGCCAGAAGTCATATTTAAATTATAATGCCAGAAGATTATCTTTCGAATAAAGTAAATTTCATGTCAATTTAAAAAATTCATCTTTGTTTTATTTCATTTCAAAGTTCTATATCTCTATAAAAAAAACACAATTTATGTTCATATATGAAACGCTTTATATGAGTACCGTTTGCATATATGGGATCACATACACTTCCATACACTTCCATATATGCTCATATATGAAACATATATGTCCATGTATGCAAACATATTTGAGCATATACGAACATATTTGAACATATATGAACTTTATTAACCGGGTTCACAAATTTTCTATTTAAACGTTTTTCGAAAAGCTCTTTCGTCAATTGAAATTATTCTTTTCAATTGACGAATTATTAATTGCAATAAATTCAAAATCGTTGACATTGATCAATTAAATCAACTCCTTAAAATCATTATCATTAATTAAGAATAATTTCATTACAATTGCTATTATAAATTAGTAGTCCACTCTACTAAATTGTCCCATGTATGGTCTACGTATAACTTAATGTGTTACATACGACATGACAAACTTATATGCACAAACAGTTAGAACTCTCCCATAAATAAAGTAGGGTATAAAGACTTACTAACAGACGGCCGTTCAGACAAACAAACCATCAGAATGTTTGTCTGTCTTACTTCTGGAAGCGTACTACAAACGCAACGAATTAATTATCGCACGCGTATTCAATGTCAGCTTTGCATGCATATCATTCACTTGAGGGGAAAATATCTTTTTCCATGTAGCCACACGACTAAAAAGGAGAGCATTTCATTTAGAATTTTTATTTTTTGAGACCATTTGCCTGGATTGTTAACTTTACATGTATTTACTACTTACTGGTAAGTTTGTGTGTCGTTTTTAAAAATTTTAAATATTTTAAAATACAGTACGTTGACCTAGTTTGTTTAGTCAATGTTTTTTATATCTAACGGTATTTTATAAAGCTCTATAAAAAAAAAAAAAAAACTATCTTTGGTTTGTAAAATGGTCGGTCGTCTCAAATCAAGACTTTTTTTTTTTAACGAGTTGAATAATTTATATACCAAAAATAATACATAGAAAAAAACATAGAATCTAATGTCATAACATGCGTTGCAAAGATTTTTCTTACCCTATGCTTCCTTCCTTTTGGTTTATGGTTAATTTGAATTTCATTTTAAACTTTTTTGTTAAAATTTTTTTTTTTGTTTCATTGTGTGCCAAAACTTTTTTTTCGACTGACTTTAATAAACGAAAAACATGTCAAGTGTCATAGTGGTCAACTAGGAGACACCAAGCAATATGTTGAGATAAATTTTCCAAGCGTCAAAGACCATGTCTAGTAAAGAATACAAAAATTCTATTGGTCCAACTGTCTTTCAGTGAGTGTTTTTTTGTATGTGTGTGAACGCGTGACAAAAGACACATGTGCTTTTACTCCTCGCCCAAAAAAATAGACAGACAAACAAACAAACAAACGAGCAACAACATCATCATATTTGAAATAAGAAAAAAAAAACAAACCTAATCATGTTTTCCACGATTCTATGAAAATGTAATTTGTCGCTGTCCAGGCTATGTCAATAATTGTGTGCATGGTATAAAGTTAGTTGGTTAGTTTAACTGGAATATATGATGAATTTCAAAAATGTTCGATACTTAGAGATTTTCCAAATGTTGTTTGTATCCTTGTGTACACCAAGGATATTATGTATGTAAACACGACAACAATTGTAACACACGAAAACAAATAAAATTTCACTTGAAGAAAGGACGACTAATATTTCATTAAATTCAACTAACATTTGTCATTTGTTTTTACTGTTTAAACAATTACTAAACATTGTTGTAAACATATGTTAGTAAAAAATAAACAAACATTTACTTTTTTTATATAAAAAAAAGCGACTGTAAAAAATTAATGTAAAATTATAAAACAGTCATTTGATGTGGTTTGTTTTTTAAATGAACTACAAGGTTAGTAAAAAATGAAATTTGTTCTACAAATGACTGACATTTACATTAAAAATAAAGAAACTGTAAAGAAACTGTTTAAAAACCCAAACAAGCATGTTTAAGCATGTCAAATACATTCGCGTTAATCATTTATCTTTAACGGCGTAAAAATTATGGCGATTTAAAGTTTCAAGCACATTAAAAATATTAATATTACAGTTTTTCTTAGATTTAGTTAAAGCTACATCAATTTTTAGATCTCATTGCATTTATTACATTTCAAAATATATACTACACCACCAAAAAATATAAAAATACACTCAAAACTATTTTTTGTCATATACTAGAACTTAACAAGAAAACCGCGATTATTTTGGTAAACACACATTTTTTTTTAGTTGGGTTTATTAGGGTTACTTTTGTAGGAGTTTATATTAAATTCTTTTAAATTCCCAAAATTAAAATTTTTTTATAAGTACGCTTTTTGAGGTTATAAAAATTTATTTTCCTGCATAAAATTTAAGGTCCTTAAAATTTGTTGATTGTTGAGACTTGGGCGACGTCAATTACATTTCACAATCATTCACTTGTGAAATTTTTCTATATCATCAATAATTTCAGACCTTTGCTCACACCTGTGGGCTTAAGCGCATTCTTGGAAAATTTTCAATTTTCTCGATCCCAGACATAATACTAATGTTTGTGTATTGATTTACAGGTCAATTAGTTTTTTATATCTAATTGCTCTGTAATTAAATATCCAGACTTTGTTACTAATTCCCATGTTTGGTATTAAAAATTTACAAAGTTTCCAAGGATGCATTTACGCTTACAAGTGTGAGCGTAGGTCTGATGTTATTAATGATATAACAAGTTTATCTAGTGAATGATTGTGAAATCTGATACCAAAAAGGACGCCAAGTCTGATACCAAAAATGTTATAACTTTGTATTAAAAATACAAAAATTGTTTTTTTGGACTATCTATATTTTCATATATTTAGTAAGAACACAATATTGTCATAGTAGATTTTATTTGTTGCTTTTGTAGACAGTACAATTGCGTATGCAGATCGCCCTAATCCTCAGTTATCTCCAACTCAGTTATCTCAAACTCAGACTGAGACATAACATACAGCCGACAAAATCAACTTTACGAGAATTTTGTCTGCCTTAGTGTATACACTGGCTGATTTGGTAAACCTAATACATACATGGGAATTTTTCATTACCATTGAAATTTCATTACTATTGTATTTTTTAGTTTATTTTCAACTGTTGAAAAATTAATTGACAAAATCGATAAAAAAAAAACAATAGATTGTTTTCATTTATTTCAACACTCAATATATTATAACAACTTTACCGATTAAATTTTTAAATAACTGTTGAACTTTTATTTAAAAGTTCTTTTGAGTGTATTTTTTTTTAGATTTTTTTTTTTATTTCGAAGCGGTATGAAATAAAACAAGAAATGAGTGGAATTGGTGTGTTTTATATTGGGAACGAAATTTAATGGAACGGAGAGTTAGTGGAATTTAAAAACTAAACATGAAGAACGATATGGAATAGGGAACGAGTGGAATTGGAACATTAATTATAGGTAACGAAATTGTATTGGACTGGGGACAAACTTTGTTTTATCGGAGTATCAAAATTTATATTAAAAATAAAAAAATAAAAAAGTCACCCTGTGGCCGCTTTGTAAAACATGGAATTCTCGGGATATTTCCCGGACCAAGCCTATTTGTATTAATACTCCTATGGAGTAAACATTTTCTCCGTTTTGCCATATATTGTTTAATTTTAGAGATAACGGCCATTTAAAAACACAAGATTTTATAAAATGGCTAGTATCTCAAAAACTAAACGAGATGCCGAAAATCGGACACAATTTTTTCAAAACTTGACTGATATAACACATGCCGATAATGCATATGTGCTAAGTGTTCCGATTCTCTACCCTAGCCCATTTTTTTTTTTTTTTATCAGGATGTGTTAATACTTCTGTGGAGCAAAAATACAAATTGACGAAAGTTTAAAAATCGGAAAGTTTTGGAAATTGCTTTTTAGTGAATGTATTTCCCAAGTCTAGTGAGTCTATTTTGTATTGGTTTGGACCTGAAAGTTAAAAGATTTCGGCAAAAAAAAAAAATGAAATGAATAAAAAAAACTCTTATAAGTTGCAAGTAATTTTTTAATTTTTCGATTTTTAAGTGAAGTCTTTGCAGTGTGAAACTCTTGAAGTATAGTTACGCTAACACTGTCCGAGGTTCCTCTCAATGCATAAAACATTAACTCATTATTGACACAGTGTTAATTTTTTTGATGGGATCTTTTTCAAAAATTATTTATTTTTATTTTTGTTAAATTGATGAGAAAATGTGAAAATGTATTTATCTGCTAAAAATTAGTTCATCGATTGCATGTAATTTTTGGAAATCTGACCGAAATTGTAATATACACAAAGTCTAGAATATTCCAAATGTATTGCCTTTTCACTCAAAACATAAATAATGGCTGGTTTTTAGTTAAATATTACTAAACTTACAAAAATTATATTATGGATACCATATGACAATTTTCAAAAATGGTCAAAAAACACGATATTTTTTTAAACAATTTTAAAAATCGGTCAACCTAAAAAAAATAATTTTTTATATATTTTTTGAAGAAATATTTATTCACAAAATTATGCAAAATTAAAATTTTTAAAATATCTTCAACCGTTTACGATTTATATTCTGTCAAAGTTTCAGCTTTGTTTTTTTATTTTTTCCGTAGGGGGCGCTTTAAGGCAAAAAAGTTAAGAAAATTTCTTAACGAAGCATCGTTCTATATAGCTGCAACGTTTGGTTAAAAAATGTCCAGCGGATCTATGACGTGCCATTAATGAGTAAACCAATAAGTTTAATAAGTTTCAGTTTCAATAGGTGTCGAAATTTTTTGAACTAGCTCATATATTTGCTAGGTTTGTTAAAAATATAAACAAAATCTAGTCATAATTTCTAGGACTGCGTTTTATTTTTCGTTTATTTTCTTAATAAACGCATATAAAATACAGCTAATAGCAAACAATTGGCCATAAACACAAAATTTTAAATTTTGCATGCCCAAGCAACTCTCATTCATACTGACACCTTCTTTTTTTTTTTGGCCACAGGAATATATAATAAACATGCTAAGCTTTCACTTGCGATATGTTACAAACTAAAATGTAAAAGAAAAAAATTAAATAAACCTTAAATTTAACACATATGAAAGAACAATACAATACAAGGAAAATTGTTTGTTAAACAACAAAAAAAAGAAATGGAATGGAATGAAATGAAATACACCACAATTGCACTATGGTTTCAAAGATAACATTTCTTGTCCAAAATTAAATTTTTCTCACATTCTCTTCTTGATTCTTTATTGTTGCAATCTAATAATATACACTTCAAAAGAACAGAAAACTGATTTTGTTTTTGCAAATACTCATTTAACTTTATAATACAATAAACTGAAGTTTATAAGTAAATCTAATATTTAATATGAAAAACAAAATCAAATGTTAATATAATATTAATTTTGTATCAAAAAAGTGAAACAAAAATTGGTTAAAAAAAGTCAAAATAAAAAGTTATATCTCATATACAAAATCAGAACTCATTTGATTTAGATCGATATTTATTCTTATCCAAGTTTATCTCAAAATTGGAGTATCCAATAATATCCGATAAAATCCCTTAAATATATTACTGGATTAAATTACATCAAAATTTATCTCATAATTGGGGGATCCAATAATATCTAATTTAAGATCCTGATAGATCCCAAAAAATACCATGGGATTAATTTAGATTTAATTGAGTATAGTTAGGTCCAAAAGTATAAGTAATTTTGGTGAATCGAATGAGATATTATAAGATCAAATTGGATAAACTTAAATCCTATGACAAATATTCAAAAAAAAAATTTTCAAAAATAATTTACACATCTGGCGCATATACAATATATGGGGTTATATATAACAATATGTAATTATTTCTTATACGCATAGAAAATACTAACCACATGTAATCTTACCTCAAACTAAATTGTTAATCTTGTGTCATATATGGAATCTTATATAATTATATCTTACATCTTGTTGTTTTAATTTGGCCAAGTGTCACTTATTTTGGTTTACAGTTTCCTTTATTAAGCCATTTAGGCCTATTTGTTGTTGAGGTAAATAAAAAAAAATGAATTACATATTTTTCCTTCATTTAATGTCTTATATAATTATATATATATATATATATATATAGATATATATATATATATATATGTTTTACTTTTAAATTTTAAAAATTAAAACCAAAAGTTTATTTTTCGATCTTTTATCATACATTATGATGTGTGCAAGATTATTCGAGTTCAAGATCATTTTTGAGTAATAAATAAATATTGCACGGTTTTTTGTTTAACAAAAAACAAATGATCTTGAACTCGAATAATCTTGCTCACATCATAATGTATATATATATATATATATATATAAGATTGTGTTATACATATGACACCATATATAAGCATATCTTATATTCTATCTGAAATTATTTAGCTTATATTGCATATGTGATTAGATATTATTATGTGAATGTTCTATTATATATGATATATATTATATATATATTATATACCATAACTTATTATGGATAGCATATATGATTAATATCTAATTTTATAAAGGTCTGTATATAAAAATATATCGTTATATATTTTACCATATAAGAAACCATATATTATCACATATTATATTATATTTTACGATGAAAAAACATATGACCATATATAATTTATTTTACTCGGGGTCTTAAATAGTGTTAGTTATAATAATAATCAGAAAACATAAATTGATATCTAGTTATCATTTTCACTTTGTCAGATTCTGCAACTTAATGCAACTTTTTAAGAAATTTTATTTTTTCAAGAACACCTTTTTCTTTAAAAATTCCGATTTATTTAGAGTTAATAGATAATTGCTGTAAAACAATATGCAACACATTGAGAGGTCGGTTTACTAGATATTAATATAATATTATTTAAAAAAAAAATAAACCAATAACGAATTAACAACAATAATTGCATATGTACATTAAAGGGTTAATGTGACAACAAAATTCATAAAATGATTCCAATTTCAATACAAATACTATTTCAAACCTAAAAAAATTTATTATTTTTTCATTTTGGTAATTTTGGCAAAGAAAAGTCGACTTTAAAACCATAGTGCATTGTCACCATCATCATCATCACCATCAAAAGTTACAACTTTAAACATTTTTTTGTTTTTGGGATTTCTGTAAGACTTGCAACATTTTTGCATAGACATGATGACATAAACACACGAGAAAAAGAAGACTTTCCAATAGCACGATCAATAAAAAAAACATAAACTTCCTTAGCATGAATGTCTCCACACTCTAAGCGAGCATAACAATAATAATTTTACATAAAAAAAAAGAAATTGCACAACACTATCAAAACCGTTAACTTTTTTTTTTGGCCAACATTTACAGCATCTACTATAATAGGGATTCCCAAACTTTTGTTAAGGCGCACCAATTATCCAGAGTCATTTAAAGTGGTAATTTTTCTATACATATTTTAAGAATTCTGATATATTTAATGATGAAAATGTTCAAAATATGCTATAAAATTCCTCAAAAACTCTATGATAGCAATGAAAATGCAATCGCAAATTCAAAAGTCACTCCATAACGAATGACTTAAATAAGTTTTCAGGGTCCTTCTTGGTACCACCAATAGTACGGATCTTATTTGATTGAATAACCTTCTGTAGAAATTGTTCGAATGTATTTTTTTAAATCGGTATTATTAAGCATCGACTTTTGGGTATAAAATACTAATTCCAGTCAACTTGTTAATCATCTTTCGGCTGCTATTAGCTATTGAATTTAAAATTTTTCTTAGCTACTGAAAGATTTACAATTTCTCTTTTTTACACACAGAGAAATAAAGTGCCAACCGAATTGAAAAGTGTATATTAATAGTAACAACTTATAAAATCAGTTAGTACAACGATATTTACATAATATTTCTGAATATTTTGGGTGTTGCAACTAAAATTCAGTTAAATTAACTGAACTTTGTTGTGAAAACTAACATAAAGTTGGGCCAACTGTCTGCAATTCGTAATAACAGAATTTGAGTCGTAGCAACCGAATTTCAGTTGGCAAATAGCTGTGCGTACTAATAAATCTACACTGAGAGAATTATCTTCACTTCAGTAATGAATTTCTTCATAGTTTTAATGAAAATTGTCACTTGAACTCGTCCGTTGCAACTTTTCATAGAATCTATGAAGCAGGTTTCATTAAAGTCAATGTTTATGAAATTAATGAAAATCTGCATAAAACTAATAACACAGGCCAACACTCAATTTGCTTCTTTGAATTTATCAACTGATTCTAGTTAATTTGGGTGCGCTGAATTCAAATCTGTAATCAGTTTGTCTCTATCATGATATAGCTTTTTTTTAAGTATTTAAAAAGTAAAACTTTTCCATAAGAATTGCCGTATTTTGTAAAAGTAACAATGTGTGGGATGGACATATCTCAGGAAGTAGGAGGAGCTTATCCAAGATTATGGAATTAATCTCTTCTTTGGAAGATTCTATAGCAGATTAATGCATCAATCATATTTGTGGGTGGGGTTTAAGGGTCAAAATTGTCAGACAACTCAAAAATTTAAATTTCAAGATAAAAAATATTTTAAAAACTAGTACCCTCAAAATTTTTTTTAACACGATTTTCGATTTTAGGAGGCCTAAATGATGAAATGATAAAAAAAATAGCATGCTTGTTGCATTTTTGCTGTAAATTGGTGTTGTTAAGAAAAAAAGATTCTGAGAAAGTTTCGATTGAAAAAATTTTTTTTTTTTTTAAAAAATTATCAGAAGAATTGATCAGAAGAAAAACCCTAAAGATATCAAAAAATCTTCGAATTATTTTTCTTAAATAAAGAGCTTAGATTATCAAAACTTTTCTTAAGGAAAATACCACATTATGGGGAGTTAAAAATATTGATTATTTCCAGCAAAAAATACTGGTTACTCAAAAGCAGTTGTGGGAGGCATTATTTAATCGCCGAGAGCTCGGTAATAATACCAAAAGATGTGATTTTCGTTCACGATGCTCCACTTGGTATGTCTGAGTTGTGAATAAAATTAAGCTCGAATCTGTTAATTAAAAAAAAAAATAAATCATTTAAATCCTTATTCTTAAATCAGTCGATTGAAACTACAGATTGCCATGATTAAATTAACCATCTAACGGGTAAGGCTGCCTCAGGGCAGGCTTCTTAAAATTTACCACAAATGCGACAAATGAGTGTTTTATACATAGAAATTAATATATTCCGATAGAAATCTAAATTTGCTAAATCTTTTGCGAAGAAATTTTTCGTGTGCCGTCCACAGTTTGGAAGCGAGAAAGCTTTAAAATCAAAATTTCGTAAAATTTTAGAAACTAATTATTTTTAAAAAAATATAGTACTCAAAAATCTAAAAAAAACAATTTAAGTTAACTAAAACCTCTTTATAATAAAATACAAGTAAGATTAAAGCCTTATCTTTAATAATAAGTCCAAGTCCAATAATTCAGTCCAAGGACTCACAGGATTTTATCAGGATTCCTCTAAAGGACATCGTATTAATTTATAAACTAATAGACGGATTTTTTAGAAATTTTGCAGAAAGAAGACATTAAGTATTAATAGCAAAGCGTTGAAGTTTGAACAATATAAATTGAAGTTTAGATACTTTTTCGCCTAATTTCGCTTTTTTCAAAAAGCGAAAATCGCGATATCTTCTTAAATAGGAGCAGAAAAAAATAGTTTTTCGAGCTCGGTTATATCTTGGTAAGAGAAATATTTTTTGTACAAAACTTCTCTGTTATATGCTTTAATTATCAAAATGCACCCTAAAATATTGTGGCTCACATCGCCTAAATTAGGCAACGATCAAAAATTTTTTTTTTTATTTTTAATTTATAACGAGCTTCCAACCTCCGTATATTTACAAAAATAAAGCAAATCAAACATATTAGCTAGGTTGATACTAGTATTTCGATCTGGCTAAAGATCTCATCAGAACGCGAAGTTTTAGAAAAGTTAGAGACTCCATAATAGGCAGAACTTTAACAAAAATCCTATTAATCATTTATTTTGCTTCATTCTTGTCTTCTTAGTAATCGAGCACGTGGTTAGGGTCTTTTCCTAACAAGCATCATGACGTTACTAAACTTTGAAGACCAAAAATGTTCTATTTATATAAAAAAAATTTAGTTTTTACTCCGGCTCAAGTAATATTTTTTACAGTGATATTAGTTTTTTGTTTTTATATACATCGAGATTATTTTTATGTTATTTTTAATTTATAACGAGCTCCCAACTTTCGTATATTTACAAAAATAAAGCAAATCAAACATATTAGCTAGGTTGATACTAGTATTTCGATCTGGCTAAAGATCTCATCAGAACCCGAAGTTTTTGTTGAAGAACTTTTTATTTGTCTTTCGAGTAGAGCATATGGTATGAATTTTGTTGCAAAATATCGTTTGCCAGTTTGAGGGTTAATTTTCTGGAGTATTTACAATAAATGCTGATATTCATAAAATATGTTTCAAAAACACGGTTTTTATCAAAAGTTAATTTTACTTAATTTTCTGTAATGTATCTGAAAGCGTAACATTAATTTTTAATGATTTTTCTATATTTTTTTAGAGTTAATTTTTTTTTGTAGCACCATACGTTTTAGGTTCATTTTACACTGGTTTTTTTAATCAATAAATATCATACCACCGTGGAGAATTTGCTTGAGAACCACTGACATGAGTTGCAACAACAAAAAAAAAAAATATGCAAAGCCTGCATAAAATTTTAAACATTTTCCAAACCTTTACACCACAATGGCATGAGAATTTTTTTCCGGATATTTTTTTTTCATACAGTTTTCATTTTACAATTCCATTACATTTTATAGGCTATAATATTGTGTTTATTTCTTTTGCATTTATTCAGTTTCGCCTGCCATATAATCCTTTTGTTCATATTGCACACAATTTTTTTAAAGTTTTTTTCGGAATTTTTATTTTTAAGGTGGCAATTAATCGTTTATTATACGCCCATACACTTATGATGATATTGGTTTTTTTTTTCTTATAATGACCATCTGCAACAACATTGTTTTAATATTACAGCTTAATATCAACAGTTTGGTTATTTCGTTGATCTTTTTTTCATGGTAACTGAAAAAAGACCTTTAAAAGTCTAAATTTAATGGGTAATAATTAAAAATTTTACGAGATGTTAAACTGCAGGCAAGAGTATCGTAAAAAAATACATAACAAAAATAAAAAACAAAGTTCATGCATGCTACAGTTGGATGTAGGGTTGCCAGACGGCCTTGATTTTGCTTAATTTACCAGAATTTTTAATGCTCCTCCAAGAATGCATAAAAAACATGTTTTGTGAAGATTTTTTAAAGCTCAACCAAAAACATCTTAAAAAATTATTTTTTTTTTTATTAATTTTTTTAAAGTGTGACTTAAACACAGTTTTGTAAAAAGTAAATGAACATTTTATTAAAATATTATGGTGAAGCGTTTTCTTTTAGTGTATTTGTTAGCATATATATATGATGTTTATATCAACAAAGTATAATGATGATAAAATAAAAAGTTTAAAACACTATACCTTTTTGTGCAAGTGGTGTAATTGTTAGCGCGTTGGACTGTTAAACAGATGGTCCCGGGTTCGATTCCCGGTGACGGCAACATCAATTTAGAAAAACTATATGTATGAATTTTCTGTACCTCATATGTATCACAGCTCCCACCTTCGGTGTTCCCATAGCACTTAACCCCACCGAAGTAAAATAATGAATCAGGGCTATGAACCAAAAAAGCTTCAATAAGTTCGCCAACTCTACATCAGGTGGCGAGCAACAACTGTTCTAAGACTTATCATCTCGCGCAATTACAGTGTTGCCATGTTTGAAGCCTTCATCTTTCCCCACCTTTCATCTCTCCGCTATCCAATTTCCAAAGAAAGCAACACATTAATAAATAGGAAGAATTTCCTGAGTGTTGAGTTCTCTTACAAAAAAAAAAAAAAAAAAAACCCCCCGATTTACACACAGAGAATAGATTCGTTGTGTGATAACCGAATTTATCACCAACCACATTATTCGGTTACAGCTACCGTAATTTGCAGTTATGTATACTATATAAGGATAGCATATTCAGTACACTCGAAAGAAATTTCTTTAAAATTACTCACGAAATAAATAAAACACTGTTTCCAATATACTCCTGTTTTATTAAATTTGTATACATATAAAAAAAAAATTATTAATGGTAAAAAAAAATAAAAACATAAGGTACCATGCTATATATACAGCGTTTAGATTTTCAGCTGTAAGTTCTCTTATTTTCCTCTGAAAAAATCTTCCTACTGAGACTCCAGGAATAGATTAATGAATTCTGCATGGATTTCTTCAAATAAAGTGTGCTATTTGGCAACACTGTTTTTGGCACCTAAGCAGTTTTCGTGTAACATGTTACTGTTAAACATATTCAGTTTGGTCTCTAATTTAACCATGAATCGACTTACAAACGAACAACGCTTGCAGATTATTGAATTTTATTATCAAAATTCATGCTCGGTTAAGAAAGTGCATCGAGCACTTCTTCCAATATATGGTCAGTTTGGACGACCTTCTGAGGCGGCTATTCGCAATCTTGTGACTAAATTTCGCAACAAATTTACATTATTGGACATTAAACCACCCACACGCATACGTAGAGTGCGGACAGAGGAAAATATCGGAGCTGTATCCGTCAGTGTTGTTGATGACCGTGAATTATTGATTCGGCGCCGTTCGCAGAAATTGGGCCTCTGTTACTCCACTAGGAAAATTTTGAGGAAATATTTGGGTGTAAAACCTTTTAAAATACAGCTGGTGCAAGAATTGAAGCCACACGACCTAGCACAACGGGTAACTTTTGTTGAATGGGCGCTGGCAAAGTTGGATGAAAATCCACTTTTTAATCGGAAAATTGTGTTCAACGACGAAGCTCGTTTCTGGTTGAATGGATATATGAACAAGCAAAATTGCCGTATTTGGTGTGAAGAGCAGCCAGAAGCATTGCAAGAACTGGTAATGCATCCTGAAAAATGCACTGCTTAGTGTGGATTATGGGCCGGTGGCATCATTGGACCGTACTTTTTCTAAGACGATAAAGGCAATTTCTCCAATTTCCTGATTTTTTTAGCTTTATTATTCATTTTTTTATTATTATATATTTTTTAAAATTTTTTTTTTATATCAAAATAAAATTTCCATAATTTTATTGAGATTTTATTAAGAAGTGAATATTGAAAATCTGTTCGTACTAAGTAATAATATAATAGTTCCAAGTAATAATATTTACTTATTGTAGCGGTTGGTTCTACCGATAGTTCCACAATTATTTTTTCAATTCAGTATTGGTTGGTTTAACCAATTATTGAAATATTGCCGAATAAATCTGGTTGTATTACAAAATTATTGAATGGAAGAATATCTTTAGTGTTCGAATTAAGAAAATTCTATAATCGGTGTAAAATTTCTTATTGAGCAACTGATTTGTTATATTTTTAATCGATTTCCAACTAATTTCTCTTCTGTGTGTATTAATAAGAATAAATTTTAGATTTCAAGAGTTTTCAAAACTTTTTAGCAGCACCTGATTGTATCGATTTAGGTAGTTCTGTATCGGAATACACTAAATAATACATGAGAAAGTTTCATAAAAATGATGAAGCTTTTCCATAAAGTTAAGGAAATTTTTCATTCACTTTATGAAGAAAATTTCATTTAAGCTCGTCTACGAAAATTCTTTCTGTGCCAGTGGCAAAAAACACATACAGTCAGCAGGAAAAGCTTCATCATATTTATGAATGTTTCTCCAATTTTTGTCCGATGTAACGTTTCATAGTAGTTATGAAACATTTCATAAAAACAAAGTTGAGTTCATAACATTTACGAATTTTTGCACTATATATATGAAGTATATTTTGTATTAATAAGGATTTCATTATTTTTGTGAAGAAAAATTTCATAAAGACCATTATATGGTCATTATAATTATTGTTGTTTATGAAATGTTTCATAAATATTGCTGAAATTGTTACATTGGACGAACATTGATGAAACTTATTACTGTTCTTCTCTGACAAACATTTTAAGCCTTACTTTTTGTTTGTTATGTTTTTGTAAATTTATTTTACTGAAATATGTTAGTCTTAGTTTTTTATAACACTTTTTTATACAATTTATAAAAAAAAAATATATATTTTTATAGAAAAAATAAACGAAATTGAAATACAACTACTAACGTATGAGTGTTTTTAGTTGTCAAGATTTTTTTCCAAAATCAATATTTTTTTTTTCTATGAATATCAAGCATTTGTCAAATTTGAATCTGGCAACCCTAGTTGTATGTAACACAAATTGATGAAAGAAATGTCTGTTATGTAAGATTTCAATGGTTTTAAAATTGTTGATAACTTTATTGATGATGACCTCAATAGTAAATGCATAATATATGTTTATAGGTAATACATTGTTGAATTTTAAAATGTAGTTCGAATAGCGGGGTATCTTTTAGGATTTGGAGAACTTTTAATTAATTCAGAAAGTTTGTCATAAGTCAAGTATTTTAACATAAAATAGCAATTAACAGCCTTTATTCTGCTGTTTTTATAAAAAAAAATGTCAAATTTGTCAATACGTTTATGCAGTTTGTGTCTTAAGTCTTTTGTTTTACTTTGCAATAGATTTGTTCAATAACGGTGTGGTTTTCATAATGGGCGTTGCAAAAGTTGTAACACGATAGAAAAAAACTATTTTTGAATAAAGATTTTCAATAAACTTTTTTCCGTAGATAAAATCATGAGTATTATCTGTGTATGATGTACTCATAATTAGCCATGCTTAAAAACACAAAATAGTTTTTCGCGAAATTTTTTTTTCGTACAATGCAGAATGAGGTGTATCACAAATATTTTGGAAATAATTCAGAAATTTCTTACTGACTCATCGAATAGCTATGAAACTTCACACAGCTATTATCAACGTAATTGCAAGCTTAAGTTTTAAAGGAGGGCCGTCTAAATGCATCAGGCGCTGATCAATTAGACTCCAAAGTAGGGCACCTCGGGAGTTCCACAATTTTTACAGATTGCCAAATTTATATTTATCAACTGATTTTTAAAAATTAAACATTTTTATGATGTGAGCAAGATTATTCAAGTTCAAGATCATTTGTTTTTTGTTAAACAAAAAACCGTGCAATGTTTATTAAAAAATTGCAGAGTACGGCAAAACTGATTTATGGTCCTAATACTATAGTCAGAAAATGTTGTTGTTTATTTAATAAACAATAACAACACAGTGTATTATGACTAGAGATTTTAGCCTATACACGAACAATGTTTATAAGTTAAAAATGTTTTATTTTTGATTTGAATTAGTTCAATTCTTCCAATTTTGTTTTTTACTTCTCATCGGGTAAATAAAACAATACGGGTAAAGCGTTGATCTTTTTCCTTCAAAATTTGGGTAAAAATATTCTACCCCTTCTACATTGGTTCTCTGATGATTTTCGATGACGCGAAATGAAACATGTAAGGACCTGTCAGTAGATAAAGTCTGCTTTAAGTTAGCGGATAGAAAACTTTTTTGATTAATAAATAAACATTGCAAGGTTTTTGTTTAACAAAAAACAAATGATCTTGAACTTGAATAATCTTGCTCACATCATAATTTATGATAAAAGATCGAAAAATAAACTTTTGGTTTTAATTTTTTAAAATTTAAAAGTAAAACACGTTAAGTTTTTTGTTTTACTTACCAATGAGAGTATTTTTTTTTTTTATTGTTATGACATTTTTCAAAAAGCTGTCTTTAGAAATTATTTTCAGAATAACTAGTTTCTCAACTGGGTTACGAGATGACAAAAAGTAAAGTTTGGAGCTTAAGTCTTTGGTTTCATTAATAATAATTCATACACTCCCGGTTAAATAAGTTCACAAATGATCATATATATTTTTTATATGATCATATATATATTCGTACATACTACAAAAAAGTAACCTACATTTCCATATATGGACAGATATGGTCATATATGTTCATATATTATTCTATATGGTCATCCATAAACGTTAATAAAAATAACAATATTATTTAAATGGACTAATTGCAGTAAAACACGTGGTTTTACATGGCAAAACTTGTATATTATGTATTTATGGCAGCGCAAACATTTAGTTAGTTGTCGCATCACAAAGAAGTATTTGGCGACAAAACGACATTTTAAACAACTTTAAAATAGAGTATAATACGACCACATTAAATTAAAACATTGTGAACAATATTTATATTAGAAGTTTTTTAACCAGGACCTTATAGATAAAAATACGATTCATTCAAAAATTTAAATTTGTTTCTCTTACAATTAAAACAAATTTTATTAATCTATTTAATAGTAAGATTTAGAAATTTTAAATGAAAATGTAAACTTACAGTTTCAAAAATACAGCAAAATCTTTTTGTCAACTACTTATTATTTACAAAAGTGTCACCACATCTTTTTAATTGCTTATAAGCATACGAATAACCAATTATTTTGGTAACCACTAATTTTTTATTTTTTTGTAATGCAGTGGGTAATAAGGTGGGTCGGTCCACATACGAGAAAAAAAAGTTGAGCTAGTTACCCATAGGATTAAATATAAGTTAAAGACGATTCTAGAAATATATATATATTTTTTTTACCACGCCCCTACATACCGCCCTTTTTGTTTTTTGTGCACTGCGTCGGCATTTGAAGTCCGATCGTAACATGGATTGACAATAGCTAAATTTCTCTCTGTTGTGATTTTTGACTCTGACGTCAAATTCTAGTTGAGATTTCCGATATCTGGTTTCCTACTCCCCTAATGCCCAATTATTTTTAAATATATTTCTAGAATCATCTTTAACTTTTCTTTAATCTTAGGGGGTGACTGACTCAACTTTTTTTTCCAGGATACAAATCTTGTGCGTTTTTTGATGAAGTAATGGGTGGGGGTGGTGGGTGGTGGGCTTACAGAATTATCCTCATGTTCTAATGAACTAGTTTATAAAATTGAATAAATTACATTAAAATTTACCAATGAAGCTTTTCATTAATTTAATGATTTTTTTTTTCATATAAGTCAATGAAAAGTTTCATGCGTTCAATGAAAAAAATTCATTGGCTATATACGAACAAAACTTCATCAATTTTATGAAATATTTCAGTAATAACAACATAGGGATTCTTCAAATGTGTAAAATATTTTTAAATAAAACAAAAGACTTAAGAAACAAACTTTACTCTTTGTCATCTCATAACCTACTAGAAAGACTAGTATTTCTGAAGGTATTTGACCAGAAATCTCTTCTATCTAATTCTGTTCTTATTAATAGTATATTTTAAAATAATATCCTTAAGGCTTAGCAGTGGCTAAAGGCATGCATATATGATTAACTTCGGATATTTATTAGATAATCATTTAAACTTTAAAATCTTTAACACAAATGTAGGTATGAGTGGAAATGTGTTTGACATTGAGTTTTAAATCTTTCATCAATATGATGATCTATTGGTAGCATGCTTAAAAATTAAAAACCGGCATTGTGGTAGTTGAAACCCTTTAAAGTAGGTAATTTTTTCCATTCTATATCTTGTTATCGTTTTAAACGTCGAAAATCGTTTCCATTTGTAGTTACTTTGTTGTTTCTGTTTTTATTTTCGGTACGAACACAGGATGCTTGTTGCATTGCAACGTCTTGTTAGGTGTCACTTGTTCTTGTTTCTTTTTTCTAAAACCGCAAAGTGAAATTATAAAAAAAAACACTGAAACAAAACTTAAAAAACAGCGTTAATCGCAGAAAAAAAATGCCTGTTTTGTATTGTACAATAAAGTGTTGGAATTTCCATTTCACGCTTTTCATATGCTCTTGATCTTGCAACTCCTTGTTGCTTTTTTTATGTTGCTCTCAGGCATACTGATAGCAGCAACAAAGATAACTAAAAACATACGTATCAGTTAACTAATCCAGTTATTTTGTAAGACATTTACAAAAAATATAAAACAACTAATACAAAGCCACTAGCATCATGATATTTGTGTGCTACATTTTATTGCAATCATTTTTGGTGTTTATACAAAATAGAATAACAGTGCGTGAAGCGATTTTTTTTTTTTTTTTTGATTTTTTTGTAAATAGTTTTTATAACGTTATCTGCCATATCAAAGCCTAATAAATTCGTAATTGATTCTCTATTGGAATTTTCCTCCATTCATTTGTCTGCATTTTTAAAGTCTGGTGGTATAGTGTTGTGATGATGATGATGATTATTTGACCTAAAGCTTTGCTTAGGATTTTTTATGTTTAAAAAGAAAATTTGTATGTTAAGTCTTGTTTTAAGGCAAAAAAAAAAGAAAACAAAAAAACTAAGCAAATGAAATTCGATTCATTTGCATGTCTGACTTAAATTTTAATAAAACAACACTAACAACAACAACAACATACAACTGCAATTTCGTGTAGTCTCTAATGAGTTGTGGCCAATTGGCGCCACCATACACTTGGTCTTGAGTTTTGTTAGCTCGAACATCTTTTAGCTGTGCAGTTGCCTGGCTGTGCACAAAGACTGTAGTTGGTTGGTTATTTTGCATTACCTATGCAGCGACAAATTTGTTTTTGCATTCCAATTAGACCAAAATTCCGTATTGATGTGACCAACCATTCATCAAGTGGCTCTGATTACGCGTCTCATCTCATATGATTGCAGGCGCGATAAATATCACCAATTCATGCATAACAACAGCAACGAAGCCAGGCAGGCATCATCTTACACTCACATGAACAACAACAGCAACGAAATGTAAGTATTATTGCTTATGTTGGTTGATGAAGCTCCGTTGTATCCTGGGGCGTTAGCAATCGTTGTAAGCTAAACAAAAAAAAAAAAAAAATGCTCGTACCTACATGTGTGTTTGTATACCAATTTTAAGTTGTATAAGTGTGTGTTTGAATGTACAACAAGATGTTGCTTAGCAATGTTTTCCAATTATTTCGCAACAGCGGCTCATTAATCATTGAAATGATAAATCTGCAGCGCTGCCCCAGCTAATGGGAGAATCAGTATGCTTGATATGGTTGTTAGTTGTTGTTGGTTGGTGGTACGGGAATAACTAAACTTACAACAAAATGAAAAAAGAGAGGTGGCCAGTTAAGACCTTTAGCTAGTTTGGCTTTATTATTTTTCTTTTCTTGTCGTTTTTCATGGTGTGTAAGGATCGATTGTTTGATTGTTAAGCAATATGTACATAAATGATTGCCATTATCATGGTTTTTGCATAACAAAGACGTTTGTTTCCCTTCCCCCAAAACATGCAACACCATGAAAGTATAGAAATCCATAGAAAAATCTATGCAAATGATCATGAGTGACACTTGTCTATGATTGTTAAAGGGTCAAAGTTCCTCAATACCTTGACTGATATAAATAGCAAACATTTAACATATTCAGTTTAGCGGTAAATCACTCATATGCCTGAGTGCGAGATTTACAGTTATAGCTGAATAGCATTTATATGTTCAAAAATCTAAAAATCTTCTAACCATGATCTTGAAATTTATATATTTATTACAGTTTTGGGAAAATTGTCAAAATTTAAAAAAAAAAATGAAAGTATGTTTATTCTATAAAACGTGAGACTTAAGCAACAAACTTGACGATTAATAAAATTCATTATCCAAAATATAGACTTAAATTTTTTCATATTATTAATATTTGTATTGTAATTTTCATATAAATTACTTTTATAATACAAAAGACTTAAGCAACAAACCTGATTAGTTAAAGATAAACGGTAAAATGGGAATATAGTCCTGATGTCGCTTCCATCTCGGGAGCTTATTAATGAAATTATTGTAATATATTCATGCCCCATTTGTTGACTGTTTCAAACAAAATTCTATTAAAAAACAAAAGACTTAAGCAACAAACTCATAAGATAAAGTTTCTATATAAAATTGTACATATCCGATTAAAAAAAAACTGATATCGTAAACTTAACCTTATTCGAATTTTGTCCAATTATATCAAATTATACGTCATAGCATTAGATTATATCTAATTTTATATAATATGATATAAAATGGTCTCATATGATTTCAAAAAATAACTATCGTGTAATATTAGATATTTTTATTTGTAGTTTAAGAAAATTTTAGTGAGAAAATTCAAATTGATATTAAGGAATTTGCGTAATTCGTCGCCTATTCGCAAAAAACTGGACCTGAGACGGACCACATTTGCCATTTAACATTTTCCAATGGGTATATCTACACCCAGAGAACTTCTTCTTTAAAAATGTGTAGTTGTTTGGGTTGTAATACAATTTCTTTACTTTTGATGTAAATGTCAGTCATTTGTAGAACAAATTAAATTTGTTACTAACCTTGTAGTTTACTTAAAACAAACCACATCAAATGACTGTTTTATGGTTTTACATTCATTTTTTACAGTAGATTTTTGTTATTTAAAAAAAATAAAAAAAATAAATGTCTGTTTACTTTTTACTAATATCTGGTTCCTTTTTACTACAATGGTTAGCCATTTCTTGAACATTAAATCGAAGGTTCAAAATCAAAACTTTAGCTCGATATTACGTCACTTATGCTGTTCCAAATTTCATTGCAATCGCACCATTAAGTAAGAAGTGGCCGTATTATTTCCAAAGATTTTGTAATATATCCCACTGTGTAGCGTGGCGAAAAGTTCAGCCTTAACCAATCAGGGAACAGGTCCTTTGAAGGCAATTGGCTCCCTATTCCCCGTGGGGAAGTTAACTCTTAAAAACAAAAGACCTAAGCAACAAACTAGATAAGAGAAGGTTATTGGGCAAATTTTTTATTAAATGTTTGATAAAATTTTTGTTAAAATTTTTTAAACTATACCATATGCGTAAAATATTTATTACAAATTTTTCGTGTTATAGTCTTTTTGATTTCAGTATTGTATTTAGTGTGGCGAAAAGTCCTGCGTTAACCAGTCACAGAGCAGGCGTAATAGACTCCTCATTTCCCGTAGGAAAGTTAGTTCTTAAAAACAAAAGACTTAGGCAACAAACGTCAAAAGATAATGTTGATTAATGATAATGTTTCTCCTATTAGCTTTATTTCTATCAAAATATCACATACATCTAAATCTAGGCTAAGAAACGTTTCTACTATTTCGAGATTTTTATTGACATTTTAAAAAGCTTTAAAATAATTTCGATTTCCCAAGATAATTATAATACCAATAATTGAGTACATCGTTATACTTAACCAAATTCCAATTAATAAAAAAAAAATTGTTTTTTTTAAAAGCCCCCGCAAATTAATATGCTAAAGTGCAAAAAACAAAAAAAAAACGCATGTAGGTGTTAGTAACTAATAGATAAATGCAAGCTAAACATTTAAAGATACCATAAGCAGCAGTTGCAGTTGCCACTCAAACAAACCAACAACAATAAAAATATGAAAAACAACAAAATTGTTTAGGTATGCCAATAACTAAATGACGGCGCTTAAACTACAACGGACGCGTATAATAGACGCTTAATTATTATTTATTACGCGAAATTGGTGCAAAACTGTTGCAGTGGATGGATGATTGGTTGTTCTCTATTTTGGTTTGGTGTGGCATAAAACCAAAACTAAAGTGCGGTTTAAACAACATTAAAAAACATAAAACTTTTCATAAAATATATAACTGGGTACAAACTGCAAATGGGCAGCAGCAGCACCAAAATGTATGGTCTTAAATTTAACAAAAAAAAGGGTGCCCCCCAGCAACCGACACCTGTGTTTTATATATTTATTTACAATTTACAATTATCTATTTTATTTTACCTTGGCTTATGAAATGATATGTTTATGCGGATACACAAACATAAATGGACACACAGTCAGTTAGACAGTCAGTCAGGACGGAGAAACTCGAAGAGCAGGGCAGCACCTGAATGTTTTTGGTTATTTTACACAAATTATTTTATTGTTTCGATTTCATAACAACCTTAACCAAAATGCTGAACACTAAATCAGACTTACTGTTCCAATAAACTGACATACACGCTTGGACATAGTGTTACAAGTAAAAAAAAAAAAAAATGATTTAATATCAATCCAATTGTGCCAGTGCATGTTAAGCAGTGTGTTTGCAACAACAGCAACAACAAATTCTAGTAAAACAACAAAAACAACAAAAATAACAACAATTTGGGTGTGTTAGGATTTTTTGGAAAATTTCAATTAATTTTAATGTTTAACAATGTCGTAAAACTAAATTAATTTATACAGTGCGCGAAATAACCAAAGCATAAAAACTGAAAATGTATGTTTTTCTTTGTTAGTAGTATTTATAAATATGCGATTATTTTATATGTACAGTGTATTAACATATGATGCAAATGTCATATAAAGACATATAAAGACATTTTACATGATGAGTGGAATAATTGATATTCGTTGATTTAGTAGAACGAAATCAACAAAGCATACAAGTCAAAAATTTGTTGAAATTATGACAGTTAATGGAAATATTGTTTAAAAACGGTTAACTTATGTTATGTTAAGCATCCTTTCTCCATAACTGAAGATTGGATTTACCGCAATCATGGAAAAAATTCGAGGTCCTAGCTTTTTACTTCCTACTTCAATACATTTTACTTCTAGAAGATTTCTCGTGTTAAAATTGCATATGACTTTCATAAAGCTTTTAATAACGGATGTCTACTATATTTTCCAACGTTGTTCTTATTTTAATAGCTTTTCTCACAGTTTGAATTTTGTCAGCATGAATAGACTGACGTCTGAACAACTTTCCCAAATTTTTCAAATTTATTTTGAAAATTATGGTTCTGCTCGAAATACGTATCGCGCACGAATTTTGTTTAGCGATGAAGCTCACTTTTGGTTAAATGGACACGTCAATAAACAAAACTGCCGTATTTGGAGTGATGATAATACTCACCGTTAGTTCCAGAAAAACTCACTGTTTGGTGTGCTTTATGGGCTGGTGGAATCATTGCTCCGTACTTCTTTTAAAACGATGCTGGTCAAAAGGTTGCAGTCAATTGTGACCGCTATAGAGCCATGATTACTGACTTTTTCGTTCATCAATTGAACAACCATGATGTGCAGGAGCTGTGGTTTCAACAAGACGGCGCAACATGTCACACAGCTCGTGCCACAATTGATTAATTGAAGGAAACGTTTGGTAACCGCATAGTTTTACGTGTCGGACCCGTGAATTTGACACCAAGATCATGCGATTTAACGCCGCCGAACTATTTTCTTTGGGGATATGTGAAGTCGCTAGTCTACGCCGATAAGCCCATAAGAATTGACCACTTGGAGGACAACATTCGCTGCGTTATTGCCAATATGCGGCCGCAAATGTTGGAAAAAGTCACCGAAAATTGGACCTCCAGACTAGACTACGTCCGAGCCAGCCGTGGTGGTCATATGCCAGAAGTTATATTTAAATTATAATGCCAGAAGATTATCTTTCGAATAAAGTAAATTTCATGTCAATTTAAAAAATTCATCCTTGTTTTATTCTATTAAAAAAAAACACCCTTTATAAAACTACAGGTAACGAAGTATCGGGCTTTTATGATCGTGGTCAATAAAACATTAAAGATAAGGAGACTGCAGCAGTCGGTCTTAAATGGGTTAATGGATCATTTAAGTATATTTTTTTTTAGCTACTAGACATCCTTTCTTGAACTAAAATTTATGGAAGAGAATTTCATAGTAGCATGTTTTGTAAAATTTTCACCACTCTTTTGCATCTGCCTCTGTTTGGAAAAATAACAGCTAAAACAACTCAATGGATTTAGATTGTTTTGTTCTTCATTTTTAATTCTTCTGCAGCTAAAGCTTTATTTTTTAGTAGATATATTATTCTAGGTTAAATGATAAATCGCATGCATAGCTGGAAGTCAATCGTATAAAATCTACGCAGCTGCGTCATGCAAACCTTTAGTTTGGAAGCAAACATCATTGACTTTTATCGCTGTAACAAAAGCAATTCAAGCTTAGCTTATTGTTGTACTTAAAGCTAAACAAAAGTCCCATTTTGTTATTGTTGTTGTTATTTTGTTAAGAGTTTTATAAGGCTCATGCAATCCATCTCTCACACACACAGTATAACTACACTCAAATAAAAAAGTTAGTAGAAAAATTTATAAAATCTTTTAAATTCTAATTTACAGTTTTTGTTCTAATTATTATAAAAAACTAATTTTTGTAGGAAATTTGTTTAATATTTTCTATTTACAACATATCTTTTTTTGATCAACGTTAGTGAGCATAAGAAGTTTAACATTTGTATTTATGCATTTTAATAGTGAAAATGAATGAGAAAAGCAAATATTTCTACAAAACAACCCAGTTCGCAGTTAAATTATTGAAATAGAGCCATTATTTCTTGGCTCCACAGTTTCACATTCGTAAAAACAAACCGTAAAAGTAATATTAGTCATATATATTACACGCAGAAAAATAAAGTGCCAACCGAATTGAAAAGTGTATATTAATGGTATCAACTTATAAATTCAGTTAGTACAACAAAATATACATTCGACTTCTTAAAATTTTGGGTGCTGTAACTACAGTTCTGTTGAATTAACCGAACTTTGTTTTGAAAACTAATATATAGTTGTGCCAACTGTCTGAAATTCGTAATAATCGAATTTGAATCGAACTAACCGAATTTCAGTTGGCAAATAGCTAAATTTTTTTTCTGTGTAGTTTATGAAATTACAAGAATGCAGAAAAATTGATGATTAATAGGTTTTTTGTTAAAGTTCTGCCTATTATGGAGGCTCTAGCTTTTCTCAAACTTCGGGTTCTGATGAGATCTTTAGCCGGATCGAAATACTAGTATCAACCTAGCTAATATGCTTGATTTGCTTTACATTTGTAAATATATGGAGGTTTAAACCTCGTTATAAATTGAAAATAACATAAAAATAATCTCGATGTATATAAAAACAAAAAACTAATATAACTGTAAGAAATTAGATATAATTTGATGTAATTGTAGAGAAAAACTGGGGACTGTTTGTATCAAATTGTATCTAATAATATCGATTTATATCTAATACATATAATACACAAACATTTGTATTAAATTGTATCTAATATACATCAAATTGTACAAAATTGTGTTTAAATTGAATCAATTTATATCTAATGCTATGCAATTGTATCGAATTCGATACAATTTGATGTATTTTAGCTACAATTATATATTCTCATTTTGCGGATCAAGTTTGTTCTCATCGCATATCTATTTTACACACTTATAGAAATAAACCTGCAAATATTGCAAAATAAGCTACTAAAAATTAGTTAAAAATGAGCTTGCAGAAAAAACTAATAAAATTAGCAGATTTGTTTACTTAATATTAGTAATATAAGAATAGCAAAATTAAATCTTTTGAATTTACAATTATTTAGTTATATTTGAGCTAAATTTTAGTTAATTGAGAGTAACAAATTAATCTGCCAAAATCAGCAAAAACATTTACTAAATATTAGTAGACAAAAAATTATTAAAAAACGTAAAATTTTTAAAGTTTTGTTTTATTTTTTTTTTTTATAAATCAGCTGTTTGTCTGTTTTTATAAAATCAGCAATCTACAATTTGTTGCCATAATGTCTGTTGATTTTAGCAAAACAAACTGTTATTTTCATTCTACTATATTTGTGGTAAATATAGCAAAAATTTTGCTAATATTACATTTTTTGTTTGCTATTTTGAGTCTACAAATATTTAGTCAAAGTTTTTGCTAATTTTAAAGAGTAAACGGTTAGTACAACGATATTTACATTCGATTTCTGAATATTTTGGGTGTTGCAACTAAAATTCAGTTGAAGGTGTGCCAAATTTTCTATTTTTATAGTTTTTTTTTTTTTTTGTTAAAAAGAGAAGCAACAATCAGGAAATTCTTCCTTTTAATTACTGTGTTGCTTTCTTTGGAAAGGGGATAGTGGAGAGATGAAAGGTGGTGAAAGATGACGGGCTTCAAACATGGCAACACTGTAATTGCGCGAGTAGATAAGTCTTAGAACAGTTGATGCTCGCAACCTGATGTAGAGTTGGCGAATTTATTGAAGATTTTTGTTTCATAGCCCTGATTCATTATTTTACTTCGGTGGGGTTAAGTGCTATGGGAACACCGAAGATGGGCGCAGCAATACATATAAGTGATAGAAAACTCATACATATTATTTTTCTAAATTGATGTTGTTGTCACCGGGAATCGAACCCGGGATCATCTGAGTAACAGACCAACGCGCTACCCATAACACCACAACGTTAGTTTTCTTTTTAAAGTTGAAAAAGTTTTCCTTAAATTAGCTAAACGTTCTGCTAGCCTAATACACACAGAGAATAAATTGGTTGAAATTCCATTGTAACTAACAAAATTTAATAATTTTTCACTAATTCAAATTGTAAGTACTTAAAATTAATCAGAATAATTAAACTATATTGTAAACAGAAAATATATAAAATTAACCAAAACACAGTCACATCATTCAAAATATTGGGTTTCCTAATCAATATTAAGAAAATATTAATTTGTCTACATTACTTTTAATACCAACAACCAACCAATTATCGGAGATTTTATGCCTTGAATAATATATTTGCAGTTAATATAGAATATTAGTTCCGCCTCCAAAAAACAATCACTCTATCTAAAATATTAAATTTCGTTTCCAATTTTAAAATAATAAAGTTTTTAATAGTTTTTTTTAATGGATTGTTTGGGTAGTTTAATAAAATAAAGGGTCCGCCATCTAACGTTTTTTTCAACTTGTGCTTATTTCGTGAATGGCAACACTTAGCTCATGTCTGATTTGACAGATAATTAGTTTTATCCTTCCGCTGAACGAATATGGTTGTGTATACGATTGAACAACGCTGGGAAATATTGCGACATTACTTTGAAAATCATGGTAATGTTGCAGAATGTGTGCGAAAATTGCGTACGGATTTTGGAAGAAGAGAAGCACTGTCAGCTCAGTATGTAAACAAGCAAAATTGTCGCATTTGGGCACAGAAAACCCGCACGCATACATTGAAAAGCCGATACACCCAAAACGAGTCACTGTTTGGTGCGGATTTTGGTCCAGAGGCATAATTGGGCCATTTTTCTTCGAAAATGAGCAAGGAGTGGCCGCTACAGTCAATAGCGATCGTTATCGGGCCATGTTGAACGAATTTTTGTTCACAAAAATTGAAGAGGAGGATATTGGCAACATTTTGTTTCAACAGGACGGCGCTACGTGCCACACAGCCGAAGCTACACTCGATGTTTTGCGCCCTGTTTTTGAAGATCGCATTATCAGCCGCAGAGCTGATGTCGTTTGGCCACCTCGGAGCTGCGATTTGACACCGTTGGACTATTATTTGTTTGGTGCCGTCAAAGATAAGTGTTACGCCAACAAGCCAGAGACAATTGACACATTAAAGGACAATATTCGTGAAGCCATTGGTGAAATACAGCTGCACACAATCGATAATGTGCTTAAAAATTGGACCGATCGTGTAGGCTACTGCATGGCCAGCCGAGGCAGCCATTTGAATGAAATTATTTTCCATTATTAACCGGAAGGATTGTACTTTCAAATAAAAAAAGAAATTTGAGAAAATATTCAGTAGTTTTTTTTATAGCATTTTCAAAAAAAAAAAAGTTATTTGGCGGACCCTTTATTAAGATTACAACAAAATTTCTGTTGTACATACAAATCTATTTTTAGACAAATATTTAAATTTAAAACTAGAAAATTTAAATTTAAAAAAACATTTAAATTGGGTTTGGGCTAGAGGTAAAGTAATTGCCTGACAAAGAGAAGATCGCCGGTTCGAGCCCAGTCGAACGCATGTGAATCTATTTATAGAATATTAAAGTTCATAAACATAAAATATTCAATTGCTACAAAAAAATACGAAATTTGTATATAAATTTCGGTTGTTACAAAAGTATTAAAATTTAATAATAATGATAGTACGTGGAACAACAAAAATTCGGTTGGCAAGAAATTCGATTGCATCTACAAACTGTTTTCCGTGTTTAATAGTTATTTTTTTTTTTAAATTACAAATTTTTCTATAACTTTTACAGACTTTTTTAATTGAGTGTACTAAATTCTAAGATGAATGCGGGGACTTTGGTCATCATTATCATCAGCAACAACAGCATCATCATCATCATCATACAAAATTGCAACAAAAACAACCACTGTGGCGATGGCTACATTGCGGAAATGCAATTTTGTCATTATTTATGGATGTATAAATCGGTTGCATGGCTCAACGATGGATAGTTTGTTAGTTAGGTTTAGTTGGTCGTTCCGTCGTTTGGTTGGATGGATGCATGGAATGAATAGATGGATGGATGAACGTATAGATAGAGCTTTTACACGAGCGAGAGCAACATTTTTTGTAACATATTTTAGCAAGGAGGTGTACATATGTTGGGATGCTCCTTCAATTGTTTGTTGCATATGCAATTTTATTTTTTCTACATTAATTTCCATACTCATTCTCCTGTTTTTTGGTTACACTACAACTGCTAACGGTTCAACTTTTTAGATTAATTTCTATTCAAATTTTTATTACCAACATTATGTGGCAGCAATAGAATTTTCTAGCAATAACAGTAACACCAAACAGTAAAATGAAAATGTTTCGTTAAGAAAAATTGTACACATGCAAGGAGACTATTTTTGTTTTATTTTTACTTCATCTTCATCATTTTCATCTTTTGCTGCTGCTGCTTCTTTTAATCAAACATAAGAAAACAGATCCGGGCGCGCCTACTTAAAAATTCGTAGCACATCAAATGTGTTCAAACGACAAGCCATTAAGAGATGCTACAAAATACAAAAAAAAAAAACTTTAACTAAAACCAAACTATAGTGAATGCTGCATGGTACGTACCGTATGTAGCAAAAGACTTTGTTCATTATGCTGCTTGCAACATTCAAAGACAAACGGTACAAATGTCCATCCATGTTGTTGCTGTTGTTGTAGCCGGAGACATGTAAAAAGCTAATTAACAGCATCATGAAACTAACGAGATGTAAAGCGAACAAGCAACATGAAGAGGCTTTTTGGAGACATACAAACAACGAATCTACAATGTACTTGCAACCAACATTTAGCCATACACAGAGAGAATTTCTTGGACAAGTTTTAATGAAATTTGTTCACACTAAACTGATGAAGTTTTCTTCACAATGTGAATGAAAAATTTCTTAAATTTTATGAAAATGCATTCATAGTTTTAATGAAAATATTTCATTACTTATATGAAAGTTTTAATAAATAAAATTATATTTTTAATCAAATTTTATAAAAAACTAATTTAATTTAATAAAATGTTTCATTGTTCGAGTTCCATTAACATTTCATAGATCTAATGCAAAAATTCATTGATATCATGCAGAGAATTCTCTCAGTGTAGTCTTAGAAGTTGGTAATTTTAAATAGTTTAAATGATAGGACATTGCAATGACTGACGAACGTACAAAATGAACGAATAGAGAGAAGAAAAAAAAAACGAATAGACAATCATGCATCAGGTCATCTCATGTGGGGTGCTCTCGATCAAATAATGAAATTTATTTACCGTCTACAATTGTTGTTGCATTTCATTACAAAATTTTAACAACAGCAACAACATTTTCATGAAAGCAATAATTTATTATAACATACACGAAACAATTAAAGTAAAAGTGTAGAATTTCAAAATTGTATCTGAAGATTTTTGTAATTGGAAATTAAAGGAAAAAGTTATAACAAGCGGAAGGTGTTTTTATAAAAAAAACAAGGCTTTATGCCTTCAAGTAGTTTCCTACGGAAACAAATTCTAGGACTCTCAATATGTTGATTAATCAAAAATGTATTACAAATACAGAAATTGTTTTTCTGAACTTTTCACACCCAGAAAACAGATTTGGTGTTGACATCCGAATTTGTTGCCAATCGAAAGAGTCGGTTGTGGTAACCGAATGTTTCAGTTGTAAGTACAGAATTTTCGTTGAGGCAACCGAAATTTGGTTGTCGCAGTCAAATTACTCATACATCGGCAAATTTACGGTTTTCACAACTAAAATATTCGATTACCACAACTGAATCACTCGATTGGCGACAATTTCGTTTTTCAACACCGAATTTTAATTTTTATTTTACTGGGTGTAAATTTTCGTATCCTTAGTTAGAATATAGCTATACCTTCAGTCCAATATCTAATATGATGTTGTCATATTAAATTTTATTTATTGCTTTTCAAAAAGTTTGATCATTTTCATGATACACAATTTAATTGTTCCATAGGTTTCACCCTAATCTTTAGTTGGCCGCAAAATAAAACGATGATTGGCTTAACTTAATCTAAGCCAATCATCGTTCATAAGATCAAAAAGTGTTTAATTTATGTTAGGTTTACTAAATCAGCCAATTTATACACTAAATTAGACAAAATTCTCATAAACTTGATTTTGCCGGCTGCATGTTGAGTTAAGCTAATCACCGTTTCTTTTTTGCAGACAACTGAGGATTAGGGTGATGTCGTCATACAAATTATCAAACTTTTTGAAAGGCAACAAATAAAATCGAATATGACAATATCATATTAGCTGTTGTTTAATTTTAAAAATTTTATTATTTTATTTAACACAATGGAGATTCTGATATAACTTCAGGGTTACTGATTCAATTTTAAAAAATCTAGGATGAATGTTGCACCGATTTCTAGAATATTTAATTCTTTGGAGCCCGAATTTTAATGGCTGGGTGTTTAAATACCACACTTCGTGAAATCGATTTCTGTGTTGGTGAATGTGTTTGTTGATATTTACTCTACTCACAGCCACATAGCGTAACTATTTGCATTCAAGCTTAAAACATTAACATTTTTATTTTGTAATTATTTCAAAACTATACAATATTTTTATTATTCTTTTTCTTTTAAAACAAAATGTTATCAATTAAATCATAGTAATTGTTCCCTGAAGAAGTCACCAATGGGGAGACGAAATATTGGAAATAAATAATTATAATTTATAAATAAACGATCCTAACCTCGTTTTAAATAAAAGAAGATCAAAGAAAACTTAATATTTTTTAATTATAATTTTACTTTGAAAACCGTAATAATAAAGAAGTCATGATTTTTGTTCGCGATGTCCCACTTGGTATGTCCCTTTTAAGCAGGTTAAAAGCGTTTCTTTCATGTACTCTTAGAAGCAATAAATTCATGCCTTCTTAGGCAATAATAAGCGATTTTTTTTTGTACAATATGTTGACAACATTAATGTTTTATGGTATGCATTTTTTATTGCTTCATTGAAAACACTATTCTCTGCTTCAAAGAAGGCATTCTGGGAAGCACTACAGAATGCCTTCCATAATTGCTTTATATAATGCAAGGCAGCGAAGAGCTATTTTGGAAGTATACAAATGTAGTTACTGCTTACCAAATCCAGGTTACTTTATTCTGGGTAAACTTGAACCATTAAATATTTCTTCAACGAAATTCATTTACCTTCTGAGTGGACTATTCGGAATCTTGTGACCAAATTTCGCACCAAAATTACATTATTGGACATTAAACCATCAACACGAATACGTAGAGTGTGGACAGAGGAAAATATCTCAGCTGTATCCGGTAGTGTTATTGATGGCCGTGAATTATCGATTCGGCGAGGTTCGCAGCAAGTGGGCCTCTGTTATTTCGCTACGTGGAAAATTATGCGGAAAGGATTTGGGTGTAAAACCTTTTAAAATACAGCTGGTGCAAGACCTACCACAACGGCCAACTTTTGGTGAATGGGCGCAGGCAAATTTGGATAAAGATCCACTTTTTTATCGGAAAATTGTGTTCAGCGGCGAAGCTCATTTCTGGTTGAATGGATACGTGAAAAAGAAAAATTGCCGTATTTGGTATGAAGAGCAGAAGCATTGCAACAACTCCCAATGCATCCCGAAAAATGCACTGTTTGGTATGGATTATGGGCCGGTGGCATTATTGGACCGTATTTGTTCAAAGACGACGAAAGCAGGAACGTTAGTGTGAATGGAGAGCGCTAACGTACGATGATAACAAATTTGTTTTTGCCCAAAACCAAAAAGCTGGACTTGGGTGATATGTGGTTTCAACAAGACGGTGCCACATGCCACATAGCACGCGAAACAATGGCCCAATTGAAAGGCGAGTTCGGTGAACAGTTTATTTCACGTTTGGGGCCGGTTAATTGGCCGCCTAGATCGTGCAATTTTTTATTTTTTTTTAAAGAGAAGCAACACTCAGGAAATTCTTCCTTTTAATTAATGTGTTGCTTTCTTTAGAAAGGGGATAGTGGAGAGATGAAAGGTGGTGAAAGATGAAGGGCTTCAAACATGGCAACACTGCAATTGTGCGAAATGATAAGTCTTAGAACAGTTGCTGCTCGCCACATGATGTAGAGTTGGCGAATTTATTGAAGCTTTTTGTTTCATAGCCTGATTCATTATTTTACTTCGGTGGGGTTAAGTGCTATGGGAACACCAAAGGTGGGCGCTGCGATACATATAAGTGATAGAAAACTCATACATATTATTTTTCTAAATTGATGTTTTTCGTCACCGGGAATCGAACCCAGGACCATCAGTGTAACAGTCCGCACGCTAACCATTACACCACAGCGCCCACAATTTATCGTTTTTAGACTATTTTTTGTGGGGCTATAGGGACAAGCCCGCAACGGTTGACGCACTGGAAACCAATTTTGAAGAATTTATTCGTGAGATAAAAGCCGATATGTTGGAGATAGTATGCCAAAATTGGACTCAACGCATGAACCATTTGAGACGTAGCTGCGGTCACATTGAATTATATGGATCGTTCTATCGACTCAAATAAAGATATCATACATTTCTCTAATTTTATGTGTTTTTTTTTTAAATCAAATCCGAAAGCACTTAAAAAAGCACCCTCTAATAAAAAGCTGCTGTATATATTTAATGTAAAATCATAATACAGTAATTTAATGTGGTTTGTTTTTTTTTTTTGTTGTTAATGTAGTCAATATGTAGTCAAAAATTAAATTTCTCCTACAAATGACTGTTTTTTCACTTAAAAATAAAGATACTGTATCACAACTCAAACAACTACAAATATTTACAGCAGCAGTTCCCTGAGTGTAGCAATTACTGTTGTATTACATGGTTGATTCCGAGAAGCTAAAAATTGTTTAATATACCATATGGAAAGGGTTGCATGTTTTATATATTGGAAATTGGTCTCTCTGCACAGTCGTTTAAACATTCTTCATAAAATGTTTGAACAGTTTTTTAACAAAATTATAAGTTTTGAGGTTTTTTAGTTGCTTTACTATTTTCCAGAATCAAAAAAAAAAAATATGTAAAACTTACTTATACAAGCATTTCATTCTTTTATGCAGCTTTTTGTGAAGTTGCCAAAAATAACTACACAAAACAACTGTTACTAAAATACGGTATTCTTGGTTAATTTTTTTTTTTTAGTTATTTAAGCTATTTTACATTTTTTTAGTTAGTTATTTTACATATCCCCATAGTAAAATGACTACAATTGCAGTTAAAATGACTGATACCGTTTACTAAACGAATGCTTGACTTGTAGTAGTTTTTCTGAGTGTATCACTACTTAATTATATTTTCTTTTTTCATAATTATTTGTATTTGTTGACTTATATGTATAGCACTTACCTTTGAATATGACTTTCTACACCTGGTGGCAAAGAACCATCGGACACAATATATACGGGCTGACCACCACCACCGCCCGGACCAGCATACTGTAGACCACCTTGTACAACAACTTGACCATCGGCCACTAGACCACTTAAATCACTGCCCGAATAAATTTCCAAACCCTTTTGATCGGATGTTGTTGTATAGATAACAGTCTTATTACCATCATTATAAATCAAATCGATATGTTTATCTGAGGGATACATATCGGGGTCTAGTTTTGTGCCCATTGGTAAATGTGACAATTGTTTCGAATTACCACCACCATCTTGTCCCGAAGTAGTATAGATAATTTGGCCCGAGTTCTGTTGTTGTTTTTTCTGTTCATCGTAAATATCTACCTCAGTTTTTACCACAGCCTCAGCATCGTAATGTTGCAAGACCGAAGCATCTAGAGGGGAAGTCTGATAAACACCATGATGTTCATTGGCCATTTTTTGGGCTTGATTAAACATGGCTGCCGCTACAGCATTATCATTAGGCATTAATTTGGAGGGATCACTAACTATGCGTGTAAGTATATGTTCGCCAGCCTCATTGCGGGATAATATATGATGTTCCCCATTAATGATCTCACGGGATATAATCTGTTGTTGTTCGCCATTTGGTCCCACTACACGTATTATTTGATTCTCATCAAATTCTATTTTAGCCAAAGGTTGATTTTCATGAGCCGTCTGGACAGCAGCCTGTTGTTGGTTCAATTGTGCCACCATGCGAGCATCAATAACATGATCATCTTGTTGATTACCACCAGTCATTACAACTTTTGGACTTTCGTAGATAAATACTGCATCTTTATCATAGAGTTTCGATGAATCGGTGTGTAAGTCTAAAACATTAACATTGGTCATGGTAGCCAATTCTGGTTGTGGACTATCGGGTGAACGATGCATGGAGTTGGGTGATATCAATGGTAAACCATTATTTGTAGATGTATTGGCCATACTAGTGGTAACAATGTTGCCCGTAGTTGTACCTGTTGCCCCAGCCACTGATACGGAGTTAGCTCTGGCTGGCGATAGGGGAGCCTCATTTAAATGCCCTCCACGATGATGCATATTGGCTTGAGCCGTTAAAGCAAGTTCGTTTGTAGTTATAACACTTGTAGTAGCAGGAGATGATGACATCTTATGCCAGGGAAGAAAACAAATAGATTCTTGGAATCAAATTTTAAAACTTTATTAATTGAAGAATTGCACTTGAGTTTTGAGTTTGTAGACAATCTCGTTCGGCTAAGGATTTAATCCATGTAATTTCATATATATATATATGTATGTATGTATGGTATGTATGGCTCTTAAATATTAGTATATATGTATGTATGGGTGGTATGGTATGTATAATAAACTTATTCTTCTAGGATGTGAAATGTGTTTGTGTGTGTGTATAACTAAAAGGCACTTTAATCTCAGTTTTTTGTTTTCAGTTTCAAAAGGACGGCATTTGTATGAATGTATTCGTTGTGACAGTTGTAATGACATCAATTGTGATGTTGTTAATTTTCTTTTTGGAATTCTTGGTGGTATGGCACACTTTAAATTGTCAACGGTGTTTCGTTTTTTTGTTTTGTAAAATTACATTACCCCAAAAAATGTGGTAAATGTATTTGTTAGAGTATTAAGATGAATATATCAAATCATGATGTTGGACATAAAAAGCTGTAAAGAAACAGAAAATTTCGAAAATATTAAAAATTTGCAATTTAACAAAATTTAAAAAAATTAATAAATTTATTCAAATGAGTTATTTAAGTTGGGTTTATAGTTAAAAAAAAAATACGATACCCTGCTAGAAAGATACCGAGACATTAATTTTGTATAAAACAGCCGCAGGGTGTCCGATTATAGGATGAAACATTGGTTCAAAAGGGACTGATATGGAATAAAATGGGGAACGAGTGAAATCGGAACACTTAATAATAATTTATATTATCGGAACGTATTGTTTTCGTTAAGGTTTGCACAAATTTTTGTGCGTTTTGCGATATCTGACTTGGTTTTTGAGATACTAGCCATTTTATAAAATGGAGATATTTTAAAATGGCCAATATCTCCGAAACTAAGCGAGATGATTTTAGTTAAACTTCGTATTGCTCAAAGTGATAACGATTTATTAAGTAACAAGACATAATAATTAAAAATTCTGAAAATGCAAAGTCCTAAATTACCCCACGCCCCAAATTACTCCACCTTTCCCTATTATATTAAATTTTTTACATTTGATTTTTGTTCTTACAGCGCTAACTCAAATGTTTGTTATTGCCAACTTAATAAAGCTAAAAGACTGACATTTGAGTATTATAATATTGCCAACTTAATAAAGCTAGAAGACTGACATTTGAGTATTATAATACTCAAATGTCAGTCTTCTAGCTTTATTAAGTTGGCAATAACAAACATTTGAGTTAGCGCTGTAAGAACAAAATGAAACGTAAAAAACGTACATAATTATGTATTATAATGTAGTTCAGCCTTTAACATGATCTTATTCTTTTGACGAACTTATTTAAAACAATCAAGAATATTGAAGGATTACATTTTTAAAGCGACATTTTTTAAATTGTTGGTTCTGAAATATTTCGAACACAGTTAAACATTAAAAACGAATCGGAGATGCGACTTATAAATTCTGAGAGATTTTAGATCGTAGATCACGAATGGCAACCCCAAATTTTGATACAAGCTCTACTTTTCAAAATATTCGCGAATCTAACGTTTAAGCAAAAAACTAGTTTTTTCTTAATTTTTCTTTATTTTTTCGTATATTTGAATAGCATACAAATAATTTTGAATATGGTTTTAAAGTATGGACTTTGAGGTTTAAGAACCATGCCAATTTATTGCGATTGGATGAATGATGTAGGATAACCTTGCAATTAAAGTGAAAACTTTATCCATTTTTCGAATTTGTTATTCTTTAGATTCAGGGAACTAATATTTTAAAATATTTTCATATGTATATTAGGGTGGCCCATCTTGACCACTTGGTGGAATTTGCTGGCTGCTGTTAAAAATTAAAGGGCATTGTTTTACATACATTGGCCAAATTTCATCATTCTACTACGATGGGAAGAACTTGCGGCGCGATCGAATAAGTTGCCGAAATGGGTCAACATTTGCTATTTGTAATTTTTAGTTTTGGAAAAATTTTAATATAATGCAAGAGTTGCAAAAGATAATAAGCCTCATAAGGTCAAAAGATTAAAAGGACTACAAAGACATCCAAAGTCCAAAAAAGCTAGTAGCAAAAATATGAATAACTTTTGATTGATCCAACAAATTTTTATGGTTTACACATCAAATGAAATGTATTCCAAATAGCTCTGAAATGATATGTAATATGATATAGTTGTTCTTTAATTCCATGAAGTTATAGCATTTTTAATAAATTTATGAAAATCTTGTTTTTAATTTTTGCCTTTATCTTTTTTAAATGTATTCATAATGCATAGGTTTGATAGTATAAATCGAAAGTATATTTACTTATTTTTAATATGGTATCCAAAACTCCAGCACTTATTTCGTGCTTTGGATCAAATAACACCTTCCTAAAACCACGACATGGTAATGTGAAAGGCCACTTGACCGATCCTGTTACCAGCTCAAATATTTTTTGTCATACGGTATTACAAAACTTTCCAAGCAGATGAAAACTCTGATTTTGCATCGCTTCTCAAACATCTATTGCAGAGCTAGTTCCATTAAGCCAGAGTTTGGAACTGGTATCAGAACCTTCGATTTGAATGGAAAAAAAACAAAAAAGCTTTAACAAGAATGTATTTTAATAAAATACATTACTTTATGTTAAAAAAAAAGAAAAAAAAACTGGTGTTTTTGCGTTTTTAAAATTTTTTATTGGATATCAAATAATAAATAATCTCAAGGACTGTCGAATAATATTCAAAATATTCATAGTTTCTGTCAAAAAACAATTAGTTAGAATTAAATAATAAAAAAAACATATTTGGATTTGGACACATATATTTTTAAAGTTTACGCAAACTTGTAGTGAAAAATAATAGGTATTTTACCATATTTCATAAATTCATTTTGGCTCAAGTAATATTTTTTACAGTTTGTCTGTTTTTTGGACGTTTTTACTACTTTTGTTGGATTTTATACTTTAAGTTTTTAGGAGTTATCAGAGAATTCAAAAAGTTTAAAACTGTTTTTCTAATGCTTACCGGAGTAACGTAATCGAAGCTAAACTTTGCAAAAAATGTATCCTGTCCATGCTTTAGTCTTTAAATAAAACCCTTTGCAAATTGCGTTAGTTTATTTTTTGGGTTTCCATACTACTCAGTGTCGCTCAATTTGCTCTCTTTTTATTTGTTCGTAAACTCGCAACGAGCAAATGAAAACATGTTGCGGAAATTGTAAAGTTAAAATTAATTTTGATCATGTTTTTAAATAATAATTTAATAAAATTTTTAGCTATTTTAAATATTAATGATAAAATCAGCCAGATCAAATTAAAATATATTAACTTTTAATAGAAAATAACAAAATATAAGCAAAATAAAAGTAAGGGTTTTAAGCAACAATTTGTTATCAACATGTTGCAAACATTTTTTAGTGTAAAAAAATGTTTTCATTTGCTTGCCCGAGTGCGGTATTTTTTTACTGAGAGGCGTGTGAAGTGTAGTCTCTCTTTTTGCATATACTCTTTGTAGATACCACCAAAAATTTTCTAAGTTTTAAATACAATTGTCAATATATCAAATCACAATGCTTAGGAGGAGAATTTTAGAACAACGACCTTAGACATTATAATGCAACATATTGCCAACAATTGAGTGGGCAATTTTCAACACAGCTGGACATCATCATTGCAACAAACATTCGTTACGACTCGACTAGCTGGCTGGTTGGCTGGATGGCCGTTAAATATTGTGCTTAGCAAAGAAAATAAAAAAAAAAAAACTCCACGGCTGATATGCCAACGCAAACTCACAAATTCCGTTTATTTGACAACTGAGATGAATGGAAAATTGCTCAGTTCATTTTGGTTGTATATATAATTTTTTTTTTTTTTTGTTATTGTTATTGTTGCCAGTGGCTTTAACACAACAGTCTATGCCAGCAACATCATATGCAACATCATACGCAGATTTATGCATAAACCATAAGACAACCATGATGCTACAACAACTACGTAAGTAAATTACATTTTACTTATAATATTTCTAATAAAAAAAAAAATAAAAACGAAAACTAAAATTTTAAAAGCCATCAAAAATGACCACACAACGATTTTATAGAATTTTAGTTTCCTACTCTATACCACAATTTCTTAGGAGTACATACACCCCAAAAGAATGTTAGTCAATCTTTACAATTATTGTAATCAAGCTTTTAAGATCAAATCAGAGAAAACTGTACACATTTCAGGTGTATTTAACGTATGTGAAGATGAAAGAAATGCTAGCCATTAAAAGAAAAAAGAAGCTACAATGATTATGACTACATAATAATAACCGTACTGCCCCATTGCACTTTTTAGAGCACTTTACTTGCTTAAAATTTCATATGATAGACGGACAAGTAGCACCATTCAGTAGTGCTGGTGATGGTGTAGAACATATTATCAAAGAGTATATACAAATAGAGAGACTACACTTCCCACGCCTCTCAGTAACAAAATACCGAACTCGGGCAAGCAAATCAAAACATTTTTTTTTTTAGAAATGTTGAGGTTAAGAAGAAGAATAAACGTTTTTCTCTAAAAATTATAAACATTATTAATTTTTAAATCAGACTAGACTAGTTTCTGCCTTTTTTATGGACAGGCGTCATCAGTGATTTTCCATTTAAATTGTATTATTATTTGTGTCTTATAATTGTCAGATTGTCTCTATATGATAAATTTTTTAACAACCTGCGCCTGTAAAAATCAAACCTGCGCTCTTCTTACATTACAAACGTAACAATACCAAGTCATGATCGTTTAGCGATCTCTCCCAAGTATGGCCTCGAATGTAACGCAGCTAAATTGAAGTTTTCTTTCCTATTAGCTTTTCTGTTATTGTAAAGGGTCCGCCAAATAATTTTTTTTTTTTGAAAATGCTATAAAAAAAAAACAACTGAATATTTTCTCAAATTTCTTTTTTTATTTGAAAGTACATTCCTTCCGGTTAATAATGGAAAATAATTTCATTCAAATGGCTGCCTCGGCTGGCCATGCAGTAGCCTACACGATCGGTCCAATTTTTAAGCACATTATCGATTGTGTGCAGCTGTATTTCACCAATGGCTTCACGAATATTGTCCTTTAAAGCGTAAATTGTCCAATGGTGTCAAATCGCAGCTCCGAGGTGGCCAAACGACATCAGCTCTGCGGCTGATTTGAATTTTCGCACACATTCTGCAACATTACCATGATTTTCAAAGTAATTTCGCAATATTTCCCAGCGTTGTTCAAGCGTATACACAACCATATTCGTTCAGCGGAAGGATAAAACTAATTATCTGTCAAATCAGACATGAGCTAAGTGTTACCATTCACGAAATAAGCACTCGTTGAAAAAAAAAATGTTAGATGGCGGACCCTTTATATTATACTCAGAAGTGACAACACTAACAACACAAATATTCTATTTTTAGATATTTGTTTATTTTTCTAATCTCCTGCGTCTCTATTTCACAACGTTACCAGATTGACGTATGGTTTTTACTTTGCGTTTTAAGTTGAGACATCCCCACAGGGAAGATTTTATAATGTATTTTAGTACAGTGTTATTTTAACGTCATATAGACAGTCGCAATTAATTTTTAATTAATATGCATTTGACAATTTTTTTTTTTACACTAAAAAATGTTTGCAACATGTTGCTAAAAAATTGTTGCTTAAAACACTCCCTTTTATTTTGCTTATATTTTGTTATTTTCTATTAAAAATTAATATATTTTAATTTAATATTGCTGATTTTATCATTAATATTGGAAATAGTGCTAAAAATCAATTTAAACATTAAAATTTCTGCAACATGTTTACATTTGCTCGTTGCGAGTTTACGAACAAATAAAAAGAGATCAGATTGAGCGACACTGAGTAGTTTGGAAACCCACTGATATTATCATGAATATGAAAATAATTTATTTGTATGATGCTAAGTGGTGCATATTTAATAATGATTATTAAAACAGCCAACTCAAACAACGAACTAAAGCTACACAAATACTGCCACCATGTGGGGATGCATACATTTTGCAAATATTTACAAAAAAAAAAAAATATTTGTGCTGCTACACTCTAAAAACTATACAAGGCAAATACTCTGGAATTGTTTCTGAGAACGCCAAATCACAAAAGTTTTGAAGGTTTAGGAGCTTCAAATTAAGCTTGAAGTCAAGTAGAATTTAAATTCTAACTCTTGTTTATTTGACTCATTATTGACACACTGCACTATAGACATTTTATAAGGAATTGTTGGACAAAAGTAAATGTTTTATGTGTTTAAAAATTTTTTATTTTCTTTTTTGGTGCCATTATAAAGTAACTATTATGGGAAAATGTCCAGTACTCAGAGAATTCCGGGTAAGATACATCGGGAAGAACTATATTAATGAGATTGAACTAATAAATCTATTGAACGGTATGAATGTGGAATGTAGTTGGAGAAATTTAGCAGGATTTATAATACATGCTTTAAGATATAGACAAATTTTGCTCACAGAGTACGACACTTAGTACTTAAGTTTTATTTATTGTAAATTAATTAATATGTAATTATTATGGCTGACGACATAATGTCAATGCCTTTAAAGACTTTATTATTTTATAAATAAAAGTCATTAACTTAACTTAACTTAACTTAAAGTAACTATTTAAAAGAAGACGGACATATATTTCAGACATAAAAATATAAACCCATTTCAATCACGAAAAACACCGATTCTATAAATTTCATTGCTAAAATTCCGCCAATAACGAAAATTATTAATTCAATTAGAAATTGATAGCTCTTTAATTGAATTATTTTTTCAATTAAATAATAACTTATTTGATTAAAAAGTAATCAATATTGTATACCTTGACAAAAAGTGGGATAAAGTGTGGATAAAGTGTTGTTGCCATACCAAATGTGTTTTTATAGCTTGAATTTTATAACATTGAATTTAAACCGGCATGTAATTCTCATTTAGTTACCAGATTTATACTTATGTGAACAAGTTCACACAGAAATTAGTTTTTTTTTCTATTGAAACGTAGGGAGTATGGCAAAATTTTTTTGGGATTTTTTTATTGCAAAAATATGCCGTCTTATTAAAACCATAGGATTATTTTTTTTTAATTCTTTTTAATTTATTTTTAGCATTTATTTTTAATGGTTACATTTATATTAAACAAAATTTAACTTCAAAAATTACATTATCAATTTTATGATAATGTTTTAGAATAAATTATTATTCACATTTAAACAACTGAAATGAAATCATTTAACTTTATGAAGTAATACACCGAATGAGAATTAATAAAAATCTAATTTAAATGGATTTAAAATATTAATTACTAATACATAAACATTAAAAAAAAACAACCATATATATAAATATTACAATAAATAACAACTATATATTTTGAGCGATAGTATAAAAAAATGTCAAAGAAGTTCCGAATTTGAGCAAATATTTAATTGATTCAATTAATTTGTAACTGATTCAATTAATTTTTACTTGACAGCTTTTAAAATTTTCAACAATTCGATTTTTGAGGTCAAAAGTTATTGCAATATTACCGTACACTAAGAAAATGATGTCGGTAGAATTAACTGCAAATGGTATTTGCAGTTGAAACGGTGTACACTACATTTGCATTTAAATCAACTGCAATGTGTAGTTTTTCGTTTTTTTTTTTTAAGAGAAGCAAAACTCAGGAAATTCTTCCTCTTTATGTGTTGCTTTCTTGGGAAAGGGGATAGTGAAAAGATGAAAGGTGGGGAAAGATGAAGGGCTTCAACCATGGCAACATTGTAATTGCTCGAGATCATAAGTTGCTGCTCGTTATCTGATGGAGAGTTGGAAAACTTATTGAAGCTTTTTGATTCATAGCCCTGATTCATTATTTTACTTTGATGGGGTTAAGTGCTATGCAAACACCGAAGGCGGGAGCTGCGATACATATGAGGGATAGAAAATTATATATATTATTTTTCCAAATTGATGTTGTTGTCACCGGGAATCGAACCCGGGACCATCTGTGTAATAGCCTAATGAGCTAACCATTCCACCACAACGCCCTATTACTGAACTGTTAAAAATTAACTGTCGAATTTAAAAACCTTTTTTGTAAATATTCTTAATCTAATATTATTACACTTTTCTAAAACTATATTTGCATAAAATATCACTTTTAGATTTCTTTTCGTCACATTGACTTCATATACAAATATTAAATAGCTAGAAAAAAAAAATTACAACAATTAATAATATGCAAGTAAATAAATGTATTTTCTATTCCAAATCTTAACTTTATTCCCAAGTTATGGGTAATTTCATAAATAACGTGAATTCATAAAAACCTAAAAGATTGTGAAATAGTTATTAAGCAAAAAAAAAAATGTTTCCCTGAATCTAAAATACAAAGGTTTGTCACTCTCTAATGCAAACTTTTATTATTCGTGTTTAGCAGGAGTAAATACTTAAAAACTGTTTTATTAGAAGTGTGTGCAAAGACCATGTAAACTAGCGTAAATATTTTCTATACTCTTGTGGGCGTTGTGGTGTAATGGTTAGCGCGTTGGACTGTTACACAGATGGTCCCGGGTTCGATTCCCGGTGACGACAACATCAATTTAGAAAAATAATATGTATAAGTTTTCTATCACTTATATGTATCGCTGCGCCCACCTTCGGTGTTCCCATAGCACTTAACCCCACCGAAGTAAAATAATGCATCAGAGCTATGAAACAAAAAGCTTGAATAAATTCGCCAACTCTACATCAGGTGGCGACCAACAACTGTTCTAAGACTTATCATCTCGCGCAATTACAGTGTTGCCATGTTTTAAGCCCTTCATCTTTCACCACCTTTCATCTCTCCACTATCCCCTTTCCAAAGAAAGCAACACATTAATTAATAGGAAGAATTTCCTGAGTGTGGCTTCTCTTTAAAAAAAAAAAAAAAAAATCATTACATGGAAATTACATAATATAGTTAGTTTTTCTTTCCAAAACTTTTATAATTACAAAATAACTATTAAAAGAAACTAAATCTTGCTTAGGCTGAAGAAAATTTAGATATGGTAATTCCATTTCCAAAACTTTTCTAATGACAAAATTATTAAATTCATAAAGAAATCAATTTTATTATTGGGAATTTTTGAATTTTATTCATCGTCTTCTTAGACAGTGTGCAATCAATACTATAATTAATATGCACATATTTTCCATTGTTTGAGATAGGCGTGGTAGAGAAGATTAAGCATACTTTTCTAAAAATCATAACTACATTGTAAAGTTTTATTGAATTAGACTGCGCAGTGTCTGGTAACACAACCTTCATCAGTAATCCTTTTGACAATACTGTAATTATTTGTTATGGTTTTTATTGTTTGATTGCATCTATATGAAATATTTATTTATTAAATGCAATCCTGACCGTGGCTTGAACCTGCTTTCTTTGCCACATGCACTTCGCACTACACTTTATACAGGCGCTTTAACCGCTTGATCTAAAGTCAGGTCGATTTTTGCTGTGGCTTAAAACCAGTTTCAATTACACTGGGTCGATTTTACATTTAACTGTAATTGCAGAAGATAGCTAAGACAAACACCACAACAATTCACAATTGTTAGAAAATCATATGTAATCTAATTTCCACTATTTCCCAAATTTTGTGAGTTAGTGACAACTATGATGTATTTTTTGTACATACGGTAGTTTGGCTATTCACGTAGTTAGGAAGTGTTGCCAGGGAGCAAATTTTGATATGTTTTTATTGGGGATTTTTGAATTTTATTCATTTTTATGTTGCAAAATTAAACAAACTTTTTATTTCAAATGTTCTCTAGTTTTTTGTTAAGTGTATTTTAAAATGTCTTTAGAATATGATAGTGTTAAAAAGTTTTGTACGATCTGATGTTTGATGATGAGGTTTTAACTATACAATCCGTTACAATGATTTTTTTTTTTCAAAAACTAAAAACCATTATCATTTTTTTTTCTCTCTCTCTGCTGAATACATTACATTTATGTAGTACAATATAAAGAGGAGGTGTAATGCAACGGACATTGTATAGTAGTGATAACGGCGCCATTAGCTTAATATCCATAAAACTAACTAAAAATGGAAAAAAGCACAAAAAACAACATGAAATTTATGTTTTATATATAAAAGTGAAAAAATGAACAAAGCAAAAAGTAATGGCAAACAGAAACAATAACGAAAAATGCATAAGCGGCCTCCACATTCCAGCCATAACACGCCCACATGATTTAAACTAGTGCATGACAACCGCAAAACAATACCAAAGTATAATAACTACCACTACTACGTTTGCTATGATAGGCAGGAAAAAAAAAACATTATGTGCACCACAACTACCACCATCACCACCACCACCACCGCCATTATCAAATATACAGCAGCCGTATTTTAACTTCTCACTAAACTATATGCCAGCTTTCGGCAAAGAAATAACAAACATTATTTAAAATTTTTTTTTTTTTCTTTTCGAGAAAAAAAGCAATTACACACTAAAAACTCCAACACCCAAGAGTCATCGACAAATGCACATATTGTTAAAACTTTGTTAGGACTATGGGGGTACCATTACAAACTAGCAAACAAACTAGCCAAAATATCTTGGCAAACAATGGCAGCCGTTAGCAATCTGCATAGTTTGGTGCAGTACTAGTGTAATCAAGTTTTTCGATTTTGTTTTGCTTTTGCATTTTTATTAAAAGATTAAATTTACATTAACAAAAGTAGTGTAGATGGCAGTAATGTACCAATAAAGATTGTCTTATATACAATATTAAAGATTAACATGATTTTTCATAATAGAAGGTGTAGGCATTAATATTATTTAGATAAAAAAATATAAAAATTGTATAAACTTTTGTTGGGTAAAGTCCAAAAGCTTCTATTGAAATTGGTTTAATGAAGTAGGGTTATAACTTTTTGTATTTTTTGCAAATATCAAAAATTACATATCATAGGCGTGTAGGCATTGAACAAATATTAAGATCTACGACCTTACTTTTTCTCAGCCGTTAAAAAGTTCCCAAACCAAATAGAGACGGAGGAGATTAGAAAAATAAACAAAAATATAAAAATAGAATATTTGTGTTTGTTAGCGTTGGTCACTTCTAAGTATAATATACCACAACAGAAAAGCTAATAGGAACTAAAACTGCAATTTAGCTGCATAACATTCGAGGCCATATTTGGGTGTGATCGCTAAAAACGGTCACGACTTAGTATTGTTACGTTTGTAATGTAAGAAGAGCGCAGGTTTGATTCTTACATCCGCAGGTTGCTGAAAAATTTATCATATAGAGACAATCTAACAATTATAAAACACAAATAATAATACAATTTAAATGGAAAATCACTAATGACACTTGTCCATAAAAAGGCAGAAACTAGTGTAGCCTGATTTAAAAATTAATAGTGTTTATAATTTTTAGAGAAAAACGTTTATTCTTCTTCTTAACCTCAACCTTTCCAAACGCAACGAAGTTTCAATTAAAATTCTTATCATTTTTTTAAAAAAATACTTAAAACTACATAGTTTTTTGAAGTTTAGATTTCTTTACGGGCTGTTGATGGTCAGTCTTTTAATAAATCGATATAAATAAAAACAATTTACATCATCTTTCACTCAACGTTTCGTTGGTTGTTTTTTCCAACTTCATCAGAAGTTAATGTTTATTAAATTGATTTTATAAATTACATCGATTAAATATTTCTTTTATCTATAAAAATTTGACAACACGACACAAATTTAAATAAATAAGTATATAAATAATCAAAATTTATAAAAAACCACAACAAAAATCTTAATCCTAATATCACAGAACATTTTTTGTTATGTACTAATACTTATTATCAGCAATAAAAAATATTTTCCGACATTCGAACATACACAAACAGATCGTATTATATAATTCAAAAGAAATGTTTAAATAAAAAATGGCTTTTAGAAATTGGTTTCGCTGCGGAATGTTTTTGTTCAGAATTGACTTAAAAATAAACGATGTTTAGAGGTATTCAATTACAACAGAAGCAAAGATGATAATTAACATTGGATGTATAAAGCTTTTTAAGTTCTCTCAAAGGTAGAGACTAAACAATTTAAAATACAAAATTTACTACGATTATCTTATCAAACTTAATAGATATCTAGCAAGTGTTAGTTTAAAAATCAAAGGACTTAGGAAACAAACTTGTTTGAGATTAGTCTCTTAATTTAACTTTATAAAGAAAGAAATGTAGAATATTCTTTTACATTCAGGGAACTTCTGCTGTAAATAGTTTTAGTTGTTTGAGTAAGTAATACAATATTTTTATTTTTAAGTTAAAAACCAATAATTTGTATGACATATTTAATTTTTGACTGAATTTACAGTTTATTTAAAACACAAAACAAACCACATCCAATCACTGTACTATGAAATTACATTAATTTTTAAAATTTTTTTGTTTTTGTTTAAAAAGATATAAACGTTAGTCGATTTTTTTACTACATTTGTGGTTCATTTCTACTACATTTGTGGTTTATTTTTTGAACAGTTAAAAACAAATGACAATGTTAGTTAAATTTAATGTTGTTGTTTTGAAGGGGAATTTCATTTGTTGTTAACTTTATTTGCAGTGGTTTTTACCTACATAATATTCTATTCTGTACTGAAATTAACAAAAACATCTAAAGAAAATATTTAAGATTCTTTTTCATAACAAAAACTTCAGAAGGGAACTCATTAAAATTTTTTTTTTTACCAAATCAAAGACTTAAGAAACAAGCTTGTTTGAAATTAGTCTCTCATTTAACTGCGTAATAAAAAAAGTTTTATATTTAATTTATTAAAACAAGAATATATAGTTAACAAGACCTTATTTATATCAAAAGACTTAAGAAACAAACTTGTTAAAAAATTTTCTTTCAAAATCAAACAAATTCAAACAAAATCGTTCTACAGAAAAAAAATTAAATAGTAGAAGTATTAAATTACAACTGTACGTATCATAAATGATAATAAATTTGAATCAATAAAGATTTTCAGCAGGGGATAAATAATCTAAAACTGATCCTGTTTTCTGGTTAACAACATAGTTGTTTTGAACAATCTGGAATTGCTCAAGTATTAAATAGGCAGATTTGTCTTTTATAAACAAAATATCGTCTTGATACATAATACCGACCATATAGTTATTATTTTTAATTGCTTTGTATAACAAGGGCGTTTAAAGTTTGCTATTTATTTCTGCTCTTCAAAAAACCTGTAAGTCTTTTACTTAAAAATTTTGCGAACCAAAAATTTTATTTTCTTCCCCGGTAAATGATTTTTTTCTGTTTTACCTAGCGTTTCAAAATTATTATATGTTCCAAGTTCAGGGTTCATAAAAATTATACATTTTAGATTTAACACTATTTTTAAACTATTTTTAAAAATTTATATTTATATGTTTTATAAATTAATAACAACCCAGCAAAACTTTTTACAAAAGATTACCTTTGAAACTGTTCTAGAAAAGTTTATTTTACCACCGGTTACATGGAACCGGTACTAGAACAAGCTACTGGGTGTCGAAATGTAGGGTTCTAAGCCGGTTCTACAACCTGTTCTTGTTTGGGGGTAAAAAACCTTTTGCAAATGTCCTATTTGCAATAGGTAAAAAACCTATTGCATTTAGGGCAAACTCCATATAAAAAGAACTAGTTGTAGAACAGAAATTAGAACCTGTTATAATACAGTATAAGTTGTTCTGCAATCAGTTATGTGGATTTTACTATTTACTGGGAAGTACTTAGTTTTTAATTTAATGAAAATAAAAAGTACTAATTTCTAAAACATTTTATTTTTTTTAAATTGGATTACATTACCGGAACAACATTATTTATACGTTAGACAATTTTCAAGGACATCAAGAACATTTTTCGAAGAAATGGAAGGATAAAATATAAATGCATCAGTATTTAGTAGATTTTATTTGTCAGTAACGCAATTTTAACAAAGAATTTGAATGCGATGAAATAACACTTTACTCATAATTCTCGTTAAACCCTTTGACGATCACAGTCAATTTAGTTATTTTTAAAGTTGTTTTTATTTTCGATATATGTATGTATACCCTTTTTGATGTTCCTACTTTAAATACAAATTGCACTTTTAATAACAGATTTTTTGAAAAGTAAAAGTACACAGAAAAATTGATCAATCTAAAATATGTAATTAAAGATTTGATTTGAACTAAATTTGTTTCTAAACAAATATTTAATTGAATTAATTAATATTTTAATTGAATTTTAAATAAATAAATAGATATTTTGTTCTAGACGTAATTCCGAAATTATTTTTTCATACACTGTATGCTTGAATAGAAAATTTTCAGTATATAATACCAAATGCATTTGAAGTTTACAAACAAAACAAGCACACACACATACATACAAACAGACGCAGCATTAACAAAAACAAACATACGTATCGTCCACACACTTTTTTTGTGAGTATCATATTTATTTTTTGTAGAGGTTATTTATAACTTTTTTTCTTTTCAATTTTCAATAAAAGTTTCAATTTATATTATCATTGCGTGATAGGTGCAATGAAATCTTTGATTTTCAAAATTGTGCTAAAAAAGAACAAGTTCTATGAAATTAATTTAAAAAAAAAATATTGAAAAAATAAAAATGCTACAGAAAATTAACCTTTTAAAGTAATTTTGTTTAGACAAAAACGCAGAAAAATATCAAAATTTGAACCCAGAAAACAGTTTTGTTTTAATTCGGTCAAAACCATAAAAATTTATTTGAAATAAGGAATCACCTATAATCGATTCATAAAGCAAAACTACTGCACGGCAATTAAAAAAAGGGAAAATGAATTAAAAAAAAATCTTTTTAAAAAATGATTGATATTTTCAATCGACTTTTCAAATAAAATTCGGTTAGTAATTTTGTATGCTAAAGGCAACCATTTATTTAGTGATAATGAAAAATAAATGTTTACAATCTAGCAAACTTGTCGATAATCAAAAGTGGTAACTGTAAATACGCACAGTTGGAAATTGCCAACCGAACAAAAATAGTACTGGCAAACCACTACCATTTTTGTAAAATCCACCGTGTTACAAATTTCCAAAGATACAACTAACATTATACCAGAAAATCACTACTTTGCTGCCAAAGCATGTGTATTGCCAGTACCACCCGCAAATTTCGTTGTCAATATTGTTTTTACCAATATTACAACCAATTAGAAGCATTGTTTTTTTTAATATTTTATTATATTTCACACATTTAAACATGATGTAAAAGACTAAGAACGAACTGTATTGATGTTTTTTAAATGCTTTTTATGTTACATATTTCTCAAAATTAATTAAATTTAAGGTATTTTGAAAGCACAAATATTTTTGTACTTCCAACGTCATGCCAACGTTGGCAAGGTTGTTCAAACCAACGGTTGACCACTGTTATCAATCGGGTAACAGGACAATAATGTCAAGATTATTAATCCCACGTTCTGTCAACGCATAACCGAACGTCGCCGACGCTTTGCCAACACTGTGCAAACGCTTAATGGGTTTGCAATTTTTATATAAAAAGTTGTTTATTGGAATGTCTAGTTTATGCACAGTAATAAAAAAATTTAATTTTTCAACATATATAAAATTAACACAACAAAAATGTACAATTTTCAATTCCTTGCACTACCAGAAAGATATCCTCATACAAACACCAGCATGAATATACTCAAATTAAGCATAATTTTGTGTACATTTATATTATCAAAAAAATTTCTTGTTGTTAAATTTCGTAAACTTAAGCAAAAAAGATTAAAAAAAGATGAATTTCAAAGCCAGGGTTTCTTGCCCGTGGAGCAGTGTAATTAGTTTTGTAGCAACAATTGTAATAAAAAAAAACACTACAAATCTCAAATATGTTAGGTTAAGTTGTAAGATTGCCAGGGGTATGAACAAATTATACCTCGATTAACCGGGGCCTCTATTAACCGGGTACATCTGTTAACCGGCATGCTGGTGGTCTGATTTATACCTCTATTAACCGTGTTTACCTCTATTATCCGTGCTATTATTTTTCCCTCCATTAACCGTGCTTCAACTCTATTATCCTTGCAGCACACATATTTATTTGCTTGTTTTTTTCTTTTCACCTACATACAATGAGTTAAAATTCGGGAAAAATAAATAACTTCTATTAACCGTGTTTTCGATTATCCGTGCTGAGTTCGGTCCCGTGCAACCCGGATAATAGAGGTTCAACTGTATAACAAATCTTAGGTTTAAAATCAAAAGACTTAAGAAACAAACTTTACAGAAGCTTTTGTTACTAGCAAAAACATACATTCTTTAAAGACACTTTTTCTACAGAAATATGTCAAATAATTAGTTTTGTATTAAAAATTTATGTGTTTACATTAAAATTACTACAAATTTATAATTTTTAAGTTAAGCTGTATATTTGGAAACTCTAAATCACTTTTAATTAAAGAATTATTGCCTCACTTCGAATGTTGTTTTATTTTTCTCAATTCCTTATCACATATTTATCTAACAATTGAGTAATTATAGCAATGTAATAATTGAAATTTAACACCATTATTTTTCACGAAAACTACATTTTTTTTATAACTATTTATTAATTGCCGTAATTTGAGTAATCTAATCTAAATGCTAATTTAGCTTTAAGCTAATATTATCCACAAAAGCCATCAGTTTGGCAAAAAGTAAAAAACAAAAATAAAAAACAACACAGAAATAACCAAAAGCATAAATTAAATGTGAACCAAGAGCAGAAGCAGGCAAACATTAGTTTGAAAAAAATTTTAAATGAGGAAACACCCATTAGTGGCTAACAAGTCACATGCTGTGATTAAAGTTTTACACGTTTAAATGAACAACAACTAAAATGATGATGGAGCAGTCCATGGAGAAGAAGAAGAAGTAAAAAAGTGTAGTATCACAATATTAGATAAAGAATACACACAGAAATGTTAAAATAACAGATAACAAAAAGCGAAGCAACACTAATTAATTGATTGTTATCAAATTGAATGGCTGAATTTCCTTTATTTCAATGAAATTTAAAACAAGAAGGATACACCTGCGGCATGTTTTAAATGTTAAGATAACAACAACAACAACAACAAAAATTAAATGAAAATGAACCCTTTATGGCAAAAGATCATTTAACCACAAAAAAAAATTATAGTGTAAATAATTCAGCCTCTAACTTCTGCTTCCACTGTTTTTGGCGAGCTCTTTTAGCACTATGGGTTAGAATTTACTTTTCGTTAGGTTTACGTGGAATATGATTGCTCACTTAACCAATTAATGTTAATAGTGTGGATTTTAAAATTGTATACCGCTTAAAGTCTTTTTGTCAAATTTATGCCGATAAAATCTTTTTAAAGATTAGATACTTTTAAAGGATATTTTTTTAATAAATTCAAATTATTCGTTCAAAAAAAAAGTTACATCTCAAATACAACATCAGATATCATTTGATATAGATCAATATTTATTCTCATTCAACTTTGTCTCAAAATTGGAGTATCCAGTAATATACGATTAGATTCTTCAAATATATTACCGGATAAAGTTCGATTAAAATTTATCTCTAAATTGAGGCATCCAAAAATATCTAATTTAAGATCCTGATGGTGGATAGAATGAGATATTTGGAGATTTACTTGTATCCCATGACATATATTATTTTTAATAAAAATATGAAAAAAATTTAACGAAAAATAATTTGAACATCTGCGCTTATATACGTACATATGGGGTTATATATTACAATAAATAATTATGTCTTATACGCATGGAAAGTATATATAAAACACAAAAATATTTTTTAGACAACAGCATTACAAGACAGCATGTATTATTATATCTTAAATTATATAGCTTATATATCACCATATATAATTACTAGGACGGGTCGATTTAAAAATCGCTCAACGTACAAGGAAAATCGTATTCTAGGGATCAAAATAAGAAACTTTGCCTAAAGAACCATACCTCTAAAACGAATTCTGAAAAATCCCACTTTGACCCATTTAGAGTGCCCCAATCGAATCCAACCCAATCGAATATAATTTATACATTCATCTGCTAGACAGTCTTCCGGAGAAGAAATAGGCACCCTAATCTTGGATAGACTTCTCCTGCTTTCTGAAATATCTCTATCCCGAGATTTGTACATTTTGTATAAAAACACGACTAAAAAGACCCTCTTTCAACTTAAATTTTAACCCCTTAACGGTCACCTAAAATGCATTAATCTGCCAGCGAGTCTCCCGGAGAAGAAATAGCTCCCATAATCTTGGAAAGAATCCTCCAATTTTCTGAAATATCAAATTGGGCTTTTTCAAAATTTGACCCTACGGGTCAAAAGTCAGGACATCAGAATTCGTTTTAGAGGTATGGTTCCTTTGGAAAAGTTTCTTATTTTGATCCCTAGAATACGATTTTCCTTGTACGTTGAGCTATTTTTTTGCCTCCCTACATATTGTGTTATATACGAGAATGTATCATTATATATGACAATAGATCTATCATATATTATTTTATAAAGGTTAATTTTTAACAATATATCGTTATATATGTTATATATGGATATGTATGACACCATATACAATCATATTATAATATATTTTAAGATAAAAAAACATAAGACCATATATAATTTTTTTTACTCGGGTGTGGAATTTTAATTGGGTCGTAATTTTTAAGACCTCAATAATATCTTCTTTTCATTAAAGGTACTATTTTTTTATTTTTGGGTCGTGGGGTAATTTTGGACTTTGAATTTTTTCCCATACTAATGCATTTTCAGAATTTCTTACTATTGTGACTTGTTCCTTAATAAATTTTTATCACTTTGAGCAATACATATTTTTGTAGGCGTATTTTTATGTAGCAAATAACGAAATCATATAAAAAAAAGTTTGTATTGCTGTTCTTGTTTTTTGAAAAAAAAAAATATTTTTTTTTTGTATTTTTAGTCATCTAAATATAAAAAGTAGTTGTTACGAATGAAGTATTGATTTTAGCAAATATTTAAACATTGCAAAAATGATGGCAGTTCTTGTGACTTTAGACATAATGGGGTAATTTGGAAAATGTGGGTGGGGCAAAATGGGACGTACTGCTATATTTGTTTATCCACACCCACAACATCCATTGGTATCAGGCGATACAAAATCTATGGTAAGTTTGAAAAAATTTTATTTTTGTGTGGATAAATTTTACTAAATATATAGTTATTCAATGAAAATGAAAATTATTCAAGTTCGAGGCCATACTCTATATTTCTTCATTAGGATATTGTCCTAACAAATAATCTGTAGAATTTTTGTTTTCAAATTTATTATTTGACCCTTTCAGGAATGTGTTGATAGATTTATTTCGGGAATTTTCTAGGTTCCCATCATCAGAACACGTTTTGAAAGCGGTAACAATCCCATGCCAAACATCAAACATTCATATGAACTAGTTTACTCACTACATGAGAACTAATATACATATGAGTTTGAAGTTAAGGATTATAACCATTGATCAAAAAATAAATTGAAAACTTGTTTGATTGCAAAATTAAATTTCGAAAAAATATAATTTTTATTTTTTAATAAAAATTATAACAAACCTGGAAGATGACAAAGCCAATTGTGACAATATTTTGTTGTTGTTTTTGTTTTTTTCTTTGATATTTTAAATTTTGGATCTCGCTCCTAGACGAGGACAAGAAATTCTCATTGAGTTTGTGATTTAACATAACAAATATCTTTAGAAATTCTAATAACAAAGTCCCCTGAGGATTTCCTTGGGCAGGAATGAAATCCGGATAGGGACACGCCTACATCATATTGTTTTTCACAATTTGTTAAATAAGTTTTGGGACTTTAGCACATTTAATTACTATAAATGCAATTAATGTTTATCCCGATAAAAATAAATTTAAAAAAACTTGTATGTAGTTATTCTTTAAAATAAAAAAAAAATGATACCGCAAGTTAAGCGTAAAATGATCGTAAGATAATATTTTTTTTTTTTACAATCTTAAAAAGTTCAATTTAAATATTTGTTTAATAATTCTTTAGCATTCCCTCCCATAGTGTTCTGCCTTCTTCTCTGCTTGCTGCATTTGTAAAAGATCATAGACCGCTTGAGTTTGCAATAATAAACTAATGTGAAAATGTCTGAAACAATTAATGGAATTTAAAACTCTCCTCGCAATCAACAAGTTCAATAATTGGTAATAAAGAAGAAAACTGGTATTTCTATTTATTAATAACAACAAAATAAAATAAAATAATAAACAAAATAACAAACGGCGGTCAAACAACCCTAGCAGTGTAGACTGGTGGTGGTAAGTTGAAATATAAACAAATACTATTTATAATGAACAACATGTTGTTTGGCAACATTTGACGCCACAATAATGACGTTTAACAATAACGTAAAAATATTTGAAAATCTACGCACTCTCTGCTATGTGATAAATACGAGTATAAGTTTGATAGTACGATAAGCAACTAATAAGCCGCAAATAGCTAGACATCATGTTAAGGTAGGTTATGTATGATTTATTGTAGCAAATAAAGACAACAACAACAACAACTAGAAACTTTCAACAACTTAACAATTATTGGTAAAACAACATTAACAGCTTTTAAAATTTACAACAACAACCATAATTATAATAATAAAAAAGTTAAGTTACGGAGACAAAAACAGAAAACGCGCCAACACTAAAATTGATGTTACTTTATCATTAGGTGTACTATTAAATGAAGAGTGTTGGCGAATAAGGGTATACAGGCCATATTATGTGAATCGCGTTTTTTTACATAATATACTAGAACTAGTACATTTACAAAAACTTGGGTAAAAATTTTGCTATTTTTCTGGGGTTTTATCTAAAAAAAAATACTTTAAGTTAAATTTTCGGTAGTATTTTCATTTTTTTTGAAAATACAATGGTAAAACAAAGATTTTATAAACAAAGTTCAAAGATAAAATTCTAACGTTGTGGTGTAATGGTTAGCGCGTTGGACTGTTACACAGATGGTCCCGGGTTCGATTCCCGGTGACGATAACATCAATTTAGAAAAATAATATGTATGAGTTTTCTATGACTTATATGTATCGCTGCGCCCACCTTCGGTGTTCCCATAGCACTTAACCCCACCGAAGTAAAATAATGAATCAGGGCTATGAAACAAAAAGCTTCAATAAATTCGCCACCTCTACATCAGGTTGCGAGCAACAACTGTTCTAAGACTTATTATCTCGCGCAATTACAGTGTTGACATGTTTGAAGCCCGTCATCTTTCACCACCTTTCATCTCTCCACTATCCCCTTTCCAAAGAAAGTAACACATTAATTGATAGGAAGAATTTCCTGAGTGTTGCTTCTCTTTAAAAAAAAAAAATTAAAAACAACTTAAAAATATAGTATAAAAACTTCTGGGCACTGTGCTTGCCCGTGATCGTCACAGGGTTAAAGGGAGTAAAGCGTTATTTAAATTATAAATTGTAGAGAGATAACGGACAGCGATCTTCTATTTGGAGTATTTTAAGTTTTATACCTCCAATCATGCCTTCAACGACATTCACGTCAATTTTTTTACGCTGCTTCTAATTGTTTTCCTTCAATTCTTCACTGGATTTGGCTTCCCAAACATTTCATTAGACTTTTTGGCATAAAAGACCCCAAAAGTCCCCAATTGGACGTGCATTTGGGACATTTAGAGGATTTGCGTATTTCGGTACAAAAGGTATGTTTTTTGCATTAAGTCATTCTAACGTCTTTTTGACATAATGACAGCTTGCTAAATCTGGTCAATATAATATGTCGCCTTTAGATTGTCTATCTCTGATAAATTTTTTATGTTTTACCAAACATTTATTAATAATGTAAACATCCGCGTTTGCAGCCATAGCTTTTGAGTCATGGATGTAAGGTTGTGATATATCTATATTTCTTTTTTAGGATAATGTCCTACCAAATAGTCTATAGAGTTTTTGTTTTCAATTTTATTAATTGAACACTTTCAGGAATGTGTTGAAAGATCTATTTCGGGAAATTTCTAGGTTCCCATCATCAAAACACTTTTTGAAAGAAGTGACAATCCCATGCAAACATCAAACATTCATATAACCTAGTTATCCCACTAAATGAGAAGTAATATATGAGCTCGAAGTTAAAGATTATCACCATTGATCAAAAATTAATTGAAAATTTGTTCCTCATGTGCAAAATCTACCTTTGGCAGATATACAATACACGCTTTTTGTTTTTATTCTCCTTTTTACTTTTACACTTATGGCATAATATGGCAACTCTGGGGCCACTATATAGGGCATCAACATTTTTCTTTTGTTGAGTAATTTAACCCTGTGTACAAATATATTTTTAGTTTTTGTAAGTTAAAGACAAGTTTCTATACAAAAAAAAATGGACTTTTAACCCTACTTTTTAACCCTCAAAAATATGTGTCTCTTTATTTTTGCTCCTTTACAACATATAAGATAGATAGATAATTTCTTTATTTTTTCATTTAAAATTGTTACAAAAATTATTCTTATTTAGATAACTTATTTAACTATAATAAAGAATATACAGCATGGTTTAAAACCGTCCGCTGGATAATTGGTTTTTACTAATGTTTAATTTTATACAAATTTCTAATATTATTAATTTTTCAAATTTTTTGGTTTAAAAATTAAAAGTTAAATTCAGATATCAACATTTTTCTATATTTTAAAGCATTTTTAACGAAATTAAATAGGCTTAGCCAGTTAGTATTTTCACCCCCATTCAATAATTGTACTATTTCAGAATCTGTTAAGGTAGATCTCAATAAATATCTAAGTCTTATAGACTTAAGTACGGGACATGCTCCAATAAAGTGTTTTGTTGTTTCTATTTCGTTCATATTGCACAATGAGCACAATATTGCCCTTCCTTCTCTAAACTGATTTCCGTTCAACCATAAAAGATCCCCTCTCGCTTTCATAATGTAGGTTATTTGCTCTCTGCTGTAGTTTTCATTGCAATAGGCTTGTCCCATGGAGTAATCTAAATCCTTGTAAATGCGTTCATTACTAGTTTGTGCTTTTGTTACGTGGCTTTGGTAAGTTCTTAGCTTCATTTTATCTATGAGATTTATGCAAGCTGTATTCCACTCCGTGTTATTTAGCTCGTGGTTTAGATTGAACTCTTGTAATTTGCTTTTAAAATCATTGTACCAGTAAATATTCTTTGCTATAATTTTCTCTGATAGTTTGTGAGGCAGTCTTCTATTGTCATAATCAAATATTGTTTTTGAAATGTACTTCAAATGTAAAGCATACGCGTAAAAGTGTCCTTCTTCTTGATTGGTTTCTTAGGCTATCACATAGTTGGGAGTATTGTCCGGGAGATTCAATATGCGTTTGGTAAAAAACCGTTGCAACTTATCAATTTCATCGAACCACAGATTACCCCAAACTTGTGCACCATAACATTGTCTTGATCTGCATACGGCTAAGAACATTTTCCATTTTGCCTTAAGAGACTTCTTTTCTAGCGATAAAGTTTTTCCAGGTTGCATTTATGCTTATCTTGGCTGCATTGTTTTTGGCATTTACGTGTTTATTTATTGAGATTTTTGATGTGAGCAATATTCCTAAATATTTATATTCTGAAGCAATCTTTACAATATCACCGTTAAATATCCATTTTTTTTTTTCTTCTGATTCTTCCTCCTTTTCTAAAAATCATAATTTCCGATTTATCTAGGTTAACCACCATTCCCCAAATCCGACAGTATACTTCCAGATTGTGAATCATTTTTTGCAAAACTTCAACCTCATCAGCCAATATAACGATATCAGCGGCATACATCAACAGTCTAATATTTAAATCATCAATAAACAATCCACCCTTCAAATGATCATGCATATCATTTAAATATAAAGCAAATAGCATTGGTGACAACAAACATCCTTGTTTTACTCCTGTGCGCGTTTCAAAATAATTAGAAAGATCAGTACCAGTCCACACCGCTGATTTTGTATTTTGGTAAATCTGTTCTATAAAATGGACAATTTTTGATGATATTCCTAGCTGGTTTAGTTTATATATCAGTAAACTCCTCGGTATGCAATCGAATGCAGCTTTGAAGTCTACAAAAAATGCGTAAACTTTTCTGTTTTCTGAGAATTTTATATTAACTATAGATGAAAGATTATAAATATTATCTATTGTGGAATATCCTTTACGAAAACCTGCCTGATATTCGTTCAGTACTTGATAACGATCTGCCCATTTCGATATTCTTTCATTTATCATACCCATCATTATCTTTCCAACACAGTTCATAAAAGTTATTCCTCTGTAATTGCTGGGTAGATTCGCGTCGCCTTTTTTGTAAATAGGATATATTATGCTTTTTCAAAAGCTTCATAACTACCACGACCATCCAATATTTGTAAATATGCTTTTGCTAGCGCGTTTAAAAAATCATCACCTGCATTCGCAAAAAATTCATACGGAATTCGGTCTTCACCTGGTGCTTTATTCGACTTAGTTTTGGCTAGTTGACACTTAAGTTCCTGTAGTGAAAAGATCGTTAAAATCTGGGAGTTCGGGTCGGGATACCTCCCTTAGTAGTTGTTTTATTCAAAATTTCGCATATTGATAAATGCATTCTAGATCTATAGATATGCTATACAAAATATTTAAAAATATCAAGTTTTAATCATTTCCTAAGTTTTTCTCGTCTCCTGAAAATTTTTTTTATGATCTGTATACCCTTATTCGCGTCCACTCTTTAAATATTTGTTGTTGTTACTACTTTAGTTACTACAAGGAAGGTATCTCGACGTGGACCCACGAACCTCCTATGAAACTTGGACATGTGGTTGAGGGGACAAAAGTGAGATATATTCACTATGAAACATACCGTCCCAATCAAATTTTTGGGGGATTAAAATGGGTTGAAGTTTAGAAACTTTTGTTTTGAGAACTTTTTAATATGTTTTTGCTCCACTAGATAGATCCCTAAACTTCCTTTTATTTGATAATCAATTTGCATATATTTTATCGGAACCATCATGAATAAAACGTAAAAAACGAAAATTGTGGTCACTTTTGACCCCATTTATTAACCCCTTAATATATGGGATTGGGCAGCTAAAAATATTTTCATTGCGATCTGAGGGTTCTCGTCGGGATACCTCCCTTGTTAGTTGTTTAAATGAATGGATTCAGATTGAAGTAGATCAACCGGATTTTTTTTATCAGCTGTAACTGTCAATCGTAGGCAGAACTAAAAAAAACTAAAACAAAATTAATTTTATTGTAGACAAAACAGTTATGATGTGATGATGTTCAATGTACAAACTAACTAAACAAGTACAACAGTCATACCATACCAGTTAAGTACATATATCATCCATACATACGAGTACGACTACATACCAAACTGTTAAAAGTTTAGCGAACTCAATAATTTACAGTGATATCATTTTGTGTTGTCTCGTATAGTATCATACCGTATCGTGTCATAATCGGCCAAGTTGTTTGGTTCATCCCAAAAGTTGTTAGATGCGATTTTTTTTTTTTTTTTTTCATTGTAACACACGTTTTACAGAAACAGTTATTGTTATAGATTGATGTCGCAAAATAATATCATGTGATATTTTTTTTTTTTTTCAAAATTAACGAGCTATTAACTCTTTTAAAGTGTTTAAGGTAATAACAAGCAATAATCTGGGAATTTATTTAACAAAAATTACATGTTACTTCAGTTGATAACAAAATGTTATTAAAAGTGCACTGCTCTGTTTGATTAGATCGATCGTTATGATAAGATAAAGATCAATTGTGAAAATATGTATTTTAACTGTTGTTGTGGACTAAAATTACAAATATTATATTGAATAGTATGGCTATATATTGTATTTATTAATGATCAATTTGAAAAGTTATCTATAATAGCCATAAATATACTTTTAAAATGTCTACCATGGGAATTCCTCTATAACTCATTTAAATCATACGGTTTTAGACCTAAAGGCGACTCTGAGCAATTACATAAAATTCTTCATTACTTACAAATCTTTTAAAACATATTATTGTGTTTCTAACATATCACAAAAAAAAAATATATTGTTGGTCCATCTCTTACAGACGTCTTAGAAAACCCAACATGGGTCCGCGTCCTCCCTTGTTAGTTGTTTACTCATTTCACTACCCTTGTATTTCCCTACCTTTCAACTCTCCACTATCCCGTTTCCAAAGAAAGTAACGCATTAATAATTAGGAAGAATTTCCTGAGTTTGCCACTATTCAAAAAAAAAATTAAGGACCCCTAAGAAGAATCTAGAGTCAAAATAGAAATATGTATATCAACGCACAAAAAGTCGGTTGTGAAAGGGTTAGTATTTTGACCAAATTCCTATACATATTTGTCTGCGTTCCTTAAATTTATGTCAGTAACTAGGATTTTAAAACCTGGTTCATGTTCTTCGGAAATAGTTCTCTGTCAGGTTATTTTGCGTCTGATCTAGGACTGGCTCTTCTGTGTTAGTCATGTGATAAGTTCTTTTGCGTCAATCCGGTGACATATCACAGAGTGCAACTGTATCCCTCCCTAACGCTATGAAAAAGTGAACGGTCCCTTGCTCCGACGACAGATCTTAGTTGCTAAGAACTTTTAACATTACTTGACCGGTTCCCTTTACCGAGGGACTTACAAGAAACCATCCCAATTGAAAATTCCGTTTGCGCTTACTTTTTAAAAACTTATAAAAGTATGTGACACATTCTTTTGCGTCAGTCCTGCTTCGCGTCACAGAGTCCAACTGTCCCCCTCCTAATGCAACCCTAAGTACAAGTCATCAGTCTCTTTCATATAAAAGAGCCCCTCTGACGACCGGTTCCAGTCACCAAGAACTTTTTACATAACGTGACCGGTTTCCTTTTTTACAGACGACTTAAATGAAAACTCTCCCAAGTTAGAACTCTGTTTGTGCTTATGTGACGGTGAAGAATATTTAATTTAAAATTCCTATTAAGACTCTGAAAGAATGGAACTGGCATGGGAAATGCAATACAGGACGGTTTATAGGGTTTCGAAGTTTTTTAAACCCTTAGGTGACCTAATACTCTTTATCGGAGTGGGTAGAAAATTTAGAGTGATTATTTTAAGTATGGAAACGCGGTAAAAACATGTTTTTTAAGAGCAACATTTAATTATTGGAAATTTGATTTTATCAAGATAATAAATATGTATAATTCGAACTGATCTTGTTATAATCGCTGATTTTATAGGAATTTATGATAATAAGACCAACAGTAATAAACTAAAATTATTATGGATTCCCAGTCATTATATGATGGTCCTAAACTATATTTTTTCTCTGTGTGTAGATTCTCTCATACCATCACCAAAATGTTTTTGAGACTGAGATATACGCTATTTTTTAGGGATAGGAGTACCAATTTCAAAATTGACAGTACGGCCTCGCTTAGGGCATTTGAATCTCCTATCGCTTCATTCAGGATAACTCGGGAGCGTATTTGTAGCTTCAAAGACGTCTCTATTGGGAACAGGGTCATAATCCATGCGTAAAAATACAAATAAATATCAAAATAACCAAAAATTTTGTAAATTAAACGACAATTTGTTACAAAAGATTTCGTTGTTTTGACATTTTTTTCGTATTTTTAGCATGGATTATTAAGAGTGTAGGAGCACTTAGGGTAATCAAAAATCCGATTCGCTAGCAAAGATTGCCTTAGTTTAAACCTTGACAAATTTGGAACCGCAGTTGGGAGCTAGATTATTGTGGATAGTCCTTTCGATCATTGAGATATGTTTAAATGAAACTAAATGCAAGAAAACGGAACAAAAACATGACACAACGATTGTGCCTTCATGTGAAGAGGAAACGATAAAAACTTGGGAAATGGTCAAAATTTTATATTTTTAAATATTTCTTTTAGCACGTCCACAGATCTAGAAAACATTTATCAATATTTGAAAATTAGCAAAATATGGATTTTTATTTTTGAAAGCTTGTTGGAAAAATAATGATGTGGTACGGTATTTATTTTCCCATTTTGACGAAAATTGTACGGTGTTACCAGAACAATGTTATTTATAAGTTAGAGAAGTTTAAAGGACATCTTTTAAGAAATTGAATGATAAAACATAAATGTATCAGTGCATCATAAATGTATAAATGTATCAGTATTTAGTAGATTTTATTAGCCAGTATTGTAATTCTAACAAATAAATTGAATGTGATTAAATAACGCTTTACTTATAATTCTCTTTTAACATTTTGAAGATCATAGTAAAGTATACTACCCAGAAGTGTTCATACAATATTTTTAAAGTTGTTTTTATTTTGGATATATACCCGTTTTGATGTTTGCATAATTGAAAAGTAAAAATAAACTTTAGGATGCTATCTTTGAACTTTGGTAACAAAATTTTTGTTTTACTATGTATTTTCAAAATTGCACTGAAAAAGAAAAGGTTCTATGCAATAAATTTTAAAAAAATATTTAAAAAAAATTTAAAAATTACCGAAAATTTAACTTTTAAAGAAATTATTTTAGATAAAAAACGCAGAAAAATTGCAAATAATAGAATTAGTACATTTATGTATAATAAATGTACTAATTCTATTATATTATGTAGAAAAAACAGCGATTCCCAAAATTTGGTATGTATATCCTTATTCGCCTCCACTCTTTATATGTTGAAAATGGGAATCGTAAACTGACCTTTTGTGTACACCATGTCTAGAGTATGATGACCTATGTATGTTGCCAAGTATTTTTTACAAATCCTCCTAAATTGTTCAAAAAACCCCTAGATTTACACTACTACCAAAAAAATTTTCCTAAAAAATATTTTTCCTAGAATCTGCTGAGTTTTTTAGTTTTTATTTCAAATTCTTTGAATCCAATAACTTCGTCAGCGTTTTACTGTTTTCATTGTCAAAATCTGAAATTTTATTTTAATGGCGCAGTAAGGTGACTTAAATTTTACCAAGTGACAAAAAGTTGACAAAAATAATAATCGACCTAAAATTTTATCATATATAGGCAAAATTATCTTTTTTAAATAGATTTTTAGCCACAAAATTCCGATTAACAAACTGTTAACCCCTAAAATTCCCATATACGACTAAAAAATCCCCCTTATCTAGGAAGAAAACCCCTAACTTAGACAAGACGGAACTTTTCTCTGTTACAGTCCGGCTTTCTTTCTACAGCACAAAGGACATTTTATAGTCTTTGCGTCAAGAATTTGCCTTTGTACTTATCCAACCAACCAAACTAACCACAACCTAATATTATATTTTACAAATTTCAATTAAAATAAATTTTCTAAACTGATCCCCAAAAGGAGAATTTGGATTCTACACAGAAAAAACTAAAAACAGGTTTCAATTAAAAAATTTATTGAATCAATTAATATTTTAACTGATTTTGCACCTTTCACTGCAATGATAATATCAATTATAACTATTATTGAAAATTGAAAATACTTCTGCAAAAAAATATGATACTTACAAAAAATGTGTATGTCTTTTGGTAATGGTGTGTCTATTTCTGTCCTTTCTTTTGTTTGTAAACTTCAAATGCATTTGGTATTTTATACTGAAACTTTTCTACTTAACCATAATGTTTATGAAAAAATAATTTGAGAATTATGTCTTAAATAAAATATGTATTTATATATTTAAAAGTCAATTAAAATATTAATTGATTCAATTAAATATTTGTTTAGAAGCAAATTTAATTCAAATCAAATCTTTAATTAGATATTTTAAGTTGATAATTTTTTCTGTGAAGATTAAAGTTTTCTTTCTCTGCAACATGATTAAATTTCGTTTATAAACAATCAAACTAAAAATCACAGTTGCAACCTACCCATAAAGATTAAATCCTACATTATATTCTAGCGAAATCATGGCACCCATCAATCTATCAGATGAAAATGGCGCCCAACTACGGAGACTTTATATGATAAGAACATGAATGAAATATCAGCAACTATATTAGAAAATCAGATTTTAAATGACGGTTGGAAACAGATTGTATAATAACCATGAAGCAAATGCGCAGCCAAATTAAAAAACACTGTCTACTTCTGCGCAGTATTTAACCCCTGAAACACTTTAACAAAACAATCTACATTAAAAGCACAAGGTGAACGAAGAGCAACGCATTTGAAGATTGCAAAAAGAACTATGGCTTCAAAGTGATGATGCTTTGCTTCAATATAAATGCAACATTATGGAGCACAACCAAAGTGATTGATTTCGATTATTGATCCGAAAATTCGTATTAAATTTCAAAAACATATTTCTATATAACCCAAAAAGCAAATATCAAGGCTTTTACGTGTAAATTGTATGTAGGGATTTTCCAAACTAAATCTGTATCAATTAAAATTCCTATAAATTTTTTTTATATATTTTTAAACCATATTACAGTTTTAAGGTTGCAAAAATTCCCAAGCAACATGTTTCAGTTGTGAGTCAGGATAAATGACGTAAAACTGGATATAAAAAAAACTAAATCATATTAAAAACAAGTTTTAAAAATTCTCACAACTAATACTTGGAACCGAGAAATATACATAAATATATTTTGACATCAATGCAATGATTTCAAAACAACAGCAACAACAAAAGAGCAAACAACTTTAACAGGATAATATAACAACAACAGCAACAAGTATGAAATAAGAAAACGTTAAACAAGTTTAATGATGATAAAAGGTTAAACCAAATAATAAAAACGAAAACACACATAGAAATGAAAGCAGAACAAAAACGCTGGAATATTAGGACCTTGCAATCAGCAACCACCACCACCACCACCACCATGATCATCATCTTCATCATTGTCGTCATCATCGACAACAAAACAACTAAACAATACACGTGGTAGTCGAACTAGTTTGACTCCTTCACAAATGTCAAACAATGTATATGAATATTTGTCGGTATAACTCTGAACAACACTAGCAACAACAACAACAACAACATCTGAAACCATAATGCTGGGACACTGAAATGTTAATTGAAAAATCAGTCATTTGCTCATAGTAACAACAACTCACACGTACATACATTAGGTTAGTGCTATAGTCAAATAATCAGCCAAACAAAACGAAACAAAACCAGCCAACGAACCAACCAACCTACCAGTCAGCCAGTCAACCAGCCAGTTCTGGCAAAAACTGAAAAAAAAAGTAGTCAGCCTGTCTGCTCATCGTCTGTCAAACTAACTGTGTTGTGTGCTTCCCACAATAACTCACAAAACCAGTAATGATTCCATACCAATTCCAATCAACCCTTTTATTTTTAAGTGTTGGGTTGTTTAATAGTTGCTCTATGGACAACATCTAGTCATCTGATACAAAGCAAATAATCATCATAATATGATACGTTACAAATGTATACCCAATATACTTGTTGTAAGTCAGTATGTATATTAGAGTGCCTCAAAAAGAGTGCCAGAAAATAAAGATTAACATATTTTATAATGACCCGATAAAAAAAAAAACTATGTCTTAAATATAAAATCATATCCCATTTTATTATAAATCGATATTTAATATTATCCAAGTTAATCTTCGAATTGGGGTGTCCAGTAATATCCAATTATATCCCTTAAACATGTTAATGGACTTAATTAGATCAAAATTGGGGTATCCAATAATATGTAATTTAGGATGCTAAAATATACCATGAGATCTATTTAGATCTAGTTGGATCTAATTAGATAAAAAAAATATAAGTAATTTTTGGTGGATCGAATTTGATATTTTGAGATTTAATTGGCATCAAATATATAATTTTGAATAAAATTAAAAAATTGTTTTTTGTCATATATAACTATGTATATAACTCCATACATAACAATACATACACTGATAATAATCCATGCGTAAAATTACGAAAAAATGTCAAATTAACCAAATTTTTTGTAAAATAAACGAAAATTTGTACATTTTACGAAAGTTTTCGTAGTTTTGACAATAATTTCGTATTTTTATGCATGGATTATTATGAGTGTAATCATATATTATGTGCAGGGAAAATAGTAATGATGTGGTTCCATAATCATATCTCGGACTATATTCATAATCTTGTGGTATCTTAAATAATAATAATAGTATGGTATCTTATCTTATCTAATCCCATCAAATATATAATTTTGAATAAAATTAAAATTTTTTTTGTCATATATAATTAGGGTTGCCATTCGTACTGTTTTAAACAGTACATGTACTGTTTTTTGAAAAATGTACTGTTTTATTCACAACACCTAAAACAGTACGCAAACGTACTGTTTTTTTTGGATTTGTACTGTTTTTGTGCTGTTTTTTTGTATATTTTACATATTTTCATATAAACAAGTTTTTTTGCGTGTACAAAGAATATATATTTTTTTAACCATGTTTTTTTCGTGTGTACAATAGTTTTTTATTATAAATTTTTTTAATCTCCCTGTATTAATTCCACTTCGTTTCTTTGTACATATATAAGTTTGGTTTGTTTACTTTTCAAGCAATGTATGTTTGTAAACACAATTTTTTTCATGACACTGCCCAATGCAAAAAGTAATGTCGTCCAAACTAATAATTTTAGCCAATTTGACGAAATGAAGTCAATTTGATGAAATTTAGTCAATTTTACTTCTTTAGAGGATGTAAACTTGACGAATTTTTGTTGATTTGAATAAAATTTGTTAAATCTTAAAAAAAAAAATCAACAAAATGTCGTTAAAGATCTACAAAAATTTTTTTGTTGATTTTACGTACGCTATTTGGTTCGGTGTATTAACTTATTTTAAGTAAATATGTGATGTATTGAAGTAAAAGTTATGTTAACAATAAATACAAAAATGTACTGTTTTTTTTTTGAAAAGTACTGCTTTTTTTCATCAATGTACTTTTTTTCACTTTTCAAATATAATGATGTATGGAGTTACATATAACAATACATAATCATATGTTATGTGCATGGAAAATATTAATGATGTGGTTTCATATATAATCATATCTCAGACTATATTCATAATCTTGTGTAATGTATGGTATCTTAAATAAGGCAGTATATATTATTATATCTTAAATTATATAGCTTATATGTCACCGTATATGATTATATATTATGTTATATATGAAAATGTATTATTATGTATGACAATTAGAGTATTCTACGGAAATTTCCGGGACGCGATTTCCCAGGAATTCCCATCCTTTTACAATCCCGAAATCCCGGGAAATTCTTCGGAAATTCCCGGGATTTTTTTTAGTAATATACTAATATATAATATACTATTTTAATGAGTAGAAATTCAAAATTGTATGAACGGATAAGATATTTAAAGAATCTTGAATTATTAAATGATGGAAATGTTCAAAATATGATTTAAAATAACCTAAAAACTCTACTTCTATATGCAGAACACTTCTTTTTCTTTTGCCGAAATTAAGTAAGACTAAATCGGCACTGGCAATGATTGCAATGGACGGTATTTAATGAAAATGCAATCTTAAGTTCAAAGTGACTCTATAACAAATGACTTAAATCAGTTCTAATGACTTTGATACAATAAACTGAAATTATTTGAGTATTTTCTCTGACATCGCTATTGGTAATCTAAATTAACAATATTCCTTTGGGTATAAAATACTAATCTCGGCCTAGTATGTTCACCTTCCGTCCTCACACCTATTTTTTGTTACACGAGCTTTTCTCGCACTATATATGGTGCTCTTCGATGACCCACACCTCGAAAATTTTACTCTTGGTGCCTTTTTTTCACAATAAAGCGAAAGCTGTTTTCTTTAGAAAAGGATTTTTTAGAAAAGGATTTTTAGAAATGCTGTAAGATGCCGTTAAAGTGTATCGGAAATATAACAATAAAGGTAAAAAATAAAAAGTTATAATTTATTTATTAAGTTATTTTAAAGTTATTTTTTAACTTAAGTTGTACTTTAAAGCTTGAAATAACCAAAATCGAACCATTTTTAATCTTTCTTTTCTTCAAAACTACTTGACTAATAAATATAAAATGTATGATTGAAGTAGACTATTACCTTCTCATTTTATTTCAATAAAAAAAATTCGAACTTTAATATAATTTTGTAAAAAATGGCTGCAGAGCTTAAATCTTATTCTGCACAAATATAATAAAAATAAAAGTAGTTCCATACGTTTGAAAGCAAAAAAATTTTATATTACTATATTCCACGGTAAGAAAAGTTATTAAAAACCTTAATGAACGCATGTCAATTGAAAGAAAGCGTGGAAGTGGCCGTGAGCATGTCCAAAGAGATATAAAAGCAGCGGAAAATGTAATAGAAGCTTTTAAAGGGATCCTACCATTTTAACAGAAAATTAAGTCCAAATTTACAAAAAAAGCACCTGGTTTGGCAAGCAATTTGTTATTGTGGGAGAAAATCAAGTCGTTTCTTTACAACTGGCACAATAAATGGTGAATAACTTGACAGCTGACAAAATGGCCGCCAGTTAAAACAGTGTGACCAACTTAAAGTTGTATACTTGTATAATTGGGTACATTGAGAAAGATGAGAAAAAGAGATGGAGACTGAAGCTCTTCGGATGGGATCCCATCTATAACAACACGTATAGTGCGATCTCTGAGAAGAATCGAAATAAATCGGGAGAAATCGTTACCGACACCAGAGGCAATTAGCTGTGATAACAGGGCGCGGTGCCACACACGATCGAACGCCTTGGAAATATCTAGAGCAATCACTTTGCTCTCACCAAACATGTGAATGGACCGACTCAACCGTTCCGAAAGAAACGCAAACAGATCTTCCGTAGAACGAACTCTACGAAGACCATACTGTCGATCACTAATAAGTGAGTAGGCCTCCAGATAATTTTCAAGATGATAGTTGACCATGCTCTCCATCACATTCGATAGTGCAGAACATAATGCAATTGGGCGGTAATTTTCAAGGTTATTAGCCGGACCCTTTTTGGGGATTGGTAATGACAACATTCGAGCACAAAGGGAAGACGCCTGCACTGTATAAAGAGCTGAACAGGTTAACCAATGGACGAGCTAGAGTCGAAGATCACTGTTTCAGTACCAGTGCTGGTATGCCATTCGGCCCCGGTGACTTGTTCACGTTGAGATCCTCAACAACCCTTTTAACGGCACGAGCTCGAAAGAATATCTTGGGCATAGTACAGAATACTCGCTCGGGCTCTTGCAGTGGTTGATTGCGGATCTAAAAAAAAAACTAGGTTTAGCTGTAGTATAAATGTGTTATAAAAATTAAATTAAAACCGTTTTAAAAACATTAGGCAAATAAAACAAGGCTGACAGTGCTTGTTACGTGGTATATATCCTTTTCATGGGTCAGGGGACCAGTTCATCATATATAATTGACATCATTTAACCCACAGCAATGGCAAATTATACTAGTTCCACAATAGGTCCTGCTTTAACCAGTCCCGCGATATGTCCTTTAGGGTGTGAATAATCCTCAAAATGAGGTACTCTAATGTATATTGTATGCATGTGTGTGTGTGTGTTAGTGTTTGGAAACAAATATAAGCCGGATTTTATTTCATACTTGGCACAAGTGGAAGTGTACCACCAAGTGCTTTTGTTTTGATTTGATTCTGGTTCAAGCTGAATATATTTTTATATTTACAAACAACACCAACATAACTAACAAACAAAAAACCACACACATTCATATTTTTAATTCAGAATATGTAGGTACACATGTAGTCAGTCGTATGTATGTATGTCTGTATTAATGTTTATTATTCCTGTTGGCTGTTTGGCCACAAAACAGTAACATAAGCAGCTCCACTAAACAGAAACAGAAGAGTATAAAACAACAAAACAAAACATGTTTTACAGGAGCGTCATCACGACCACCACTTTAAAACCACCTTACCAAAGTCTAAACAAAACGCCAGGAACCGGTAGAGAATCCTTGACCTAATGTGTTATTATTATAAAAATTTGCTTGGAACTTGTTGTGGCTGCTGTTTCTGCTGCTGAAGATGATGACGACAATGATGATGCTTGGTTAGGATACTTGGGATCAGATAATTTTGGCTTTGTTTTTTCTTAGCTGTTTCGATTATGGTTTACAGGTTGGTTTGGTGTTTTTGTTATTTTTTTTTTTTTTTTTTACATACTAATATCATTACCAAAGTTCAAATCCAGTTCGCTAAATAATAAAACTTGTTTGCCACACAAAACTGTGATGATGTTTGCTGTCTGGATGCTGTTTTCAATTTTGGTTATTTTTGTTCTCTCGTTGGTTTTTTGTTTGTTTTTTTTTTTTTTTTTTCTTTAGAGGGCGCGCTTGCGCGTTTCGCACGCTCTACTAGTGGGTGAGGTCAGTAATGTCTCGTAAAGTATTTATATTTTAGTTTTATTTTCTACATTCTACAAATACTGGTTTCTATTGATAACACCAACAATAATAAATATCATAAATGTTGGTGGATTTAAAGATTTCTTATGATATTTGTATTACGGCTTCGTTCATCTTCTCCTCCTTCAACTCCACCAGCCTGTTTGTGATTCTTAATGAATTTACATGAACATAAGTGTAGTGTTGATCAAGACTCCTGTGTGGGTTGGTGTTTGAACACTGTCAGAGATTATTGACATTTTTGAAGGTTGGTCTTGTATTGCCATATTCAATGTGTTGGTGTTGTTTAATTTTTATTGTTTTTTTTTTCAATCACATATCTCGTGACTTTGGATTATACTTTAAAGAGGTCATTGTCTTGATATTGAATTGAGGAAAAAAAAAGTAATTTACATTTGTTGTCTAAGAAAGTAGGAAGTCTGCAATGATGGGATTAAAGATGCTGAGAAAATTGTTCTTAGCTGTACACAGAAAAATAAAGTGTCCTCCAAATTAAAAAAGTATATTTTAGTATAAATGTATAACCAATAAATTCGGTTAGTGCAAACATATTCGAATGTGTTTTTTGAATATGTTGGGTATTGTAACTAAAATTTAGTTGTATTAACCGAATTTCGTTGTGATAACCAATATTCAGTTGTAGCAACCGATTGCAGTCGTAGAAACGGAATTTCAGTTATAAAGTGGGAAAAATTTTCTCTGTAAGAAAATTGTCTACGAAGGATTTAAGAGTTATGGTAGTGTTGATTTTGTATTGAAACTTTTATTGTGGATAACTCATACAAAACTAACTAATACTAACTTCTGGCAATCCATTACTTTACCCACAAAAAATATTAGTTGGAATTCGTTAAAAACCATTATAATTTATTTGATATGCCGTTATTTCATTGTGAATTACTTATAATTGATTAATAAAGCAAACATACTGTACTGGCAATTAAAAAGACAGGAACTGTATAACAATCCTTTTATACAATTATAATTGTAATTCCAATAATTGGAATTTCCAATCAATTTTTCAAATAAAATTTGGTTAGTAATTGTGTACGGTAGAAGCAACCATTTATATAGTAAAAATTTAAACAAATTTGTACCAGCTATTAAATTTATTTTAAAATTTTCGAAAATCTAAAGTGGTAACTGCAAATACATATTTCCCAATTAAATATACAATTAAATTAGGGTGTTGGTAGAACTAACCGAATTAAGGATTGCATTGATTATACCCGCAACTAATGATTGGTATTGGCAAAGGAATTTTAGAATATTTTTGTTTTCCTAACAAAATATTTAAATTCAAATTTAGCTCTCAACATTTATAAGTGTTAGTGGTGTAATGGGTAGAGCGGCAGCCAATTAGACCGAGTTTCCGAGTTCAAATCTCGGAAAAGGCAAACGCAAAAAGTATTTTTTTTTATTAAAATGAAATACTAAAATGTTCAATTTTACAGACAATAAGTTAAAGAAAATTAAGAGCAACTGTAGTGCAATGATTAGGACAGTGGACTATTCTAAAGCCCACGGTTCAATACTTGAAAAATCAAAAATAATTTTTGAATTTCAATAAAATTTTGTGGAACGTAATAATATTTAAGTGAAATTTAAAATTGAATGAGATAACTGAATATTAGCTTTCACGACTAAAAATATAACTGAATATGAAGATAGTTGTCGTAACCACCAGCATTCGATTGGCTAAAAGAAATATGATATTCGAGCTTTAAGCCGCACACAATTAACTGACGCAATTAGTGAATGACCCAATACACATTATAAAGGGCAGTCTCTACATAGTATCTACCTTTTTCCAGATCGTTCGCACCATACTCCGGAAAGGCAGCCTCAAAACGATGTGTTTATATTTACGAATAGGATCGTTGGGTCCAATTTAACAATTTTGATTAGAAATTCAACTGGAAACTTTGTTTTTTGGACAACAAGATTGATGTCGCTGCGGAAATGGTAGAACGTGTGATTTAGCATGCAATGAAATTTTTCTTTCCAAAGTAGATTTCGGTATTCCCAAACATAGGTATTTGTTTAAGCAGACGTGCAAAAATGCTTTATGCATACTACCAATTCCTGAACTCGAAAGAGTATCGCATGCTATACCTAAGATATTCTTTAACGCTCGAAAAAGGGTTCCTGCGAATCTCAACGTAAATAAGAAAATGGGCCTGGATGGAATACCAGCCCAGACACTCAAACAGTGCTCTTCGATGTTATGGCGTCCATTGGCAACTATCTTTAGCTTGTCGAACTGTGCAGGTATATTTCCATTATATTGGAAGGTTTCTAATGTCCAGCCAATCCCCGAAAAAGTTTACGACTAATAACACAGACAATTATCACCCAATTACAATCTGCTCTGCGCAATCGAAGGTTATAGAGAGCATGGTTAATTACCGTCGTGTTATAATTACTTAGAGGTCAATTCACTTCTTAATGATCATATGGTTTCGTAATATTCGTTCTACCTAATGGATATTCTTTCGGAGCTTTGAAGGCGGTAAATAGATTATAGATTACAATCTCCAAGTTTGGTTGTGTGAATAGGGTTGATTTTAATGCACCCGATGTTGTTGTTGTCCCACAAGGCCCTGGGGTATTCAATTGTCATTAGTACAATTAGGTGATATCAATATTGAGAAATCAGAAGCTAAGTATGTTCTGAGCATGAGAATCAAATGTGATGTACGCTGGAAATCACGTTATTACAGTGTTGAAAGAGACATTTAGGTGTCTTGGCTTTCTGAATCAGTGCAGGTATTAATTTATTTATTTTGATGTCTTTACTATTACTACCGCCTAGATCCGGCCGAAGATGGAATATAACTCACATATATGGACAGGGACTTTAATACTGATTTGTATACCCTCTATAACCGTGTGCAGAGAAGGTCGTCAGCGTTCATTAATGACAGTAGGGTATCCATCTATCTTGATTTGATGGATAATCGTTGGAGTAGTGGTTGTGTAACACTATCGATGGAAAGTGTTCTCCTTAGATAATTGAACTTTTCCCTAATGTCCGTGTTTATTATTCGCAACACACGCTTGTCCAGTAGATATCATCCATTTGTGAATTGCACAACGTCCAGAGAATTGCACAACGCATTATAGAGAGAACTTGTTCATTAGTCGCACCACCCAAATGTGGAACAAACTCCACGCAGACATCGTTACTGATATTTTCAATTTAGACAAATTCAAGTCAAATATCTATCATTTACATAACAAATTTCCTGAAACACACTACACTACATTAGTGAGGGGCATCCCTTGAGTGATAGTCTATAGAAAGAAAGAAAATATGGCACCCAACCATCGCGTCTAATTTGCGATGAAGACACCCAACAAAACAAATGCAGCAAACGAAATATGTAACCCCACCAAAAAATTGTGCTTACACAGTAACATATCTAAAAGGCATTATTTAATCACCGAGAGCTTCCAAAACAATTCCAGAAGGCATGATTTTTGTTCGCGATATCCCACTTGGTATGTCTCTTTTTAGGTGGTGAAAAAGCGCTTTCTTCATGTGATCTAAGCAGCAATAAATTTATGTCTTGGTAGGAAATGTGAAGCGCTTTGAGCATTGATAACATTAATGCTTCATTGCAGGCACGTAGCTAGGAATTTGTTTCGGGGGGGGGCTTTTCGATTTTTTTTTTGATTATATATTTTTTTTTTGCACACTAAAGTAAACAGCTTTTTCTTTTGTTTGCTAACTTTTTGCTAAATTTTTACCTACACGTAATGGGCAATCATGTATTAATAATTGAAATAGCTTTCTGATTTCATTTTGAAACAAAAACCTCCCGCATAAAGTGCATTTCCTTAAAATGCATTTTTTCATTTATTACTTATTGTGTTCATTATTTTGCGAATTTTGATGTCTATATTGCGAAACAACGCTTTAATCTGTTTGATCACAAATTTGAAAATGTTTGTGTACTTTAAGTTGGATATGCATAGTTATTGTATAATTACGTTAAATTTTTAGCTAAATATTAATTTTTAGTTTAATTAAATAAAAAAAGGATTATGCGGAAAACTTTTTGAAAACCACGAAAAATAAAATTGCGTTACTTTATATTTTTATGTGCTAATATACGTCTAGGGTAGCTAAAACTTGATAAATGTAAAAAAAGTAAAAAAGTTTCAACTTCTAATAACCCGATTAAAATTAATATGATGCTTTATATAATCATAAGAAATTTAATATGAGTCTTAATAAAGTTTTATCCGAAAAATGGGCATAATAATTATATTTGCATTAGTTTAGTTTTAATTTGATAATATCAGACTAAATAACATCCGAATAATAACGCGATACAATTTAATACGATTTTATACAGCGGTATAAATTTATATGTGAACTGATACTGAAATATACAAAATAAGCTATAGTCGTGTCCGGTTTTTGATTTTAAAACTTCATGAAAATCCAAAATATCTATTAATCCTTTTAGACTTTAGCCACTTGCAAAAGGTTTACAACTTTATAATTTGTAACAAATTCCATAGCATTTGGAAATTTTATTATATTCAAAAATAAAAAAATATAAATGAAGATTTTGTGGTATTTATTAACTTACACCATTGAATAACAAAGACGGAAAAAACGTTGAAACTAAATTTAGAGTTTTAGATTGAAAAAAATCTTAGACTAAATTAAGAACTCATAATGTTACAAATGAAACAAATTCTTTTTTTAGGGTTAAGAACCAGAAAGAAATCAATTCAAAAGACAAAAATTGGGGTAAATTTTGTGTATAAAATTATACACAAAATGATGCAATTAATTGTACTATTGTATTGATGTAATACATATTTACATCCAAAATATAATTGACAAATTTTCTATTGTGACTCTGCATGGGGTAATATACAATTTTATCTAAAACAAAATTGTGTTTTTTAAAATATGATATAATATCAAAATATATATTATTTTGCAATGTCTAGATATATAAATATAACGTAATTATTAATTGGATTAGTTTAAGCGTATTCTAAGTGCAATATACAATTATACGCAACTATATATGACATCATATTAAATTTTTTCTACGAAATTAATTTTATATATGAATTTATATAATTATGTCTGGTTAAATGCACTGGCAGACAAAACCTTATAAGTGCATATAAAATAATGTATTATTTTATGCAAACGTTTTAACTCGGGAAATTAAAGAATTATAACCGTCCAAAAACAAATTAAAAGCAAATACCCTATATAATTTGCCTGCCACTTATAAGGAAGCTTTTCCGATGGGTTTCCTTTGAAATTAAATTCGGATAGGTGATAAAGCAGCAAAAATATATGAAAAAACGTATCTATTTTAAAATTGGTGGTGAAAATTAACACATTTTTGTATGAAAATATGTTTAAAGTTTAGGAAATTTAGACTTATTTAAAAACAGCGTTCAAATCCTCGAGAAAACACACATTTTGAAAACCATTTTGACACTATGTCCTGGACCCCGGCTGCCACTTATTTGAATTATTTTAACAAATTATTCATTATTTTTTCCCCTTTTTCATATATCCGACTTCATGTATTGTATTAAAAAAATCGTAAATTTTACAAGCAAGCGTGATTGTAGTCTGAAAGAAATAATAAAGAAAAAATATAAAATTGGAAAATTTAAAAATTTAAAAATATACCTGACATCGCCTAGGTCTTATTTCCATCGCCTAGGTCTTATTTATTTCGTATTTCCAATTCACTTTGATTATATTTTGGACAATTTCAAACGCTTTTCAAATTGTCTTTAATCAATTTTTTAAATAAAAACCCTTTAAAATGTCTAAAAAAAAAAACTACATCGTTATTACTGGTTTAGCTGCTTGATTTTAAAATGTCGCATTTCAAGGAGCGCCGGTAGAAATTTGTTTACATTTAGTCTAAAAAGAAATTGAGAAAATTTGAGTCCCATTGGACCACGTTAACATGTTATGCATATCGATCAAGGTTTGAGGCTTAAATTTGTTTCAAAAAATTAAAAAAATATGAGATATCGAAATATATATCGTAAAAAAAATACTGAAAACTATGTTACCAGATGCGTGCGTAGCAAACCAAATTTACCAAAAAGATTGCGCTGTAAGTAAAGTAACGACTTTTACGGCACAAGTAAACTTAATTTTGAGTCTTAGTGGTAGCTCCATTTTAAAAGATTATGTCAAAATACACAGAAAAAATCATTGTCAAAAAAAAATTCAATTAAACTTTTGTTCGATTTCAAACTTACTTTCAATTAACTGTTTAATTGAAAATGAATTTGGTATAAAAAAAAATTCTCAGTTTTTATAACGTTGAACAACATTGAAACAATGTAAAAATTTTAAAAAGTCGCCAAAATTAAAAAAATCGTTTAAAGTTGAAAATTCGCGTTTCTTTAATTTTGGTCATTGTTTTTTAAATTTTTTTTTTAATTTTGGCGTTTATTTTGGCAGTTTTTTAAATTTCTGCAATTTTGAGGATTGTTTTGGCAATTTTTTTTTTTAAATTTTGCGATTTTTCAAATGGTCTAATTTTTCCCAATAGTAAACATTATTCAATTAAATTTTTAATAGATGGGAATAAAACTATATGTAATTGAAAATAATATTAATTAAATAGATACAAATTATTTAGTTTTTACTACAATTGCATCAACACGACCGAATTTAGTTAAACTTTTGCTGAATTAACAAATATTTTAATTAAAACTCAATTTTAGTTTTTTCTGTTTAGTTTGCATTGTCTCAAACAATTTTTTGATTATATTTTAAGTAAAAGACTTCGAAATCTCTTATGAAAAGATTTTATTTATTGCTTTCTGTCAACTCTAACAATGATAGCCGCCCATTTGCAGGCGATGTTTTCTAACGAAATTTTAAGATTCAAATCATATAAAACTATTTCCTATTTGATCCAAGTCAAAAATAATTATTTTCATATTAAATTTATCAATAACATTGTTACTTTCTAACGAATTGTATTAAGTTTTTAAATTTGTCAAATCATTTCGGGGGGGGGCTCTAGCCCCCAAGCCCCCCCCCCTAGCTACGTGCCTGCTTCATTGTATGAATTATTTACAGCTTCAAAAGAATGCATTTAGAAAAGCACAACAAAATGCTTTTTTAATTGCTTTATTGTATGTATAAGACAGTTAAGCGCTATTTTGTAAGCATACAAATGTAGTTACTGCTTACCAAATCGAATTTATTTTTTGCTGGGACTCTTCAAACAACATTATGGCGCCCAACCGAAGTGACATTTTCTTTTGATATAAAATCAACAACATTAAGATACAAATATGAATCATGGTTTCACACATATAATACTTTGTAACAATAAAAACCCGTAACAAATGAATGACAACAGGATATTAAATTGAGAATAACCCCATAATGCATAACCCCATCGAAGAAAAATAACAGGGCTAATCAGTGGTGCCACCTTTCATCTCTCCTCTATCCACTTTCCAAAAAAATGCACATAAATAGAAAGAATTTCCTGAGTGTTGCTTCTTAAAAAATGATACAGTTAGTACTTTCCCTGTAAAATTATGGCGCCAAACCTAGCAACGGAATTGAGATTTGCAGCAGATGTTACTTTGATATAAAACAAATTTTCAACTTCCAAGCAAACGAATTAACATTTTTTCCACTGACCAATTATAGTGACTTAATCTGCGATTGAGATATCTAACAAAACAACAGTAATGATATCGGGAAATTAAAAGAATTTTCATTATTCTCCCACAATATTACGCAGCCCCACTATGGTGGCTTAATCAATTACCTTGGAGTTAAGTAAGCTTAAACTATGAACAAATCCTGATATTCGGAGAACACTTACCACGACAATATCAATTCAACTTTATTACACAATTCAATGTTGCTGCAATGTGAATATCTCTCCAACAACCTAGCAAAATTTTAATTCTCTTCTTATTAGGCATTTTCATTGATAAATTAAACTCGGCTTTTCATATGCAGGAAGCATTTCAAGTTCGATTCTTTGGAAGTTTTCTGTCTTAACAACGTCTTTAGAAGTTATTTAGATATAATATATTCCTAGGAAGTTGTTTTGCAGCATTATAAGAAAGATTCCTTCCTATGACAAGCCAATGTTAAATTCATCGATGAAAATGCTCAATTAGAATCATTCTTTGGCAGAACAGTTTTTGCTGGGCATATAAGAGAATGTTTCAACTCAAACCATTGAACACTATAGAACAGTGGTTGACCTAACTATTTGAAAACAAACGGAGCTATGTATTCCCGATCCAATTCTTCCGATTTGGTCTTCGAAATTTTCTGATTGTAAGCTTGATGTACTAGGAATAAGGTGTACTAGGAAAGGTCTGAAAGTAAAAACTGAAACTTTTATTTTTCCGTGGTACTATAATAATTTTCGGACACACTGGAATTTAGGACTTAGACAGAAACATTTTCGGTCATAATCGTCAAACAAAAATATGAACTAATCCCAAAAATAGGTTCATAATCCCATAATATTCTCGAATTCTGTAATACGCTCACCGACTTCATTGCCAAATAAAGGTTTTGGGGGTTTTGTAATCTAGGGTGTGTCCGATACCGTATCCGCTGATTAAATAGATTCAAACAGTGAGAATATTAGAAAATACCAGCAGCTTTATAACGATTCCTTTCCGAACCAGAAACACTCAGATACTACATGAACAGCAATCATAAATAACACTGTGCTATAATCAAAGACTTTCTTACTAACAAGCGAGGCACCTGGCGGCTAAACCTAATTAGGGTACGCTTAATGCAGTGGTACTTGCTATTTATATGGGTTAGCGATTTGAAAGGAATGATTCCAAGGACCAAAAAAGCACCAGATGTTTCACCCAATTTTTTTCTCTTAAGCAGATTTGTGTTAAAAATTATTAAAATCGGTTCAAATGAAAATACGTGGTCACCTAAAAATGTCCCATAGACAATTGTTGAATGTACTTTTTATTGCTTTCACAGAAAAAGATATTTCACTACTTTTTTCAATTAATCCGATTTGTTGAAAATTTTAAAGCTGTCAATTAACAATTAGTTGAATCAATTAAATATTTGCTCAAATTCGGAACTTGCTTGTCACTTTTTTATACTATCGCTCAAAATATCATGTTGTTGTTTTTTGTAATATTTATATTAGTGGTTGTTTTTTTTATAAATGTTTATGTATTAGTTATAAATATTTAAAATCAATTTAAATTAGATTTTATTAATCCTCATTCGGTGTATTATTTCATAAAGTTAAATAATTTAATTTCAGTTGTTTAAATGTGAATATTCTAAAACATTATCACAAAATTGATGTAATTTTGAAGTTAAATTTTGTTTAATAAAAATGTAACAATTTTCTTAAACAAAAAAAATGCTAAATATAAATTAAAAATGATTTTAAAAAAAAATTATAATAAATTTTTGCCATACTCCCTACGTTTCAATAGAAAGAGAAAAACTAATTTATGTGTGAACTTATTTACATTAGTATAAATCTGCTAACTAAATGAGAATTACATGCCGGTTTAAATTCAGTGTTATAAAATTCAAGCTATAAAAACACATTTGGTATGGCAACAACACTTTATCCCACTTTTTTTTTTTGCTTTTTAAGAAGGTAAACAATATTGATCACTTTTTAATCAAATGAGTTATTATTTATTAAAATTTTAATTTATATTTTTAATCAAATGAGTGAATTACCAATTTTCGCTGTTCGCGGAATTTCAGCAATTGAAATGTTATTTTATTTTTTTGTATGTTTGCTAAAATGTACGATATCGAATGAAGATTTGAGAGGTGTCCTCGCGTTTTCAATACCAACTTTAAAACCGCTGGACTGATTTAGACCATTTTTAACACAAAGCTGCTTGGGAGAGTAACAAATTGTGAGGGTTAAAAAAATTGGTTGAAAAATCCAGAAAATCGCACTTTTTTAAGTGCCATAATTTTTATATTCAGTTATCTTTTTTTAAGAGCTAACCACGAAAAACGTCGAGCACCACTGGATTTAGCGTTCCCGAATTCATTTCATTTCGCTGGGTTTCCCGCTGTTAGGTTTTTGAACCAGCACAGCGTAGTTAACAAATACATTTCTTTCTTTACATAATATATTCCTGAAAGTCTTGTTAAATCTTTATTTCATCATCTATAAAAATTGTCTTTACTTCTTTCTTTACATCTCTCAAGGATTTTCTCATCAGCATGTTCCCACTTTCCAATATAAATCGTATTATGAAATTGATAGTTTTAGTTGTAAATCTTAACAATAAAATTTATGTATAATTTTATTTTAAACAACGCATCTCTAAATATTAATTAAGTTTCTTTAACTAATACTTATTTAAGTATTAACCCCAACAACCATGATCTTCCTTGATTTAAATGGGTTTTTGAAAACATCATTATCGTCATCATCACAAGCAACAACAGCCACAACATCAGCATTAATTCCGTATATTTGATAATAAATGTTAGCTTTTTATATAGTTTTTTTTTTTTTTTTTTTTTTTGTTGGGTTTGTTAAAGATAGGAGAATGATTGAAGAAAACGAAATTTCCAAAATATTTATGAATGCTATTATCTTTGTTGTGTTACGTGATTCGCTTCGCGCAGCCATTATGAAACAAAGCATAATAGTGTGGCTTGAACATATTTTTGTTTTTTTGTTTTCGTAAGATAAATTTAAAGGGAAGAAAATTTTATAAAATGAGGGGCATTTGATAATTTTAGGGCAAAAACTGTGATTAAATCTCCCTGGTTGGGCGCCATGTTGTATCAGACTTAATCAATACATTTAGCAACCACTGTAAAATGCTATGTGCTGAAATATTGTGATAACCGCAATATATAATTATTTGATTTGATCGTATTTCTATTGAAACAATCAAGTTTCGGTTATGATAACCGAATTTAAGTTGTATATATTATCAGCAAACTTCGACAAATTTGTTTTCGTTTAAAGGATTGTAACTTTAATTACATTACAGACTTTTATTAAGTTTAACTTTTGCTTTCAAGCCTAAAGTTTTTCTATCATCCCTCGTATAAAGTATAAGTAGAAACCTACCAAAATATAATACAAAAACCTCAAAACCTAAAATCGAAAATTAAAGTTTTGTTTTATCATTATTATTATTTCAATGATGCTGTTAAGCGATGTCTTATATTAAAATACAAATGTGTATGGTTTGGTATGGTATAAATTTGTATGTATGTATGTATGATGATGATGGTTGTTGTATATATGTTGAACATATTGGTCTTTGTTACCACTTGCGGCATTGTTCGTCATTAAATAAAAAGGCAATAACAAAGACTTTTTTTAAATTTTATTTGGCCTTTTTTGGGTTGATTTTTTCCCTTCATTTCGTATTAATGGTTGTTGTGTAGAGTAGTGTTTGTATTTTGTATATATATATTTTTTTTTATCAAAATTTCGTAATAAAAGCATCTTTGAAAAGATAATAAAAAACAAAAACAAAAAAACAACTCATACACAAATATGTGTAAGTATATACGAACTTAAAAAGAGACAATGATTGCTGAAAATGGACAATAAAACCAATAAAGATTTTAAGACCCTTTCTTAAAGCGAGGAAAGTAAAAGATTGAATAAACTAAACAACCAACCTACCAACCAGCCAAAACTATTCCAAGTTAATCAACAAAAACTGTCTAACTGCCTTTTGATGGCAATGGACAGGCATACACATTTGTATCCTTAAGATACCATACTCTATCGTATATAAAAATGTTTTATATATGATGAAAAACAAAATTAAAACAAAAAAAAACTGATTTTTCTGAAACAGAAAATCTACCTTGTTTGCCACTCAAGTACATTTTAGTAAATTGTACAATATTAACTTAACTTTTGAATACACTATGATCATAAAGTATTCTAAATTATTAAATACATAAATGGAAAAATCATTAAAAATTCTATAGTTGTTGGAGAAATTCATATCAAATAAACAAAGAAAAAACAACTTTCTGAATACCATTTCCGAGCTACCAACTTTTTTTTAACTTAGCACATTCTCATTCACTTATATTTAGGACTTATAAGAGATTTTGAATATATTTGAGGCAAAATGAGTTGGCTAGTATTTTTAACCGATAAAAAAAAAAGTTTTTATCTTAAATACAAAATAAGATCTCATCTGATGTAGATCGATATTTAATCTTATCCAACTCGATTAAATAAGATCAAAATTGATCTCGAAATTGGGGGATAAAATAATATTTAATTTAAGATCCCGATAGATTCCAAAATATCCCATGGGATTAATTTAGATATAATTGGATCTAATTAGATTCAAAAAGAAAAGTAATTTTTGGTGGATTGATTAAGATATTTTGGAATTAAATTGAATTTGCTTAAGTCCCATGACATATATAATGTATTGTAAAATTAAAAAAAAAAAATTAAGAGAAACTATTTTGTCATCTTGCGCATATATAATTAAGTATGGGAATATATGACAACATATAATTACATCTTTTACGCCTATAAAATATATATATTATGTTGGACCATATATAATCATATCTCAAACTAAATTTTTTTTTAGTCTCATATATGGAATCTTTCATAAATATATCTTACATAATTTAATGTCATATATAATTATATATTAAGTTGTATTATAAATATGGCACCATATAAAAGCACATCTTAGATCACACAAAAACCTATATTTTATTAGACAGTATAGTATATAGTATAGTATACAGTATATATAAGTTATATAGCGTATGTTGCACCATATATGATTACATATTATGTTATATATGAGAATGTATTATATATGATAATAGATCTGCTAGATCTCTTTGTATTTGGCATATATGCCTAATATCTAATTTTATAAAGGTCAATATATAAAAATATATAGTTATATATGTCACCATATAAGAAACAAAAAAATTATAATATATAGCTATGCATGACACCATATATAATCACATGTTATAATATATTTTAAGATAAAAAATACAAGACCATATATATATATTTTACTCGGGTACTAAATGACGATTTTTATACGCTCTATTCCAAAGTGTAGGAGGATATATAAGATACTTCATAAATTTTCGACACCTGTTGAAACTGTCTTAATATGCCTCTTATTTCTCAAGGTTATATGAATTGAGAGGAACAATTGACAGGGGCAGATAGACTATACTTAAAAACTAGGGCATGCAAAATATCACGATAATAAAGTCTTTACCTATAGAATTGATGGCCATTTAAAGGTCGAAAAATTCAAAAAATAAGTTCAAACTAACAAGAGTTTTCAAAAGGTTGAGGTTAAGAAGAACAATAAACGTTTTCTCTAAAAATTATAAACGCTTTTAACTATTCAAATCTGAATAAACTAATTTCTGCCTTTTTTATGTAGTATTATCTGTGTGTTATAATTGTCAGATTGTCTCTATATGATAATTTTTTTCAACAACCTGCCGGCAGTAAGAACCGAACCTGCGCCTTTTCTTACATTACAAATGTGGCAATACCAGTTCCGTAAGTTTATATTTATAATAAAGGGTCCGCCATCTAACGTTTTTTTTTCCACTAGTGCTTATTTCGTGAATGGTAACACTTAGCTCATGTCTGATTTGACAGATAATTAGTTTTATCCTTCCGCTGAACGAATATGGTCCGTATGTTCGTTATCTTGTGAAAAAAGTGAAAGAAACTCGATGAGGATCGATAAACCAAAGCGTGAAAAGCCAAAAATAGTGCGTACAGCCGAGAATATTGCTGCTGTGCAGAAAGTGTGCGTGAAGCGCCATCAACATAAATTCACCGTCGTTCTCAACAATTAAACATTTCGGAGACATCATTGAGACGAATTTTGCATAAAGACCTTGGTATGAAGCCATACAAAGTCCAATTGGTTCAGGAGTCAAAACAAAAAAAGTTATTTGGCGAACCCTTTATAAGTATTTTTATTGTAATTTTCAAAATTGTAATTGATTTTTTTTTTAATTTAATATAATTGTGGTGTCTCTATTTTAATTGTGTTTTCTTAAATTAAAAACAATTTTGAATTTCAATTTACTTTTTGTTTCATAATTCTTAGTTGCCTTGTTAATTTTAAAAAACATCTTAGGTTTTTTGTTAAAATTTTTGTATTTCATTAAAAATGTAAAAACAGCAAACAAGTGAGTTAATTGACATAAAAGGACATATTCCGTGACCGGTAAAATTAGGGCATACAACAGCACTTTAACTATATATAAACTTTTTTTAGTTTAAGTATTTTTTTTTTTAATTTTCCTCTCTTTTATTTTCTTATAGTGTTTTTTTTTTTATTTTCTTTATTTTTTATTTGAACACACCCGCAAAAATATAGGTTTGTTATTAGCCAGCCAACATTAAGAAGGCAACATTAATTTAGATGCTTAAGATTTTGATTTTTTAAATTCTGAGTTATTTAATTTATTTTAAAAATCTATTTAAGACACAACAACTAACACGTCACAAGGTATCTAAAATGTATCAATTGATCACTTACACTGACAATGTAATGTTAAAGTGACCAGTCCCTTCCATATACAAATTTCGATCTCTGCCACCTTAGCATCGATCCCTTTTCCAGTAAAGTGTCACAACAAACTGTGCAATAGGCTTTAAATGCGTGCAAATTTTAAGTAAAATTCCAAATACTTCTTTTACATAGTGTCTATATATATTTGATGAGGATGGCAATAATGCTGCTGATGATGGTTTCTTTCTACTTACTATAAAATTGTTTTATTTAATTTTTTTTCTGTCTTTTGTGCAAGTCTTGGGAATGGTATGTCAAAGCAAAGTGGTCAAAGATTGAATACCTTAGTAATTTAAGTCCATATTTGGACTACAACAACAACAACAACGATAGCAATAACAACTACATAAATACGTAAGTATCATACTTGGGAATTTATCATTGGCATTGAAATTTAATTGGCATTACTCACAATGCCAAAAAATGTCATTGACATTCCAATGCTAATGGCATTGATTAGACCAATGGTAATGATATAGCTCAAATGTCTAAAGTAACCAATTGTACACCCATAGAAATAATAGCTCAAAATGCTACTGTAGTGTACTCCTTAAGCGTACACTGCATACCAACCACTAATATTGATTTCCCAACATACCGTCTCAAATACTGTAGAGTGAATACCATACAAGTGGCATCAAGTAACAGTCTAGCGACACCTATGACCGCATTCTTTTACTTGCACTCAGATATCTGGTGACCGTATGTTGATGATAAGAAAACAATGCATAAAAGTAATTAAGAATAAAAATAAATTGAGTGATTCCTAAAATCACTCAATACTAGACAATAAGTTAGATTGTAAGAATAGTATATAAGAACATGTAAATTTGTAAATAAAACAGACTTCTATTTAGAGTTCTAACAACACTATTAACTGTGTTCTTACTTTTTTGAGTCTCAATATTTTGGCAGTTCTTTTGAACGCCTATTTATAAGCTGACCCCCACACAGCTATTAAAATATAGAATTGGGCTATAGGGAACCTTGCTACCCATACAATAGTAGTAATAAACACATTACATTACATGACGATCCTGCCAAACTAACACGTTACATTACATTACACTACTTAAAATTAGTTAAAAATTACCTTGCAGAAAAAACTGTGAAATTTATCCAATTTTTTTCTAAATATTAATGAAATAAGAACAGCAAAGATAAATCTGTTAACTTTACAAAATGTTAGTTATATTCGACATGAATTTTAGTTTATTTAAAATAGCATTTTACTCTGTAAAATTAGCAAAAACTCTTACTAAACATTTGTAGACTCAAAATAGCAAACAAAACTGTAATATTAACAAATTTTTTGCTATATTTACCTCAAATTTAGAAGAACGTTAATAACAGATAATTTCGCTAAAATCAACTGTAATTTTTGCTAGAAAGTTGTAGATTGCTGATTTCATAAGGGCAGACTTCTTTCTATTCGCATTAAAAAAGAAAACTAAAAAAAAAACTTCAAAAAAATTTAAATTTTTTAATGATTATTTTGTCTACTAATATTTAGTAAATGTTTTTTTCTGATTTTAGCAGATTATTTTGATACTTTAAATTAACTAAAATTTAGCTCAAATATAACTAAATATTTGTAAATTCAACAGATTTCGTTTTGCTATACTTATATTACTAATATTTAGTGAAACAAAAGCTGCAAAGTTTAGTAGTTTTTTCTGCAAGGTCATTTTTAACAAATTATTAGTAGATTTTTTTTAGCTATTTTTACAGGTTTATTGTTTTGGAAAACGATAAAAAAGTCAAACTTTTTATTTTCATGCGAAATAAAGTTAATAAAAAAAACAGCATATTTGTGGATTTGTAATGGAGTTATTGAGCAAAAAAGGTGAAATGGGGAATTTTGCGATTTTTAAGGCACCGGATGCAGGGTAGGATTGTTCCGAATGTTTTTCTCCTATTCAATATCTACAATTTTGCTTCAGACACAAAAGAGATATTCCGTTCGGTATACCGAGATATAACCGTGTTAAAATATAGAAAAATTGCTAAAAATCCTCCTTGAGCCAAAAAATTTGTATGGCCATTAAATTATTACTGTAGCCAACTTCACAAAACGAATGATGCAGAAGTTCTTATTTTTTGGCGCTATTTTCACGTGCAATTCTTAGAATTGTGTGCCAAAATCATGTGTTGTACTCTGTAATATATACTTGAAAAAAAATTTAAATTTGAAAATTAATTGGTCCATTCAATTAACTAGTCCCAAATATGGTACGTACATACATATAATATTATCACAAAATGAAAACTAACTTTAAAACATATAAATATATATATTGTACGTTTATCCCTTCATTTTGTCTTTCTCTGATTTCTGTTCAGTATTTTTTTTTTTTTTTTTTTTTTGTTGCTCCTGCTCTTTAAATGGAGTTTTTGTCCATATTGAAGAGTTTTACAACTGCAATTATAGCAACATTTTATTAGCGTAAGAAATAACTACTGTTTTCTTCTTCTGGTCACTGATGATGGTTGGCAATGCCAATTTCAATGATGACTACGGCGACAACGATGATGATTATGATGATGATGTACGAGTGTATAATGTAAAGTTATGTCTTTGGAATTTTTTAACTTCAAATCAAAATCAGTTAAAAAAAAGGTAATTTGTGAAAGGTAAAAATGAAAATACCTTAATGAACATTCGGTATTTTGAAAGTCTCCCGGGTAAAGTAACAAGTGTTTATTTTTATACAATTTTCCATGATTGACAATTCAAGAATTGTTAAGGGAAGTTATTTTGTCATCGTTAAAAGAATTTGTTAAACATTTAAAATTGTTGTTAACAAAAACTTATATGTTATATTGTTGTTAATCACATTGTTTTGTTAATCATATTGTCCAGCATAAGATTAAAAATGTTAATTGTGTAAAAAGAATATACATATTATGATGCAATGAGTTCAAAAATGATCTTGAGTAGCAAAAAATTCAAAATATGAAATTTTAATTCAGAATTATCCTTTATGATATTAATGAAACAATTTCATAGATTTTTTTTTCGTAGAATCAGAATTTCATTTTATGCAATAAATTGTATTAATATTAAGACATTTTTCACAAACTTTTTTTCATAAAATTTCAAAGTTTCATAAAAAAAAAATTCTTTCGATTTTATAAATTATCTCTTCATAATTTTAATGAAAATTTCCTTTACAGCTATGGAATTATTTCAAAGACTTATTTTTTTTTTTATTTTTTCATAAAATTTCATTAACTTTCATACATTTTTATACATAGTTTTAAGATTAAACTCTCAAGTGTTAAACATATTTTATAAAGTGCTTAATTATTTCAATGTAGCCGTGTATTAACTTTGGACTCCAATGAAATTGTTAAAAAAAAAATCATACAAAGCGGTTCATTGGCATAGTTGCAATGCATTTTTCACAACATCCATGAAAAGTTTTATTAAACTTCTTAATAAAAAATAAAAAATTTATGAAACTGTTTCATTAATTTTGTAAACGCTTCATTGCCGGATGGATTCATTAGCTTTATGAAGATTTTCATTAATTCGACAAACATTTCATAAACATTGACTATAATGACACCTGTTTTATAGATTCTATTAAAAGTTTCAATGCACGAGTTTCAGTGACAATTTTCATTAAAGCTATGAAGAAATGCATTACTGAAGCGAAGATTACACAAGGGAACAAAATTGAACTTTTTTTGTGTTGATTTGAAATTTATAGCAAATTTTTACTAATTTGGGGTCGCTGATTTCAAATCTGCACTTGGTTTTTCTCTATCAGCTCGACTTTTCGAGATATACCGTTATGTTCAAAATTAAGGCACTTCCGCTACATATATTGGAATAACTTGAAAACGGTTCACCATATTAAATTAAAAAAAAAACCGAAACTCGCCAACAATATTCTCTTTAAGCCGTGCTTACATTGTTTTTAAATTTTCCAAGTAGTTTTAGAGATATCGTGCAAGTTTTAAAAAAAAAATAAAAATTTTTAAAAAAAAAAAAAATTTTTTGTTCTTTAAAAATTCCTAAAAATCAAAAATGGGACAAAAATCACAGTTTTGGTCTAGAAACAGTTAGTTAAATATATTTCGAATGAAATGAGCTTTATTTCATTGCAATCGGTGCACAACTTTTGATTTTGTTCACGATTTACTGAATTGATATAAATCGCGATTTCCATACAAAAATAACATTTTCTAATGTGTAAGTGTTTGTATGTAATAACCCAGCAAAAAATTTCCAAAAAGGTAAGCGGGTTTGTAATCAAGCATTTTGGGCAGAACGCATTCCTTACTAGATTACCTACTCGATTCTTTTAACAGGGCGTGGGACTAAAATAATTGATTCTTTAGAATTGATTTTTTTTTTACCGAAGAACCATTTACTTATATTTTTAACCGAAAAACCATTTACTTATATTTTTAAGAACTACATATATTTTTTTATAAAGAAATAGTTCCATTATAAAACTACGAAGTACTTACACAAAAAAAATAAATAGTTCTCTAGAAAAAATAAGAAGTACTTACATTTAAAAAAAAAGAAGTAGTTCCATAAGTAAATTCAACTTTTACTCACACGTGATTCTCCTAGGTCACTCAAATATAACTCAATATAACGAACTCATACGGAAATAAAATCCTAAAAAGTGAAACATCAAATTGTTATGATAACATGGGTTTGTCATAATTTTGGAGCTATAAACCACGAAAATATAAATTTTTCAAAAAAAAAAGAACAATTCAAAATTGAAAAACAAAAATATGATTCACGCACAATCACCCTCGAAAAATTTTTTTACACTCACTCACGATAACGTCAGTAATTGCAAGTTAATAACATTGTTATTTTCTTTTAAGTAAATAATTACTTTGTTATTGAGTTCATGCTTTCTGGTTTAAATTTAAAGAATTGATTACAATACTACTTGCTTTTTTGACTCTATCGTTGGAATGAGTTTGGTATTGCAGTTACTAAATTTGGCATTGAGATATGTAAGCAAGTGTGTGCATCACCTTCTTTTTGGAATGTGTAATTTTTTCCTGGGAAGTTAGTTTTTTATGATTCTAAGAATTAAAAAAATTAAGTAATAAAAAAAGATTATTTCATTTTTATGGTTGCGGTAGCAAACTCATAACGCCTATAAATTTTATTGTTCCTTTATGACACCTAGTCAGATCACAGTCAATTAAAGAGAAAAAAGAAAAGTGCACTTGTTTTTATTGATGTGTGGTTTACCGTTGGTAACGGATGATTTTTTAAAGAAATTCCCCTTAACACATGTGTTCATTCATAAGTGACTGTCAATAAAATTGTGGATGGAATTGTGGAAATTGTTCAGATGTTCCTGGTTTAGTAACAGCGATGGGATTAGAGGAGTATGATCCAAATGACTGGCAACTATTTATAGATTCTTCTAAACGCAGCCGAAAATGTGTACTTCTGCATAACGGTAATAAATTGGGTTCGTTGCCGATTGCACATTCAACTAAAGCTAAAGAAGAATATTCTACAATTGCCTCAGTTATAAATAAAATAAAGTACAACGAACACCGCTGGCTAATTTGTGTGGATCTAAAAATGGTCAATTTTATTCTAGGCCAACAAGATGGCTACACAAAATATCCGTGTTTTATTTGTTTATGGGATAGCAGAGCCAGATCTGAACACTGGAGTAAGAAAGACTGGCCTTCGGGGGAAGCTATGGTTCCAGGAAACCACAATATAGTTAATCAACCACTTGTGCCCAGGGATCGCATAATACTGCCACCTCTCCATATCAAGTTAGGTCTTATGAAACAATTTGTCAAAGCTCTCAACAAGGACGGTGATTGTTTTAGATATATCAGTAGAAAGTTCAACAATTTGAGTTCGGAGAAACTGAAAGCTGGCATTTTTGATGGCCCTCAAATCAAAAAATTAATCAATGATGAAAATTTTAGTACTTCCATGACAGATATTGAAAGAAATGCTTGGAATGAATTTGTTTGGATAGTGCGCAATTTCCTGGGAAACAAAAAGGGTGAGCACAACTCGGACCACGTGGATAACATGTTGTCACATTTCAAGCAGCTTGGTTGTAATATGAGCATTAAGGTGCACTACCTACACAGTCATTTGGATTGTTTCCCTGAAAATCTTGGAGACTTCAGTGAAGAACAAGGTGAACGTTGCCATCAAGATATCCGCACTATAGAGGAGCGGTACCAGGGCCACTGGGATAAGCATATGATGGCGGACTATTGCTGGAGCATTACAAATAATCCCTCTAAACAAGATTATTTAAGAAAATCTTATAAAAGAAAATTTTTCGATGAGTTGTAATTACATTGTAATATTTGTGTATTCAAATTTTTTATTTTTCTTTAAAATTTTTTTTTTTGTGTTAAATTAAAAAGTATAGCTGATAGAAATGAACAAAATCAAAAGTTGTTATTTTTGTATGGAAATCGCGATTTATATCAATTCAGTAAATCGTGAACAAAATCAAAAGTTGTGCACCGATTGCAATGAAATAAAGCTCATTTCATTCGAAATATATTTAACTAACTGTTTCTAGACCAAAACTGTGATTTTTGTCCCATTTTTATTTTTTAGGAATTTTTAAAGAACAAAAAAATTTTTTTTTTTTTTTAAAAATTTAAATTTTTTTTGCAAAACTTGAACGATATCTCTAAAACTACTTGGAAAATTTAAAAACAATGTAAGCACGGCTTAAAGAGAATATTGTTGGCGAGTTTCGGTTTTTTTTTTTAATTTAATATGGTGAACCGTTTTCAAGTTATTCCAATATATGTAGCGGAAGTGCCTTAATTTTGAACATAACGGTATATCTCGAAAAGTCGAGCTGATATAAAAAAACCAAGTGCAGATTTGGATTCAGCGTCCCAAATAACCTTTAAAACAGTATTCAGTTCTTAATCAACAGAACCATTGTTCCCTTGTGTTATTCTATCAGTGCAAGATAATATAAGCGCACCAATAACGGAATACGAACATCACAAACTTATAAGGAATTGGAGTAAATTTTTTTCAAAATGTATGTGTTTTACTACAAACATTTACAATTATATTTGAAATTTGCTAGCGTGAATATTAATATAGTTCTTCTTAATATTAATATAGTTCCAATGCATTTTTCACGACATACATCTAGAGTTTTATTAATTCAAGGAAACTTCTTAATAATAAAAAATTGTATGAAACCGTTATAATAATTCTGTAAACGCTTCATTGTCGGATAGATTCATTAGTTTTATAAAGATTTTCATTAATTCTACAAACCTTGCATAAACATTGACTATAATGGAAACTGTTTTATAGATTTTAGTTCCAGTGACAATTTTGAAACCACTCAAATACCCTACATACTACTTTGGCCACCGGACCCAGTTCTAGAACAGGTTCCTGGGAATCAAAATGTAATGTTCTACAGTAACAGAACCAGTTATAGGATCGGTTTTAAAACCACCAGTTCTTGTTTTAATTTAAAGGATAAGAAGCACATAAATTAGAACCTATGAGAATACAGTATAAACTGTTCTGTTACCTGTTATTGAGATTTTACTATTTTACTGAGTAGCTTAAAAAATACGTCTTATATAAAAATATAGCGTCCCGTCAAGTGTTTTTAGCGAATTGATTGAAGAAATACTAATAAAAATAAAAATCGCAGAAAAAGCTACTAAAATTAGTTAAAAATTACCTTGCAAAAAATATTAATAAAAAGCAAGAACAGCCAAAATAAAACTGTTAATTTTACTAAATTTTAGTTATATTCGAGTAAAATTTTAGTTAATTGAAAATATCAAATTACTCTGCTAAATTAGCAAAAACTTTTACTAAATATTTGTAGATAACAAATAGCAAAGATATTTGTAGACTAAAAATGTTAAACTCACTACGACACAAAGTAAAAAGTTTTTCATATAGAGCAGTTTAAGAATATAAAATACTTTGTTAAATTGACACATAAAATAACCTCCGACGAGTCCTTGGATGGGACGAAACTACGGTTGTCTGGCATATTCCTTGTGAACGAACACTTTTCAATAAAAATGTTTTCTTTTTTTTTTCCTGTAAAATTAACTCTATATTATTCTTCAGTCATTAATTATAATAAAATTAATAACGTTTAGCATTATAAGACGCTTACAAACACTTTACCCCAGAAACAATTGAAATATTTGCCCAGCGGAAACTCTATCTCTGAAGCGCGTCATAATGTGATAATTAATTGTGAAGAAGAGATAACAATGGGATTAAAAAGAGGAAGCATTCTAGTTGAAAAATAAATCGTTCATAGGTATACGTTAACTATGTCTTTTCTGATTAAAACAATACATTGTGCATGCTGTGATTGACAAAACTCCACTTAGCCACACTCATCCCTGTGTCGACCATGGCTCAACTCGCTAAGAGAGTTTGAAACTCACTACGGCACAAAGTAAATAATTTTTCATATAGAGCAATATGATATTTTTTAATACCAAAATGTAAAAAGATTAAAAAATTCATTAAAAATACTGCATCAGCGGCAAATACCGCCAAACCCAAGTCAGGCATGAAACCTTTAAAAATGGGACAAATGCGCACTAAACATTCTGAAAATCTATCGTTTTACTACACTGATAGAAATGTGTGCATAGTATTAATGAATTCCTTCATTAATACAATGAATTTTTTCATAAAAAAGTGCCTAAAGAAATGTTTCATTGAATCAATGAAACATGTTTCATTAAATCAATTTTAATGAATGGTTTCATTAACCCAATGAAAAGTTCATGAAGTATATGAAATTTTTTTCATTATTTCTAGCATAAACGTTATCAAAGTTTCATGTCTTTAATGAATTATCATTACTTTTTATTATAAGACAAAAGTCTACTTCTACTTCGTTATAAGCGAAGTTCGATATAAGCGTTTTAAACATTTTCCGAAAATTAATAAAATTATAGGATTTTGTTTTTATTTCCCTACACTGATAGAAATTTGTGCGTAGTATTAATGAATTCCTTCATTAATTCAATGAATTCTTTCATAAAAAAAGTCCCCAAAGTCATTGACCCAATGAAAATTTCATAAAGTATATGAAATTTTTTTCATTAATCCTAATAGTTATGAAAGTTTTATGTGTTTAATGAATAAAATTCATAGTTTGTATAAAATATTTTCGTTGATAATTAATAATTTGCACTTTTTATGATTATTTTAGCATATCATTAATTTGTTATCGAGAAATTGTCATTCGTTGATATTATTTAGAAGGTCTGGTCTTTATAGAATCTATAAAATATTCAAAAATATCTAAATATGTAAAAATATTTAAAATTTATTTATATCAAAGTTCTGGTTAATTCTGTTTAAAAAAAATTTTTCAGATTTTTATTTCAAAATGATAGTACAAAAAAAAATTTTTTCTTATTACAAGTCAAAATTGTTATTGAAAAAAATTTGAAAATTTTTCATTGATTTAATGAATTTTTTTTATGAAATTATGAAAAAATCATAAAAAATGTTAATGAAAAAAATAGCAATATTAATGAATTTTCATTCAGTTGATGAAATTTTTCATTAAACCAATGAATCGATTTTAATGATGAAGGAAAATTCTATCAGAGTAGTTTTTAAATTTTTCTTTGTAGTTTGAAACAATTCTTTCATTAAATTACGTTTCATACAAATTTTAATTGTTTTCAGTGAAGTTATAATCGTAAAAATTTTGTATGAAAATTCGTAAAAGGGTCCAAATATGTAGTTCGTTATATAAAAAGTTCGCTATAAACGATGGGGGTTATAACCGTATTATTTTGTATGAAATTAGTAGTGTCCGACCGAATAGTTCGGCCAGAAAATGCATTTGGTCTGTATTCAATATTTTAAAGCATTATGGACAAATTTGGCGGATGGAAAAATTTTTATTGGGCTGATTAGATGCTATTTTGAGTGTCAAATTTTAAGACAAGTCTGTAGTTAAGCAATGAATTCACTGTTCGGCCTCAGAAAGTTCGCTGTTCGTAATAATCGTGCTCCACTGTAATACACTTTTTAAATTAAAAAAATCTGTTGACTTTTTACAAAAGCCTTATGTCGATTCAAGATTTTTTTTTAAGAATTTTGTACTTATTACACATCAACGCTTTATCCGCTAAATTTTATGAGACAGCCTCAAATAATTTTTTTTTTCAAAGTTTTAGTTGATTCTTTTTAACAAAAAAAGGATTGTCATTTGTAATATTAGCCGTTTAACTTTAGCGATTATTTTTTTTAATCCAAAATGTACTATAAGAAAATAATTTAAAAAAATTATAGTAAACCATTTTTTTTTTTTTTTTTGCTATTACAATTTAAAATTTTTAATGAAACTTTTGAATGATATAATGTATTTTTTTATGAAATTATGAAAAAATCATAAAAACTTTAATGACAAAATTAACAATATTAAGGAATTTTTATTCAGTTAATGAAATTATTAATCATAAAACAAATTTGCAATAATTTTTTTAAAAAAATAAACGGAATATTTTATTTTGATGTAATGAAAGTTTAAAACTATCTCTGTAAAATAGTAGAACATTACAACACTATTTAAAACTGAAATATGTTCATTGAACATATATTGAAACAAGAATTGCAGTCAACGATATATAAGTTAACATATTATCACAAATGAATTTACATAATAAAATTAAAAGCATACAGTACCGGACAAAAGTATTCACACAGCAGCAAACTTTATCTTAAATCTTTTGTATTTTTAAAATGAAAGCTATTAGGCTTGTAAGGTATTCAACAAAATTGTTTATTAACTTATTAATAATTTAAATACAACAAAAAACTAACACTAAGCATGTTGTATTCAAAATAAATTGGCAAAATATTGGAGCTGATGTTAAGAAGAAATTGGTCCATTCTATGCCAAGAAAATTAAAAGAAGTCATAGCAAAGAAAGGCTACTCCACAAAGTATTAAATCATGTGAAATTTTATTTTTTGTACAAACATTTGAAGCTGTGTGAATACTTTTGTCCGCCTAAAATAATACTTTGAATTACATATTTAGTTTTTTCTTATAATATAACATACTACGAATAAGTTTTTTGTTGTGTTTTAATAATTTATAAGTTAATAAACAATTTTGTTGAATACCATATCCGGCTAGTGGTTTTCATTTTAAAAATATAAAAGATTAAAATAAAGTTTGCTGCTGTGTGAATACTTTTGTCCGCCACTGTATATAGAACAATAGTTAGTATATATTTAAATACATGATATCATACATTACCATATACGAACTTTTTGTCTGCATGTATGAACCCATATATCCTTACATACATGGCATACATTTCCTTACATGCTGATATATAAAACAATATATACTCATATATGGAATCATGCATGTTCATTTGTTACCATACATTATCATTTTTTCAAATTACAACTAAAATCCGGTTTAAGGTCCTTATTCCCTAAATTTTGCTTTGCAGAGATGGCAGGCAATTCCCCTAAAATACCGTTATCGATTCAAACCATTTTCATCTGACTATCGTTATCCCTAAAATACCGTTACCGAAATAATTGAAATAGCGTTATCCTTAAAATACCGATACCGAAATAATCTGACAAAATAAAAAAAAAATAATCACTGTAAATATATACATATATTTTCCGAAACACAATAATACACTAGCTAGTCAGTCATTAGAGTTCTGGCATAATGGGGCTAAAATTATCGATGTGCATTGACATTACTTGAAAAAATGAAATAACGTTATGCTTCAAATGCCGTTACCGAAATAACTGAAAACCCGTTATCCCTAACATAACGTTACCGCTAAAATACCGGTTCCGAAATAAGTAAAATACCGTTAACACTAAAAAACCTTTCCACAATAACTGAAATATCGTTACACCTAAAATACCATTACCGAAATAAACGAAAATTGAGTTACCCTTGCGAATACCCGCATCAAATCGGTTACTATTCATGCATTTTTTAGTTACGCATTAAATTTAAAATCAAACACAAATGCGTAGTTATAAAAATTTACTATAATAAATGTCAAATTTTCTTTAATGTGTGCTTTAAATTTCGAAACATGTTTATAAACATTTAATGAAATATCGTTACACCTAAAATACCATTACCGAAATAAACGAAAATTGAGTTACCCTTGCGAATACCCGCATCAAATCGGTTACTATTCATGCATTTTTTAGTTACGCATTAAATTTAAAATCAAACACAAATGCGTAGTTATAAAAATTTACTATAATAAATGTCAAATTTTCTTTAATGTGTGCTTTAAATTTCGAAACATGTTTATAAACATTTAATTTTATACATTATGTGCCTAATTCTAAAGCAAAAGTGTGTAAATTAAATTTTTAAACATATATAAAACATTCTTCGTCATTTTAAACATAAATGTACACACTCAATTGTAGTAAATTTACATGCTGTTGGTAGAGTGTAATTAAGAAAACTTCGCGTGCCACCCAAAATGACGCTGCGTGCCACTAGTGACACACGTGCCTTAGTCTTACCAGCCCTGGTCTAGTGTATTGTCTATAATTATTTTCAATTATAACAAACAAAATCAATTTCAATTGTACTTAAACAGGCCTTTCATATTTACGGGTTTGGTTTGATTTCTGAATTTCTTCATAATGAACAACTGTAATGTCTGTATAAGATTATATATGAATTAGAATGATGAATGAAATAAAAGTTAAATCTATAGATTTAAAAAAGCAATAATGTTTATAAATTAATTATAGTAAAAACAAAAAACATTTTGTTTCTTTGGAACTCGATATTCAGTTCTGTGAGACTAGGCCAGAAATGTTTTAAACCAAAAAAAAATAAAAAATAATAATAAAAAATACAAAACCAGAATAACTCCCAATAACAATAAGACTAGTTTAGTAATCAGCTGGTAAGTAGTTTGTTTGGAACGTTTTTTTTTTCTTTTAGTTTTGTTTTGATTTTTAACAGATTCGTTGTTAATTCCACATACGTCTGGTTCTCTAAGATTTTGATTGTTGATGTTATTATTACACAAATTTTTGCTCATTTTAGTTTAAGGTTACGACGGTGTTTGTTGTTGTTCAGCTTGGCCCTACATCAGTCACACTAACTCGTTTTTTGTTGTAGATTTTACTCACACAAATTGTTGTTGTTATTGTTTAAGACCTGTTGTACTACGATTGAGAGTGTTGTCTGTCTGATTGCCAGTCAACCAACCAACCTACAAAACCAACCTATCTACCTACCAAACAACCTACCGACCAGTCAAACTGCCATGTGCTTCATCTGAATTAAAGTTTTGAATGCACTGTGATCATCAGCTGTTGCTGTTGTTACTGCTGCTGCTGCTACTCTAAGCCAAACAACAATATCAGGAAAAAAAACCTAACTTAACCGGCGTGCCAAACAACCATGTGGTACATGTACCCGCTTCTTACTAGTTTCCATAATCACTATCTATATCAGCAACAACAACAATAACAGCAACAAAACAACAAAAACCTGATGACGAAGATTATGATGATGAGTTAATATGCTGGTTTAAGTTTTTTTTTTTTACATTTCTTAATGAATAAGGAAGAAATTACACAAAATAAAAACTGATATAAATTCATAACGAAAAAAAAAAATCATAGCAAAAAGTATGTATGTCAAAGTACTAACTAACAACACTCACAAGAACTTTTCCATAGAAGTTCAAAAAGTTAATCCGTAAAGTTGTTTCAATTGAATATGGACAACTTCAAAAATTTACGGCACCAAGACATTTTATTTTTAAGTTTTTTTTTTTTTGTCTGACATCAATGTCGATTTGCGTGTGTATAAACCGATATTTGAGCATGTAAAATCCGTTCGCGTTAATCATTTTTATTAAACGGCGCAAATTTTACGGCGGTTTAAAGTTAAAAATTAAAAAAAAATATTAAAATTACAGTTTTTGTTAAAATTGAAAAAGGGTAACGCGTGTGGATAATACCCCTTAAGGGCTTTCTTAGCACACTAAAATATTTGTATAAGCTTCAATACTTTTTAAAATACACTGAAAAATAAATAAAAAAAAATTTTTTTTTCATCGTGTATGCATATAAAAATTTATTTAAAATTGTTAAATATTTTACAAAATTACGGCTAGTATAAGAAATAATTTGCAATATTTTGGAGAAAAACTATTTGCCTATTGCAAATATTTCATACAAGGATGATTTTTGAGGTTAGAAACATTTTGTTTCCTCCATAAAATTTTAAATCCTTAAAATTTTTTGGTGCGTTTTCGATTTTAGTATCAAACTCAGTAAACTCTTCCATTCGATGTACGTTTGAGCGGAATTGATACAGCGCTTTAGTTGTCACAAAGCGAAATGTGTTTGGAAAAAACTGCCGCTGCACGCGCCAGGATTGAAAAAAAATATTTTTTTTGCACTTTATCAGTTTAGTCCGTCGCGAAGAATCTATTTAGATACCTAAACATGTTCCCATGCCATGTTTTGATATTAAAAAAGCTTCTTCTTCTTCCTGTAAAGAGACTAACTAAAGTAATATTCTACAGTAATTAATATAAAAATTAATTACGATTGTCATTATCTGACGGTTGCAAAACACTTTCTAACATGAAATTTGAAGAAACTTGCTTAAACGGCGACTCAATCTCTAACCTACACTTGGTATCCAACTATTGTATGTGAATAAAGCGCATCAAAAAACCTGATAATTACTTGTGAAAAAGAGATAGGATTATGAAGAAGAAGCATTCTAGTTGAGAAATGAATTGTGCATTGGTATTAGTTAATTCTGTCTCTTCTGATCGAAACAATACTTGTGTGTACGTAGTGTAACCAAACTCCACTTTAGCCATAGTCATCGCTGTGTAGCAGTGGCTCAACTCGTTAAGAGGTGAGATTACGATGCATAGCTTGATGCTAAGGCAGTGAGTTCAAATACCAGTACGACACCAAAAAAAAAAAAAAAAAAAAAAGTTTTTCATATAGAGCAAATTAACAATATAAAATACCTTGTTCAATTGACACATAAATTAACCACTGACGAGTCCCAGGAGTGGGACGAAACTGCGGCAGTCTGGTGTATCCTTTGTGTCCATAAAATTTTTCAATAAAAATGTTTTCTTCTTCTTCTTCCTGTAGAGAGACTAACTGAAAAAATTTTTTTTTTTTGCAAAAATTTTCAAAAGTTCATAAAATGTTTGCGTTTAAAAATTTGAAAGTGCGTTTTCGTCTCGTAACACATTACGCAATACACTAGCCAACTTAAAAGACAATTAAGATTGTCAGACGCAAAAAAGATACATTTTCAAAAAATGTACGCTAATTTCTTTTAAGTTTGTGATGTCCGTGATACGTTATTGGTGCGCTGACACCAACTTAATATACCTTAAAACTTTATAAAATTACGCCGTTTTTTTTATTCTGCGCTTAAAACTCATTTTAATTAAACCGCGCAAAAACCCTATTTAAAATCTTCAAAAAGTTCAATATTCGGAAAATTTTGGTTTCACTTGTCACAACCACCATGCAACTTTTCACCCAGCAGCGATATCAAAAAATTTTTTTTTGTGGATATATCCTCCAAGTCTAGTGACTATATTTTGTATTGGTTTGGATCTGAAAGCTGAAAACTATTACAAAGAAAACGGAATGAATGAAAAAACTCTTGCAAGTTTCAAGTCGTTTTTTTAATTTTTCGAATTTTAGATGACCACCAATTCTTAAGGTGAAGACTTTTCAACGTAAAATTTTGCACGTCATATCCTTTAAATATAGTCATCCGAACCCTGTACAACGTTTTTTTCAATTCATAAAACTTAACGAAATAAAAGCCATAGTATGTCGGTTTCAGCAGGTGTTCAAAAATTTGAAATAGCCCATATATAGTTAAATTACCAAAGAAATAAATTTATTAACTTTTTTGTCTGTTATTCAAAAAAACAAAAAAAGGGACTTTCGCTATTAGTTCAAATATTCAGTTAAACTTTTCTATTTAAAACAAAAAGTTTTTATATTATGTTGAGCATTGGAATAATGCCCGTAATTTCAAGCAATAGATACCTACCGGTGCTTAGATATCTACCCGTATACACGAACAAAATCGGGTAGGTATCTAAGCACCGGTAGGTAAATATTGCTTGAAATTACGGGCATAAATTAAATAAATCTACTGATTTTACCGATTTTGTCAATTAATTTTTTAACAGTTGAAAATAAAGTAAACAATTATTTTAAACGAAAAGTATGCAGTCCTTTTTTAACTGATATTCACTTAATTTAATGTGTAGTGTATATTCAGTAGTCTTTACGTAAAAAAGATTGTGAGTGAAATACTTAAATACATTTTATAGCAATATTTGTTACAACCCAGCAAAACCTCGGTAATAGGTTGGTATTACGGAATATGTTACCTGTTAATAAGTTAAACTCCTTACACTTGCATTACTTAGCGACTTTTGGTACTACTTAGATTTTGCTGGGTTGTCTCTCAAATATAGTTATTTTACATAAAAATGTAGAAATTGCTGTTTTAAAGTAGATTTTCATTATTTGGAAAAAGTACTAAGTGATTGGCACAGTGATTGGCCCATTTCCCGCAGGGTACTTACTTCGGTTACATGTAACTGCTCACTTACAGGTAAAGAGTTGTAACATTTTTTTTTTTGTTTAAATCTTTAATTTCTAAATCGAATATTATTTTAAAATTGCCAAATTTGTAGTATAAATTTAGTTTTATTTAATATTGTATAGAATCAAACTAATTAGACCATAAAAACATTTAAACATGTGAATTTAGTATTACTAAATTCACATGTTACTTTTTCTCTCCAATAGGATTTGTAATAGAAAAGTAACACGTTACTTCCTCATTACAAAATGTTTATTTTTCTATCCAAATCTTATAAAAAAATTTCATGTTCAAAATTTTTAGTGTTAAAACTTTTTAAATTTTAATTTAATATCCAATATAAAAAAAAAAATAAATATAAAAAAAAACATATTACATTTCTACTGGATTCTCTAGCTTTTCTTAAACTTCAGATTTTGATGAGATCTTTAGCCAGATCGAAATACTAGTATCAACCTAGCTAATGTTTTGATTTGCTTTATTTTTGTAAATATACGGAGGTTGAAAGCTCGTTATAAATGAAAAATATCATAAAAATAATCTCGATGTATATAAAAACAAAAAACTACGAGGGCGAATCAATAAGTCCGCGACTTTTCGAACTTTCTTCGTAGTTATATGAAATGCAACACTGCTAACATCAAGTATCACCTGTTAATTGATTACTGTCAAATTTTGAGCACTTTTGAACATACAACCTCGTAGATTTTTTAAAAATGGACAAAAGTGAATTTTGAGTGCTCATTAAACATTATTTTTTGCGAAAACAACCGTCAATCAAACCAAGGATAAGCTTTATAAATACTATGGGGACTCTGCACAATCGATTTCAATGGTAAAAAATTGGTTTACTGACTTTCGTTGTGGTCGCACTAGTACAAATGACGCTGAACGTTCTGGACGGCTAATTCAGGTCAATACACCCGAAAATGTCGAAAAATTCCACGATATGGCCGATCGATGAGTAAAAGTGAGTGAAAATGTTGATGCAATAGGCATTTCATATGGCAGTGTGGTTTCGATTTTAAATGATCAGTTGGGTTTAAGAAAGCTGTCTGCAAGATGGGTGCCGCGTTTGCTCTCAATTGACCATAAACGTAATCGTGGCCAATAAGGTGATGGCAACAGTTTTTTGGGATGCACGCGGGATTGCCTTCAAAAGGAAAAAAACAATAAACGGCGAATATTATGCCAACTTATTGGACCAATCTAACGAGGATTTAAAAACAACGACCCCATATGGCCAAGAAATGCCTATTTTATGGACCTCGACAAATCCTATTTTTTGGAAGGTATAAAAAACTTGGAGAAACGATGGACTAAGTGTATTGACCTAAAAGGTAATTATGTTGAAAAATAATTTTTTTTTATGGACCTCGACAAATCCTATTTTTTGGAAGGTATAAAAAAACTTGGAGAAACGATGGACTAAGTGTATTGACCTAAAAGGTAATTATGTTGAAAAATATTTTTTTTTTTTGCAAAAAAAACTGTGTTTCATTCAAAAAGTCACGGACTTATTGAGCCGCCCTCGTAATATAACTATAAAAAAAATATTACTTGAGTCAGAATTAAAACTAAAATTTTTAAATTAGTCAAAATGTAGGTACTTTTTCTAAATAATGAAAATCTTCTTAATACAGCAATTTCTACATTTTTATATAAAATAATTATATTTGAGAGACAACCCAGCAAAATCTTAGTAATGGGCTCTCATTACCAGTATCTAAATAATAAGCAGTAGAATTAGGGACAACTGCATATAATTGGGCGTCAAAACTCATTATTTTTGTTCGACGAGGTCGTTTTTGTAAGTACTTTCACATATTTGCACGCACAAAATTTGTACACTCGCTTACCGGCTGCATTACAAAAAAAAAATAAAAAATAAGTGGTTAACAAAATAATTAGTTATTTGTATGCTTATAAGCAACTTAAAAAATATGTGATTACAAGTTTGTGAATAATAAACCAATGTTTAATTGTATCGATGAAAAGCAATACAGTTTTTTGCTGGGTTACGTAAAAAAGCATAAAAAAAAATTACTTCGACAAAAAAGAAACTGCTTGTATGAAATACGACTATTTGATCTGTGGTATGATGTTTTGGCATATAATGACAGTTTCAGATCTATTCTTAAAAATATTTTATAAAATTTAACAAATATATACTTATTTTCAAATAATCCCCGAACAATTTACCGTTAGACTTATTCCATATAAAACCATTAAATTTTAACCTAATTTGGTATGGAAGGTATGTGTCACATAAATATGTAATCGTACAAGTTTTGGGTTTAGTTGCACTTTATCGTCGATATCTTTTCAACTGTTAAAGATACGCGACTCATTGATATATCATTTTAAACCCACTGCTTTAAATAAAATAAGCGAAAAAATTATTTTTTGAAGGTAAAATGCATTTTTCAAAGTTCAACAAATCAATCGAATTTAAATTCTTTTAAATTTAAATCAATAAAATATTCTTTGAACTTTTTTCTAATTTGATTAAAAATAATTATAACCTTCTTCCAAATATATTTTTTTTTAACATTTATAAAAATGTTTGTAGTCAGTAGCTTAAAATCGATTTTGACCAAACGCTTTTCCGAATTGAAGAATTTGCAATATATTTAGCTACTAGCTGAAGTGCCCGGTGTTTCCCGGGTCAACTGTGATTTTTGAAAGCAAAAACAATTTTAAGCTAGGAAATAGACGACTTAATTCTGTTGTGTTTTGCAGAGTCAGTTATGATTTTAACGTTAAACTTGAAATTAAAGATTCCATTTGAAATTTATGAAATAAGGTTACAAAATTAAAAATTATTTTATCTTTAAAGATGTTGAATACAAAATGATGCTTTCAGTAGCAATTCACCACTATAAATCAAAGATGTCTCATAGTCCCGGTTCACACACGGCAATTTTACTTGCGCAAGTCTTGAGTTTATAGAAGAGGGAGGAAAAGAGAATGGAAGGGAGTACAGACTTGCCCGTACTCCAATTCCGTTTTGTTTTGTCATCAACACGAAGTTGGCTGCAGGTTGATATACGAAAATTGCTGAAACAAACTTTTCCTGTGTGAACACAAAAGCAAGTTCAAAGGAGAATTGAAGAAAACTTGCGCAAGTAAAATTGTCGTGTATGAACGGGGACATATTAATTTTAGTACATGGTTTCGAAGGAATTTTTTTTTTTGTTTTTTTAATGGACTTGTTAATGTTTTTAATAAAATGTTTTGATTGGATTTAATGCTTTTAAATTAAAAAATAAGCTTTATTAAAACTTGGGGAATTTTTTGATTTTGAGGATTATTCATGCCAAATTTGAGGAAAATCCGTTGAGAACTGCAAATTTGTATAGAGGACAAACAAACAGAAAATGAGTCTTATATATATAAAAGATAGTGGAATTTTTTGATTTTGACGTTTTTTATCAAAAGTCAGTATTGAAGTGGGCTATGGAAATGAAACTTTTACTGCGGCCTTCCTCGGGAAACGTAGAATTTATGAGAGTAATTTCAAAGAAATCCGTTAAAACTTTCTTAGAAGTTGGTACTCGAAAAAAACGAAAAAAGTTGAAATAGGTAAAAAAAATGTTAATTTTACATTTTTTGTCAAAAGTAGGTCCGATGATTATTTGAGGAAAATGCGTTGAGAATTGCAAATTTGTATAGAGAACAAACAAACAGAAAATGAGTTATATATATAGATAAATGGATATTTTCGTTTTTTGAAAACTCCACAAATTATAAGTGAATATTTTTTTGACTTTTTAGTGCATATTTTTGGATTTTTAGTTTCTAGTGCATTTTTCGATTTAAGTGCATATTTTTAAATTTTTTACTGTTTATTTTTAAGTCGCTGCCCCGGTTATATCCAATATAAGAGGAATTTAACATTTTTCGATACTGAGGAAATATTTTCATAAATTTGTGTTTTATGAAATGAATAACTTTTTTTGTGTTAGCCGATGTTTAAGCATGCTAAATCCATTCGCATTAATCATTTATCATTATGGCGGTTTTAGGTTTCAAGCTAATTAGAAATATTAAAATTACAGCTTTTGCTTGGATTTAAGTTAAGCTACATCAATTTATAGATCTTATTTTTTATCACATATCAAAATTTAAACTACAACACAGAAATATATAAAAATACACTCAAAAAACTTTTTTTAGTCATATTACAGAACTTAAATAAAAATTGCGATTATATTTTAAAATACACATTTTTTGCCGGTTTAATGATATTAAGTTAGGATTAGGGTAACTTCTTTGTAGGAAATCATATAAAATACCTTTAAAATCGAAAATAAAAAATTTTGTATAAGGATGCTTTTTGAGGTTATGAAAATTTTGTTTGCACCTTAACATTTTAAGTCCTTAAAATGTGTTGATACATTTTCGATTTTAGTATTAAGCTAATTCCATTATCATAAAAAATATTAATCATATTTTTCTACGAAATGACGAAGAAGTTATAAAGAATGTTTCACAATTATTTTTAAAAAGTTTCATCATATTTATGAAAACCTCATAAATATGACAATGTTTCTTTCATAGATTTTCGTCCAATCCAATGAAACTGTTTCATATATATGATGAAACATTTTTTTCTGAGTGTATAGTGATAGAATGTTGTCGTTTTATGTTTCCAGATATTTTAAAGACTCTACGAGTTCCAAAATTTAATCTACAGAAAATTTAAAAATATTTTTCCAGTTTTCAGTCAAAAGTTACGAAACTTTAGAGCCATATTTGGAATCTTTTCTTGCTCAAAAATGCACTAAAACCGGCAACTTCAATCGATGGTAGGGAACTGAAGATCAACTTCAAAAATTGTTTACTTATTTTTCTCATATTCAGGCCTTTAATATGTATTCCTTGAACCAATTCAAAAAAGTGACACATTTTGTTGTCCTAAATATGTCACTTTTTCGAATTGGTTGAAGGAATACCATGTTTAAAAAGAAAAAAAAAATTATGACTTTAGCAATGTTAATGCGGTAATGCGACATAATAGTTTACATAAGCTCAGTGACTGGATCGTCCGTGTTCTTTCTGTAACCTGTAGATAATATGACACATGTGGGACAAAATCTGACAGGTAACATGTCAATTATTTTTAATTTGTCCTGTGACTTGTTCACTTTGAGCAGTTCAGTGATATGTCACGAAACTATTCATTTTATACTACATCTGCAACATAACATATTGCGATTAATATGTGACTAGTTTTATAACAAATATTTTTCTTCAATCATGTTGTATGTACACTTAGATAGGTCACCTGGTATATCATTTTGCACAGGTCCTGTCACATATCACATAATACCTTATATTTATGAGACTAGTTGCATGCTAGCTACTTTTAACTTGCTCTTTTGCGTATTCACTAGATCCAGTACGTTGATATGTTGTCTTCGGCAAATTCACCGGCATGTCCAAAGGTGCTCTAAATGTATACATTGGCTTCTCTTATGACTAGCCCATGTTAAAAGTACCGGTCCCAGTGACTAGTCCATTACCCACACTATCGTTACTCTCAGTTCAAAAAACCGTTAGAAATAAGAGCCACCTAAAGTCAGTTTCAGCAAGTGTCTAACAATTTTAAAATTACTCATTGCACAGAGAGAATTTCATTGGGCTCGTTTTAATGAAATTGTTCACTAAACTAATGAAGTTTCCTTCACAAAATGAATAAAAAAATTGCATAAACCGCATGAAAAAGCTTCATTACTTTTATGAAACGGTATTTAATGAAACTTTTTCCTTAGGCGTACTAAATTTTTAATATATAAAATAATTTTTTCTTTAGGCGTACGAAATTTTTAATAAATAAAATAAATTTTTTCATAAAATTTTATGAAGAACTGCAAAAATTTAATGAAACTTTTTCTTTAGGCGTACGAAATTTTTAATAAATAAAATACATTTTTTCATAAAATTTGAATAAAAACTGCTTTAATTTAATGAAAAGTTTCAATGGACGAGTTCCAGTAACACTTCATAGATCTAATGCAAAAATTCATTGATATCATGCAGACAAATCTCTTAGTGTATATTATTAGAAAGCCATTTTGTAGTGTTTTGTTTTCATAGATACATTCACCTAATACATTAAGTTTATGTTTCATTCTGACTTTATCATGCTTTTTTATTAATTTTTTAATTCCTAACATATTGTTACAATAAAAATGATCTCACCATTTTTAAAATAACATTTAAAAAATATAAATTTACAGAAAATATCCAGCCAATAAAAATACATTTACAATTTATGTTAAGAATTACATAGCAGTTAGCACATTTGACCTTTTCAAGATACACTCATATGAACGTCGTTATATACTGCAATGAGTACACTATAAAATTCTATTAGAAAAAATTGCAATTTTATAACATTAGAACGTAGTTTTTTTTTTTTTGTTGCTGTAAAAAAAAATGCGAATTAAAAAATCTCATAAAATATATAAACTTTTTTTTGCGTTGGCGCACAAATAGAATGCAACAAACAACTGCTAACATCTACCAACAACTAGCAAAAATTTGTAAGAAAATACAGTCAACCAAAACCGGCTATTAGATACCCGACACCCTGTAATGATTAGATTTAGAGCAACGGTTTCCAATGTGTTCCCAATTGGGGTTCCGTGAACTGGTAGAAGTATGTCAAGGGGCCCGTGAAGCAAAAATTTGGTATGAATCGCTGGTTTAGAGGATCAAGTTACTGATCATCATATTTAAAAAACAAAAACATTTAGAAATCAGAAATGGGAAATAAGAAAATTTTAAAGCAAATTTTTATCAAAAACATATTCTGACTAATTGCGTCCCCAGGGACCGGTTCCAGGTAGCACGAAGGACAGGTAGCAGAGATCAATGCTTAATCGAACTTTTTATATGAAATGTCACTTTAACATGGGGTTGCCGTAGCAAAATATCAATTGGCACTCTTTAGACACCTTCCCAGGCAGAAAAATACAATCGGCACATTGCTGGCAAAGCGTGGGCAACGTTCGGTTATGCGTTGGCATAACGTGGGATTAACAGTCATGACAGTATTGTCCTGTATTGTTGACAGTGGTTTTCCAGTACTACATTTTTTGTACGGTTGGCAATCTCTACCTGGTTTGTGGAGTGTTAAATAATGTGTCTAAAAAGAGATTTTCAAATAAGTTTAAATAAACACTAAGAATTTAAAAAATCAGATTGGCGTCAGTAGGGCTGGAACACCGTCTAATCTTTTGTTGTCTACACTCAAAATATTGCTATCATAAAAATATAAAAAAATGTCAAAAAAACAAAAACTTTCGTGAAAGTTCCCCTTAGGGTACTCACACTACAAACCCGTTATTTTGACCTGACCTAGCCAGTTGTCATTATGCAAGAGCCACAACTGAATGGTATGACAACAAAAAAATCGACTTTGTACAATAAGAACACAATCCACCAAATTGTCCAGAACTACGGAGCCATTCGTTTTTACCGTGTCGTTATATGAAAATGTCAAAATTGTTATCAAGTGGTTCTCTACCTTTACTTCAAAAAAAGGTTTCCAATTGTTTCTGTTTTCATTTTGTTGTAGCAAAAATCTGAATAAGAAGAATGGTTAAAACGAATTTTTAAATCGAATTTCCGCAAACGGTAAGAATTTTATGCACAATCTTAATTAATTCTGTAAAAAAAATTATTTATAAAGATTTTAAAGTTAAATTGTCATAATGTTCACTATATATTTCTTATTGTAGTTTCAAATATTTTTATATTTTACGCATTACTGTAACTATTCTTGTCTATTTTAGATAATTTTTTAACATTCCAGTAAAAACACACCTTACCAAATAATGAGTCTAGTAATCTAAACTCTAACTTTTTTTATTATAAGGAATATTTTTTCTGAAAATTGCTTTACTGAATTTCCCACACTTGACAGCTATTGGCCAAAAATGGTGAAAAAAGATTAATAACAAAATGAAAATTTTTATTTTAGCTATTCTGAGGCACTCATCTAGTTTTTTCGGGTTAGTTTGTTTTATACTTTTCTTTTTCCTAGTCTATAGCTACAATTGTGTCGAAGACAGGTAAACAAAATTCTAATTGATTCCCGCTATAGCCGTGAGAAAAATTGCATGTCCTTCGAAAAAATCAGGTTTAAGCCAAAATATATGTACATGAGGCCATAAAATCCGAACAGCAGCTAAACTAGCAAAACTCAAATGGGGTTTTGTTAGTTTCGATAAGTACTTGGAAAAACCGCAAAAGAGAAGGAGTTTGCATTCTATGTGTGGGACTGTGTTATGATTTAATTCAAAATAAAAAAAAGCATTTGTAACACTTAACATCCCAGCAAAAAGCAGTAACTAACTACATTTGTATGCTTCCAAAATAGCGCTTCACCGCCTTGCATACTATAAAGCATTTAGGGAAGGCATTCTGTAGTGCTTCCCAAAATGCCTCTTTGAAGCAGTAAATAATGTTTACAATGGAGCAATAAAGAATGCATATCATTAAGAATTAATGTTGTCAACATACAAAAAAAGCGCTTCTTATTGCAAGAAGCGCTTTTCACCTGCTTAAAAGGGACATACCAAGTGGGACATCGCGAACCAAAATCATACCTTCTGGATTTGCTTTGGAAGCGCTTCGTTATTAAATAATACCTTTTGGGTAAGCACTATTTTTTGCTGGATTAGCACATAGTTCTCATTTGTTAGACATTTATATTGAATTGAAGTTTTCTATTATTAATTCGATTTTTAAAAATCTAAAATTTTATGTGCATATTTTTTGGATTTCAATGCATATTTTTTTTATTTTTAGTGCATAGTTCTTTCAGGCACTAGATTTTAATACTTTTAAAACGTTTTGTTTTGCTTGTTCCTCTATATAAAACAAACACTTGTGTAAAAATAAATTTAATTTTATTGATATTTTGTTTTTAAAATTTTTTGTAATTTTTGTTTTTTTTTTTCAAAAGCAAAATTTAAAAATATCAATACTGATATTTTCAACAAAGTGCAAAACATTTTGTGAAAATGCTTAAAATCATATCCATATAAAGGTCATTTACAGAAATGTTTTTTATAATTTCAGTGCCACACTGATAGAATTTTCCTTCATAGTATTAATGAAACGATTTCATTAAAATCGATTCATTGGTTTAATGAAAAATTTCATTAACTGAAAGAAAATTCATTAATATTGGTATTTTTTCATTAAAATTTTTTATGATTTTTTCATAACTTCATAAAAAAAATTCATTAAATCAATGAAAAATTTTCAAATTTTTTTTCAATAAAAATGTTGACTTGTAATAAAAAAAAATTTTTTTTTGTACTATCATTTTGAAATAAAAAAGTGAAAAATTTATTTTAAACAGAATTAAACAAAACTTTGCTATAAATTAATTTTTTTTATTAAATCAGCTCTAGGCAGATTTTTGACGAATTTGAATAGTTGGTCACTAAATTCCAGGGAACAGATTCTCTAAGAAAAACTAACTAAAAACTTAAACTAAACTAAACTCTAAGAAAGAAAGGCTAGGGTTAATGAAAAAAAATTCATATACTTTATGAAATTCTCATTAGGTCAATGAAACCATTCATTAAAATTGATTTAACGAAACACTTTTCATTTACTCAATGAAACGTTTCTTTGGGGACTTTTTTATGAAAAATTTCATTGGATTAATGAAGGAATTCATTAATACTACGCACAAATTTCTATCAGAGCATGAATACCACAAATTGCAGATTTTCAAATTTCACTTATAAATTACAAAACAATGGCGGAATGCTAAAAGAGGTTTTCTGATAGCAAAAATAGATTAAAACGCTTGATTCAAAATTTACATTCTGCCAAGAGACAAATTGGTATAGATCTTTACTAGCAAATTTGTAAATTTTTTGCAAATTTTTTGTGGCCATTTTTTTAATAAAATTTTAATAAAATATATATATTTCTAATAAAAATTCCATTCAAAACAGTACCTAAAAAATTTCAAAATAATGGAGGAAGACGAAAAAAGCTTTCTGGTGCAGTTAATTGATTTTAAATGTTAATTCCTGATTGACATTTTACAACCAAGAAAAAAATGTACTCAAATGAAATGAATTCATTTCACATACGTTCACTTGTGAAATTTTTCTATAATATTAATAATATCAGACCTACGCTCACACTTGTGAGCTTAATCGCTTCCTTGGAAAATTTGTAAATTTTTTAATACCAAACATGGGGATTAGTAACAACATCTGGATATTCAATTACAGGCAAATTACTCAATTACACCCAATTACATGTAATTGAACATAAAAATGTAATTGACCTGTAATTAAATACACAGATAGTGGTATTATGTCCCATGTCTGGTATTGACAAATTGAAAATTTTCCAAGGAAGCGTTTAAGACCACAACTGTGAGCGTAATTCTCAAATTATTAATGATATAGAAAATTTTCACAGCTGAATGAATATGAAATGTAATTGACGTCGCCCAAGTCTGTATGAATTTAACTGCAATCAAACCAACTTAAAACAAAAGATGAGAAAGAAAAAACATTTTTCAAAAACCATTTTTTTTTTTTTTTATTAATTTTTTTAACTTTGATATTTTTTCCTAAAGATAATTTTTCGATTTTCAACTTGAGGGATATTTTTAATTTAAAGTGTATTTGAATTTTTTTTCTTTTCTATTGAGTTATGAAAACATTTTAAATTTCTTTGATATTTATTTTGGATAAAAACAATAAATAAAACGTTTTCCGGTGCCTGATTTTTTTTACGGTGCATATTTCGATTTAAGTGAAAATTTTAAAAGGATATTTTGCACATTTATAGCTGCCCTGCTAATATAATAATAATCTGTACAGACTAGTTGTTCATTACTAGTGCGTCGAGTCGAGACGGTGCTGAAGGACATTTTTGGCGGTGACTAACATTTCAAAAAATCTTATAAAACTATATTATAGTGTAGGGTATATAAAAAAAAGTTTAAGTAATACAATACAATAACATACTACATGCAAGACTGATACTACATAAGAGATACAACTAACAGCAACAACAAACAACAACAACAGCAACAACAACAAAATAACATGGTGAAAAATATAGCAACAACAAGCCGAAAATACAGCAACAACAAAAATGTCTGAACATATAAAATGAATTACAAACATATGAGTTTTAAATGTTTGTGGAAAAAATGTATTATTAATTTTTTTAGTTTCAATTAATTTAAGATTGTGGTAAAAAAAAAAAAAAATAATTGAAAAAATCAACAGCAACAACAGAAAATATTCAATACACTGAAACAAAAGCACGCAATTGAATGAGTGAGTGTTTCAATAAAATACTTTATAGATATTTACACTAAAAATAAAGGATTAAGAAAAGAAAAGTTTTGGATTTTCGAAAAATATTTGTGGGTAACACAATATTCTAAACTCTTAGTACCCAGGACCAAAAGATTTGAGTTTATATACTCATAATAAATGGAATATTTGAAGAAGAAAAATAAGCTAATATGGACTGAAATCGTAAAACTCACGACACACATTTTTACTTATAACTTTTTTATAAAAAATTTCCCAGTTATAATCTGGACGCACAAAAGTAGTTATAACTTTGTAAATAACAGACACATTTTTATAAATTATACACCAAATTAAAGGAAATTTATTCAGCTTTAAGGAAAATCATACAAATAAATTAATTTTCTTTGTTACGAATAAAAGAACGGACATGTTTGTTGATGCTCCCCATTAATTTTTGTACATCCTTCGGCTTTACTTTTTTAGCACTTTAGTTCCATTTTTGTAACATTATAACTTCATTTTTTGCTTCTTTATTACTCTTCTTCAATTTATTTTTTACATTTGCCCAATATCTTTCGATTGGTCGAAATTGTGGGCAGTTAGGAGGATTTATGTGTTTGTTTTTCGAACCACTGAATGTTGGATTTTTTAAGAAAGTGTGCAAAATTTCTTCAGGTCTTTTTTGTTAAATGGCGTCTGTACGAAATACTATTCGAATGACAGACTTGAAAATTATGTCAAATACCGGTATAAGTCTTGTCAACAACATATGTAAATGGTTTAAAATTTTATACACTGGGGGCGCTGTAACAACGTTATGAATGCGTCCAGTTTATAAAAGTGAATTTGTTTATCAAGTTATCTTTTAAAAAGTCTTCAGATTATTTATGCCAAATATTAGCAAAATCGGATTTTTAGTGTGTTTACAAATGGATTTTGAACAACAAGTCTGGGTACAACCAAATTGCACTTTTACAAAAAAAAATATTTTATTTGGTCCATAACAAAAATTGCTTAATTGACCAGAACTCAGAACAATAAAATGAAATTAATATTATTTTTAAAAAATTGATGAAGAGGTCATTATTCAGGAAATAGGCACACCAATCGGATTGGTGTTGTCCAATTTACACAAAATTTTGAGGCAGCATTCTTCTGGACCTTATTAACATTTTAAAATCTATTTTTTTTCCTGAATTCGTTGTAGTTCGCGTTTTATTGCAGTTTAAATTTGGGACTTTTTAGTAAAATGCATAGTGCTCAAGAGATCATATATCTAGAACACGTTATCCAATTGTTATGAACTTAGTCTCATAATAAGGGTTATATAACCTTCTCGAAACGGTTTTGAGGAAACATAATTCTTATTTAAAAAAAGTTTAAAAAAAACTAAAAATGTCCTTACACAGAAAAAAATATTTTCCTACTTTTTCCAATTAAATCGGCTTGTTGAAAATTTTAAAAGCTGTCAATTAAAAATTAATTGAATCAATTAAATATTTGCTTAAATTCGGGACTTGCTTGACATTTTTTTATATTATCGCTCAAAAGCAAACATCAACACATTGTCATTGTTTTTTGTTATATTTATTTAGTAGTTTAGTAGTAATAAATATTTTAAATTTATTTCAATTAGATTAGATATTAATTCTTAGGTTTATTACTTTATTAAGTTAAATAATTAAGTTTAAATTGTTTAAATCTGAATATTTTGTTATTCTAAAACATTATCTTAAAATTTATAATGTAACCTTTAAAGATTAATTTCGTTTAATAAAAATTTTAATTTTTTTTAAACAGAAAGAAAATGCAAAAAATAAATTAAAAATTATTTTAAATAAAAAAAAAATACTCTGATTTTAACAAAATGGCTAAATTCTGCAAAGAAAAAATAAAATAAAAAATTTGCCATAAAAATAAATATTCAAATAAAAACTCTGATGGATTGTGGTGTAGAACTGACAAAGACACAGCTGAGACATTTGCTTGTCATTTAAAAAATACATTTACACCATACGATTTCAACACAGAAGCCCAAAAAGAGGAAATAAATGACTTTTTGAATAGTCCTTTGCAAATGGATCTACCAATTAAATTTTTTACACCTAACGAAGTTAAAAAAGAGATTAAAATGTTGAATAAAAAGAAAAGTCCTGGTTACTTAGTTGATGCAAATGTTGTCAGTAAACTAACTCATAAATGTGTAGTATTTTTAACCTTAATTTACAACTCAATTATAAGGCTTAATTACTTTCCATCTCAGTGGAAATGTGCGGAAATAATAATGATTCAAAAACCTAACACCCCAGAAAATTTGGTAACTTCTTATAGACCAATAAGTCTTCTCGTAATTTTTTCGAAGATATTCGAAAAAATATTTCTGAAAAGGCTTTTACCAGTTTTAGAAAACAAAAACATCATTCCAGAACATCAATTTGGATTTAGACATAAGCATGGGACTCCTGAACAAATTCATCGAATTGTGAATGTTTTAACGTATGCTTTCGAAGAAAAAAGGTACTGTTCTGCTGCCTTTCTTGATATTCAGCAAGCTTTCGATAGAGTCTGGCATTTGGGTTTACTTTACAAGATCAAAAAATTCTTGCCTGCCGATTATTACTTATTTTTGAAAAGTTATTTATCAAATAGACATTTTTACGTCAAAAACAATGATTACAGTTCAGAATTATATGAAATAAATGCAGGGATACCACAGGGTAGTGTACTAGGTCCCATTTTATACACCATATACACTGCAGATATGCCTGCAATAGAAAATGTTGTGGTGGCTACTTATGCCGATGATACTGCAATTGTCGCTTCAAGTAATTCGCCAATTGAGGCATCTTTCTTTGTTCAAACCGAACTTGATGAACTTGGACAATGGTTAAAAACATGGAACGTGAAAGTAAATTCAGAAAAGTCAGTTCATACAACATTTGCTCTCAGGAAAGGTGATTGTCCTGATGTAACTATAAATGGAAACGTAATACCTAAACGAGAAAAAGTTAAATACCTTGGAATGGTTCTTGATAGACGACTTACATGGAAATCTCATATTAAAAGTAAACACGAACAATTAAAAAATAAAACGAAACGGCTTTATTGGCTTATTGGTCCAAAATCTAAGTTAAATTTAAATAATAAATTAAGAATATACAAGGTAATTATGAAACCTGTTTGGACGTATGGTATTCAACTATGGGGCACAGCTAGCAAGTCAAATATAGATATCCTGGAAAGATACCAATCTAAAACATTGAGACTAATTCTTGACGCACCGTGGTATGTGAGAAATAACGTTATTAAAAGAGATTTATCAATCTCATCTGTACGAGACGAAGCTAGAAATATAAGTGAGAGATATTTGCAGAGGCTGAGCAACCATGTTAATCCTGTGGCGATAGCTTTGTTAGACAGTACCAATGAAACGAGAAGACTTAAACGAAGCCATATATTGGATCTCCCATTTCGTATCTAAAATCTACAACCATTGAAACATAATTTTCTTTTTATTATAATGTTGTAAATATTATTATTATTATTGTATTATATTATTTTTATGTTATGTACCTCATTGGAGTTGCATAACCCCTGTGATGTATTAAATTCAACAGATTTGCTTATTATCCTCGGATAGATTGTAAATAAAGAATAAATTTATAAAAAAAAAAAAAAAAAAAAAAAAAAAAAAAAAAAATTTCTCTGTGAATTTGTTCATATAAGTATAAATAAATCTGCTAACTAAATGAGAATTTCATGCCGGTTTAAATTCAATGTTATAAAATTCAAACTGTTAAAAAAAACATTTGGTATGGCAACAACAAGAGAATTTGGAGTGGCAACAACAATTTAGTTTTTGGTTTGTGGGAAGGTAAACCATATTGACCACTTTTTAATCAAATGAGTTATTATTTAATTGAAAAATAGTTCAAGTAAACAGCTTTCAATTTCTAATTGAATTAGCAATTTTCGTTGTTGGCTGAATTTCAGCAATTAAAGTTATTGAATCGCTGGTTTTCGTAACAGAAATGGGTTTTTTAATTTTGTGTGTGTTAATTTGACAATATCTCAAAATGCATATACGGAATTTTTTTTACATTTTCTGTTCAGAGTTAACTTGACATGTTATCTACATCATATAAAAAATTCAGAATGGGTTCGAAATATGTTCCGTGGAAATCATAGTTTTTGTAAACTATATATATAATAATACAAATTTTGCATTGTAGTTTACAATAAGTAGGACTCGAAAGTGAATGCATTAATAACCGTGTTTTAAGTACATAAAATATGCAATAAAAGTCTAAAAAAATGGATTTCAAATAGTAAAAATGCATTTATTATTGATTTTTATAAAGTTTATAATATTCTTTATACAATTTAAGTTGTTTTTGTCTTAAAATTAGCGTTAATCATCGTAAAGAAAGTTAGTAATTGTATTTTTCTGTATATTTTTATCTTCGTGATAAAAAAATATGTATCAAAAAAATATTTATAAATTAACAAAAAAAAAATATATAAAAAATTTATATATTTTCCAAAAACGCAGATTTTAGTAAAATATACAATAATGTTCTTAAAAATATGCATTTTAGTGAAAAATTTGAAACAAAAAATGTCAAAATATGCATTTTAATATAATCATTTAGACACTCGTAGAAAAAAACCTGAAAAATAGCAAAAAAAAAAAGCTACTACAAATTAGTTAAAAATGAGCATGCAGAAAAAACGGCTAAAATTAACAGATATTTTTACTAAATATCAGTAATACAAGAATAGCAAAAATAAATCTGTTGAATTTACAAATATTTAGTTATATTTAAGCTAAATTTTAGTTAATTGAAAGTAACAAAATAATCTACTAAAATTAGCAAAAACATAATTTTTGTTTTTTAATAAAAAATTATATCAAACTTGTATAAAAGACAAAGTACAGTCTAGTTTACTCCCCCTGTTTTGTTTATAAACAAAACAAAAAATAAAAAGGAGGAAAAAATCAAAAACGTGTATTGAATATCCACCAGAGGTGGACCTTGCACAAGTTTTTAATTTATTTTTTGATCAATGGTTATAATCTTTAACTTCAAGCTCATATATTAGTTTTCATGTAGTGAGTAAACTAGTTTATATTAATGTTTGACGTGTTCTGATGATGGGAACATAGAAAATTCCCGAAATAGATCTATCAACAAATTCCTGAAAGGGTCATAAATAAATTTGAAAACAAAAAATTCTATAGATTATTTGTTAGGACAATATCCTAATAAAGAAATATAGAGTATGGTCCCGTACTTGAATAATTTTCATTATGAAATCGAAAAAAAACATAATTTTTATTTTTTAATAAAAATTGACAAAAAATCTTTTATAAAGTTGAAATTTTTAACGTTTTTTTTAGTTTTTTTGTTTTAGTTTTTTTTTTTTTTAGTTTTGTTTTTAATGCGAATAAAAGTCTGCCCTTATCAAATCAGCAATCCACAATTTTTTTGGCAAAAATTTCTGTTGATTTCAGAAAAATAAACTGTTATTTGCATTATACTAAATTTGAGATAAATATAGCAAAAAAATTGTTAATATATAGCAGTTTTTGTTTGCTGTTTTTGAGTCTGCAAATATTTAGTAAGAATTTTTACTAATTTTACAGTTTTTACTAATTTTCCAAATTATTAAAAAAAAAAAATTTGCCAAAAAAAGCTCTAACAAATATAGCTAAAAGCTTTCAAAAAAGCTATAAAAAATGTAGCTCAAACATTTTAAAAATCTCTAACAAACATAGCTTAAATCTTTAAAAGCCTGTCGCACATATAGCTTAAAGCGTCCTCACCCAGTTTATTTAATTGCTAAATCGGATTAAGAAACTGCAATGGTTTCAAAACCATTACAAAATTTAACATCTTGACAATTAAAAATTAAAAAATAGTAGAAAATCGTTATCCAGAGATGCCAAATATTTACTTGAAAAAAAATCAATTTTCGCTCTTTATTGATGGGACTTTTTTCAACAATTATTTAAAAATATTATAGAGACAAAACTTTTAAATTTTTGATTAATATGTTGAATAAAAATAACCAAATTGTGTTCTCGTGACAAAAACCAGTTCGTCAATTCTATATAATAAACGAAAATCAGACCTATTGGGGCTTGAAATTTCCAAATACAAATTCAAAAGTCAAATTTTGAAAATATCTCATAATATCAACATAACTACATATAAAATTGTACACTTTGGTTGCCAATACTTCCACTAGAGGGCGGTTTAGAGCAAATCGAAGCACATATCTCATTGAAGAATTGTTCTATAAATCTGCAAGGTAAGGACTAAAAATGTCCTATGACGTCCTATGGCCTATAATGATTTTATCATGCAAATTAAGACATTTTTTTCTCTTCACAGAAAAAAATATTTCCAACACAATTTCATATAACTTTAGTTTGTTTCTAAATTAATTTTCAATTTAAATTTATTTTTAATTATTTTAAATTAATTTTTAATTAAAACCCATTTTACGAAAAAACTATAGAGAGCAAAGTTTAGTTATCATCTTTGTATTAAATACGAATATTCATTTTTGAGTTTTTTATAAGTTTTATTTAAATGTTGATTATTTTGTGATTAAGATCTTAATTAAAATTTTAATTGATTTTTTGTTAAAATATAAGTTTTTAAAACTTTACGACTTTGAGCCGAACAAAAATCATCACACAACAACAATGAAGCTCAACTATAATCTGTTTACACACAAAAAACTAATTTAATTGATGGGATTAACAGTTTCAATAAAATTTTTAATTTATTTGATTAAAAGTTTAATTGAAAAAACTTAAATTTAATTTTCAGCAACAGAATGTTATTGATATATATAATATTTTAATTGTTACAAATTCAATTAAATTTGTTAATTGCAATTACAATTTTTTTTTATTGAAATTCAATTTTAGTTGTTCTTTGCTTAACAAGAAATTACCAATCATTCCTTAACTATTTCTCCCAGTGTATTATTTCTTTGTTCAAGTGCCTTACAATGACTTAAATGTTGTTGCTGTTGTTCTAAACAAACATTTAAACCAAAAGCCAAATATTGTAAATTTTCAAACTTAAGAGTTATTGTACAACCAAGAGGTGAGGTCTTATAGATGAAATAGCAAAAAAAAAAAAAAAACTAAGAAAAAAAACCTAAAGAAACAAAAGAATAAAAATTTATTCGTGTTCAAATAAAGTTTTTTTTTATATATTTCTTCTAAAAAACAAGACAAGGCAAAGGCCTGAAAAGGTCTAAATTCAATAAAAGATCTGACAATAACACAATACACAGACACTCAAAAAAGAAAAAAAAACATAACAAACCTACTACAGACACTATGGTAGGAAAGTATATATAATATCTTTTGTAAATGTTTAATATAAAAGAAAAAAATAACCGCGATTAAATATTTTAACAATGTTGCTATAATTTTTCTCAAATTTAGGTCCGTACTCCACATATTACAGAAATGTTAATCTTCATTATAATATACATAACCGCAGTGGTTAAAACACTACCAAAACATCGCCAAACTCACAGTGGAGCGCATTGCAAATGCAGTCGTTACTTTTGTCTGCACTTAAAAGGTCCGCCAAATAACTTTTTTTTTGAACTCCTGAACCAATTGGACTTTGTATGACGTCATGCCAAGGTCTTTATGCAAAATTCGTCTCAATGATGTCTCCAAAATGTTCAATTGTTGAGAACGACGGTGAATTGATGTTGATGGCGCTTCATTCTCGGGTGTACGCACTGTTTTTGGCTTTTCACGCTTTGGTTTATCGATGAGGATGCCAGTTTCTTTCACTTTTTTCACAAAATAACGAACATACGGATCATATTCGTTCAGCGGAAGGATAAAACTAATTATCTGTCAAATCAGACATGAGCTAAGTGTTACCATTCACGAAATAAGCACTAGTTGAAAAAAAACGTTAGATGGCGGACCCTTTAGAAAGGTTATACCAAAATTAACGCATTTCGGTAACAGTTATTTTATGCAGTTGTTTCGACTCTTTGACGAAGTATGAAAGATATATAAACGGCAAAAAAAGTTTTATGTATCATTTAAAGTTACATAAGGGGTTACCATATGTAATGCTAACTTTTTTAATTGCGGTAAACAATCGATATTATGTTTGTAAAACATATTGAAAAATTTTCCAAAATAGCCAAGAACAGTTAAAGTGATGCGTAAACTAGTTTAAAAAAAAACTAAAACTTGGGGAAAAACTAAAAAAAATAAGAAAATATATCAAAAGTTCACTAATCTATGTCAATTTAGTAAATGGACAATTCTAAAACGCTTGTAATTAAAAAAAACTATTTATTTTTTATGAAAAAGTATTTTTTATTTATAACACAGCATAAACTATTAATTATTAATTCACTTTTTGTATACAGCCAACGGACCGCGATCTTCTATTTGGGGTGTTTTATGCTTGATGCCTCCAATCATGCTTTGGACGGCATTCATGTAAATTTTTTTTACACTGTTTTTAATTGTTTCCTTCAATTCTTCACTGCATTTGGCTTTCAAACATTTGCATAGACTTTTTGGCATAACCGACCCCAAAACTTCTCAATTGGACGTGCTTTTGGGACGTTTGGAGGATTTGTGTATTTCGGTACAAAATGTATGTTTTTTGCATTAAGCCATTCTAATGTCTATTTGGCAGCTTGCTAAATCTGGCCAAAATAATATGTCGTCTTTAGAGTGTATATCTCTGGTAAATTTTTCAGTTTTAGTAAACATTTAATAATGAAAACATCCGCGTTTACAGCCATAACTTTTGAATCCTGGAAATGACTGCCCAAACTAGTACTTTTGATTCAAACTTCGCTTTGGCCGAATACCAAATCTTGAGGGAGTTATTTTCAAGTCATCAGAATAAAATCCAGAATTAGTACTTCCGTTGTTCCAAGCAAAAGAAAAGCATTTTTCATCATCCAAAATTATTTGAAAATTTTTTTTCATACAGTTTTTTGTCAGTTGTCTGAATTTTGTTGGTATTTCTGCCAGTTGCTTTTTACTATATTTGGGTACTGTCTTCCTGTGGTAGAGTTTCACGTTCAGTTGGAATAAGTTTTTGCGAAATGTTTCCTTGGAAAAGCGAAATTTTCTTACGATTGAATGCCACAATTTGATTAACCGCCGATTTTTTTAATTTAAAAAGCTCAGCTGCGGTCAATTTTTTGGATGTCATTTCTCTTTTATCCCTGTTAATGCTACTGCATTTTCAAACCGATTGAATATGGAATATATTGTGTTACGTGGTACTTGTTATTTGTTACTGTTACTTAAGGAAATGTTGTAACACTTCATTTTTAGGATACCGTCTAAGAATGTCATAGACATTTTTTTCTTAAACTGTTTTGTTCAACCACTTTCATTTTGAATTCTTACACTTTTGAATATTTACAATAATGCTTATAAAGGGTGTCCCAAGAAGAACGCAATTTTTAAATCTGGCAACATTCGAAGTGTCATTGTTTGACATTTGAACAATTGTTATTGTTTGCTAGTAGAAGGTACGAGGTTAGTAAAAATGGAGCCAGCTGACCATGGGCAGCGAAGGGAGTTCGTTAATTGGGTATTGGAGAGACAACATGAAAATGCTGATTTTGCCGATAAAATCATCTTCAGTGACGAAGCCCATTTTCATCTTGATGGCTTCGTCAATAGGCAGAATTGTCGCATTTGGGGTGAGGAAAATCCTCGAGTGATTCACGAGAAGCAAATGTATCCTCAACGTGTCACTGTGTGGTGTGGTTTTTGGGCTGGAGGAATCATTGTACCTTTTTTTATGAAAATGAGGCAGGTCAAGCGCAAACAGTCAATGGTGTTCGGTATCGTGAAATGATAACCAGTTTTTTATTGCCTAGAATTGAAGAAATGAATGTGGAGGGCATGTGGTTCCAACAAGACGGCGCCACATGTCATACAGCCAGAGAAACAATTCGATAGCTGCATCAGTCATTTCCCGGTCGTGTTATTTCGCGTTTTGGAGATCAGAATTGGCCGCCTAGATCGTGCGATTTAACATCACTAGATTTTTTTCTTTGGGGTTTTTTGAAGTCGATGGTTTACGCGAATAAGCCGACGACGACTCAAGCCTTAAAAGAGGAAATTGGACGCTGCATTCTGCACGATATATTGTTCCATACATAACCTCATTCTGTCTACTTTACGATATAATAAAGTTTCACGATTTTTTTTTAAATATCTGTGTTTTATTTAAAATTTAAAAATTGCGCTCTTCTTGGGACACCCTTTATAATAATATTTTATTGACATATATTTTAAAAAATAGGCATACTTAGCAGTAATTTATATTTGAATTTTGTCCATTGACTTAGTTGTCCCAAAATTGTATGGGAATCCCAAAGTAAATCGTATAAGCCAACGTACCAAAAATTATAAAAGAGTGTGTCGATCATAATATATTAAATATTAACATAAATGATAAATCACTAAAAATCCGGTCTAATTAGTTTTCTTTTAAATAAAATGTTTTTGGTTATTTATTTTTAAATATTGTTTAACTAAAACAAATCGGTGGGAAGAAATAAATTGTAAGTTGAAAAATAAATTTTTAAATTATAACTACAAATCAGTAAAAAACAAATGTTCGAGTCAGGTATTTGAAATTATTTCAGTTTTTTGTTTTTGTTTGTTTTTTGTTTACAAAATACAGACACACACACACTACATACACATCTTGTTTGAATGGCTGTAGTATTTGTGAAAACTTTTCCATTTCATGTAATTTGAAATGAAATAGTTTTGTATATAAACAAATCATTTTTATAAAATAATAGACTGGAATTTTTTTAATATTCCTTTCTTTTTTTTGGAAGCAGGAAACAAATAAAAACACAAATTTATAATAACTTCAACGGACACAATATTTCGTTTTTGCAATTTAATTTGTATGAAACTTTAAATAAATGAAACTAAAAATCGGTAAATGGTAGACAATTTTTTTTTAACCAAAGGTATAAAAAGTTGAATTACATATTTATATCCTTTATTTTTAACTTAACTGAAAACTGTTTTATTAAACTACAAACAGTAAACTTCCTAATATTCTGAGTGTGCAAGAAAACTTTTCGGTTTTAAAATTTGAATAAGGGAGATTTAAGGAGTCGGAGTTTGGGGCCTATTGGGCCAGATCGCCTGGGCAGCGACATACGAGGCTGTTTATATCTCCCTCTGGGGAGAGGTCGCGGAAACTCTTGTCTATGACGAGGGCCGAACTAAGGACCGTGACGGGTTACCTCACGGGACACTGTGGCCTTAGGTATCAATTGTACAAGATGGGACGATCCTCTACAGATACGTGCAGGTTTTGTGAATTGGAACCCGAGACCTCAGAGCATGTTCTCTGCAAATGTCCGAGGCTCTCCGACAGGAGGGTGCGTCGGTGTGACGTGGTCGAATAGTGACGCCATTGGACGTTTGGAATTGTTTACCTGGTAGGATAGTTGGCTTCGTAGGGAGCCTGAACCTATAGGGTGTATTCGTTGGCAGCACAAAATACCAACTTCTGGTCGCGGTGCATAGTGCCACTCTAGTCTAATCTAAGGAAAATCATTTCAAAGTAATTTTTTAACAGAAAATCGCTTAGACTCTAATTGTATTAATCTTAAAGAAATTTATAGTAATTCAGATTAAATTTGTTTTCCTTAAATCTCTGTATACTTTTGGAACAATAAAAAAAAAACACATGATAATAGCCTAAAGAGACAACAAGATGAACATGGCAATAAGAAAAATCATATAAAATAAAACAAAACACCAATAGCAACAGCAACAACAACAAAATAACATTCAACAGTAATGGCACACAAAAAAAAATAATCATGTTACTCTGTTGATGTTCAAGCTAAAAGACAAAACTACAAAAAATAAACATAAAAATATACAAAAAAAACAACCACAAAATCATTTAAACTGAGATGCTGTATTAAACACTAATACATAGAAAAGTCACTACTAAAGCTTTACTAAAGAGAGCCTCTTAAAAACTTAAAATTTAAAAGTAGTAGTGAGTATTAACAACTAATACAACGACAACAATTGGTTTAGTTTATTTAGTAAGTATTGCAAAAATAAAAATATATACAAACTCAATATATTATATTAAGAAATGTAGCTGCTGCATAAAGTTAAGAAAAGAAACCAAAAACAACAGCAACAGCAACAAAAAAATAAGCACGAATGCAAGATCAGATCACCTTTTGAATGCCTTATGCAGACCTCCATGGCATGACATACCAGCAAACCTACTAAAAATAAAAAAAAAAAACAGACACGAGCACGAGTACCACTTTTAAGACCTCACTACCTCCCTCTTCCTAAACACAGCGCATAGCACACAACATATCGAAATACATATAAAACGTTAACACACACTTTATGTTGTTGCTACAAAAAAACAAAAAACAGTCTTGCCAAGAAACTAAGGAAAAAAGTCAAAATAAGGCTGCTGCTGTGTTGTATTATAATGGTCTCGTGGACCATTACAAAAAAAAAAACAAGTCTTAAAAAAAAACTGCAGGAAAAAAAGAATGAATGCATTTTAAATGCACTTAGTCTTAACACAAACCCACACACATACAAATATATACATTTTTACACAAATAAAAAAAACTTCAAAACTAATACAGGGTATTCAATTCATACAATGTAGCAAAATTGTTTATTGTAAAACAAAAGACTTAAGACACATACTCTAAACACCCATTATATGTTTGTATTCGTATTTTTACTGTAATCAAACTTTCGAAAGTTCAACAGGAGTCTTTTTTTACATTTTTCTGTTATTTTATTTTTTTTTTCTGTTTGGCTTAATATTAAAGACAATATCTACATGTAGATTTTTTTATAGAGCGGGATTACTCTTTACAATGTTCAATTAACTTTTATGGAAATTTATGAAGTTTTTTTTTTTGTCTGTTTAACACTTTACCTCAACTTTCTCAAGACTTCTTTCACCAAATTGTGTATTGTATACGAAAAAAACTATATAAATTACCAAAATTAAAAAAAAAGACCTCAACATAAATAAATAATTACAACAACAATGAAAACAACAACTAACAAAATAGAAATGGCAAAAGTTTGAACTGAAGATATACAATAAATTGTTTAATAAATAACTTGAATCAAACAAAAATCGCAATCATATAAGAATTAAAGAGTAAATTAACCCATTGCGTGAAGTGAACTATATATTTTAATGTTTTATGTAAACCATTATTAAACACAACAAGCAGTTAAATAGTACACTGAGAGAATTGTCTGCATGATATCAATAAATTTTTGCATTAGATATATGAATAGTAACTATAATTCGTACATTGGAAGTTTTTCATAAAATTGAATGAAAAATATTATACTATTTTTTAAAAATTTCTTACGACTAGTAAAAAAGTTTCATTAAAAATAAATAAAACTCGTCCAAGGAATTCTCTCTGTGTATATACTCAGAGAAAAAGTTTAATAATATCGTTTCATAATATTAAAAAAAGTTTTATAATAAAGGGTAATTTTTAAGAGCTTTCTTATTTGATTTAAAAAAAAAAACAAATAAAATTTAGAGAAATGTATGAAATCTTTATTTGAGTCGATAGAACGATCTATATTATTCAATGTTTAAAGATGATTTCATGTAAATGTTGATCGCAGCTACGCCGCAAATGGTTCATACGTTGAGTACAAGTTTGCCATACTCTCTCCAACATATCGGACGGTATCTCACTAATAAATTCTTCAATATTGGCTTCCAGTGCGTCAACCGTTGCGGGATGCACTTTCTTAACCGAGCATAAATTTTGATAATAAAGTTCAATAATCTGCAAGCGTTGTTTGTTTGTAAGTCGATTTATGGTTCAATTATAGACCAAACTGAACATGTTTAACAGTAACATGTTACACGAAAACAGCTGAGCTGTCAAAAACAGTGTTGCCAAAAAGAAAGTTTCTAAAAAATCACTCTTTATTATGAAACAATTTCATTGGAATGAAATTTATGCAAACATTTTATATTAATGAAAAGGTCAAGTTTTATTATACCACAAAACACGGTATTTGTTCGTTTTGTTAAATTTTTTAGTAATTTCTTCTAAAGGGACAATATAGAAAATAATGTAATAAGATGTTTAAGGACCGTTCACTGGAGCCTTGCAAATTGTTTGGACACCTAGACAACCCTTCCTTGAAACATTGTCAATATTAGTGAAGAATTAAAGAAAATTTAAAATGTACACAGCACATAGAGAATTATAATGGACCAAAAATAATAAAAATGTTTAGTAAGCCAATGAATCTTTTCTTCACAAAGTGAACGAAAAATTTCTTAATAGTACACTCAGAATATTATTTAGTTTACAGTGTATAGTTTAATAAAGTTGGTTGAAGTTCTGTATAACTACCCAGCCAGAAATTGCCAATGGTCTGAAAAATCAACCACTATTTGGCAATGATCCAACAAATAAAGTGCTGGCAAAGCACTGATTTACAACGCTCTGCCAACGTTAGTAAAAAGTGCTTTGCCAGTGCTTAATTAACAAAATTTACAAGAGTAAAAATAATAAAAGCACTGGCACAGCTCTGGCTTAGAAGGCTCTGCCAACGTTCAAAAAAAGTACTTTGCCAGTACTTGATTTACAAAATTTACAACCGTAAAAATAAAAAAGCACTGGTACAGAACCGATTTAGAACGCTTTCCCAACATTGGCAAAAAGTGCATTGCCAGTACTTAATTACAAAATTTACAACCGTTAACTTAATAAAAACAGTGGCACATCCCTTGTTCACAACAAGAGGGGAAAAATTCAAAACTAAATTGCAATTTATGATTTGAAGTTAAAACTATTAAGGTCTCCTATTATAGTCAACACAAAGTATAGTTTTTGTACTAAAATTTTAGTTAAGAAATTTATTTTCAAATTTCTTTCTTTAGTAAAATTGTAGTAAAAAATCGTGCTAACTTATCACAAAAATAATTTGATAAAAAAATATTCAGTTATTTTGTAATTAACTTAGCTGAAGCAAGCCTATTGTTAATTCTGTTTAAATTACCAAAATCATTCAATAAGAAATAATACAACTCTTTACTGAAGTGAATTACTAAGTAGGACTTTGTTGGTCGTTTTTTGTTTTGGTACTGGCAAAGCGCGTATTGCCAGTGCTTTTCCAACGTTTTAAAAAAGAAACGGCCAAGCCCGTTGTTATCATTTTGGGGTGGCAAAGCACTTATTATATTATTAAAAAAGCACTTTATTGGTAGTTCTACCAATGCTTTACCAACGTTTTAAAATTATGGTTTTGGTACTGGCAAAACGCTCATTGCCAGTGCTTTGCCAACGTTTTAAAAAGAAACGGCCAAGCCCTGCCCGTGTTATCATTTTGGGGTTGGCAAAGCACTTAAATCTTCAGATATCCAACGCTCTGCCAACGCTCATACCACCGTTGAAAGCACTGGGCCAATGCTTTGCCGTTCGAATTTTTCTGTCTGGGTAGAGATTAAACTTAGCTGTGATATTCGGTGTTTGTGGTTTTACTATTTATTTTTAATTTATTTATTCAATTATTTATTATTTTTTAATTTTGTGTACGTTAAGTCCAGTTTTTTAATATAATTAAATTTCTGCCGTATAAATTACAAATTATTTATGACAATATTAACATAAAAAAAAATTAATAAAAAACCACTTCTGAAGCAGTCTGGCAAAATTTCAGACGAAACGGTGAGTGTAAAAATTTAACTGAAGTGATTTTTATATATTTATATATATTGCCACAATATTGAACATCAATATCCCGCAAGTTTTCAGTTGAGTTAAAAATAGAGTCAAATAATTTTTTTTTTTCAATTTTTTTATACATTTGTTCAAAGTAATTTATTACCATGTGCGCCCCGGTAGGCTAGTTGGTAGCGTGCTGGCTTATCAGTAAGGGGGTCGTGGGTTCCATTCCCACCAGAGGCACTGGCCTGTTTTCGCTACAACGCGCCGAAGGCCATAGTAGCTAGTGCTCGGTTAGGGTAATAGTATATAATTTGTAATTATATGTTTATTAATTAATAAAATGAAAAAAAAAAATAAAAATTATTACCATTTACCGATTTTTCATTTCATTCATTATTTTCATTTATTTAAAGTTTTATTAAAATTTAACCACAAAATTCTCTCTCTGTGTAGTAACAATTTTAATAAAAAGTTATTATTATTATTGTTTTTAGAGCTGTTTCTATTTGTGTAGGGTATCCCTCTACCCTCCGCCCTCCACCCTCTACCTCTACAATTGATATAACATAACAACAAATCAAATTTCATTCTTTACGCCATTGTTAAGTTATATCATTTTTGGTTTGGTTCAGTTCTTAATTTTACTATTTTTGTCTGCATTCAAGAAAAATACGAAAATAAAGTGCGTTTCACGAAAAAAAATTTTGTTTTTTCAACGCTCGGAAAACATATTACAAACCCTAGAACAATGTTTTACTTGGAATCACTTACAGCTTGTATTATAATTATAATTTACAGCAAAAATAATTTAAAATTCAGATTGTACCCTTTTCTGCATTTTTGTTGGTATCAACCCAGTGGCCGAAAAATCGATCACCCTTCCTGGCCAAACCTAAAGATCTACAAATAAAAGTTAAAAGATTCATTGATTTTTTCTTAGCCGTTTCAGAGCGGTTGGATAATGTCAACAGTATGAAATTGATGTCAACAATCCAACAATTCCCAAAAATAAAACATAAAAATTCCAAAAATGTGATTTTTACAATTTATGCTGCCATGTCTATATTTAAAGAGGAGATTGTAAGAGACTTACGCAATAAATTAGGTACATGTTAAAGTATCTAGAACTGCTTCCGCTACATAACTTAAGCGTGCAAATTTTTGAACATTGGCTTATTGTTTTTTTTATTATTATTATTATTTATTAATAATCATATAATTACAAATTATAATTACATAGTAGCACTATTGCCTTCGACTCGTAGTTGCGAAAACAGACCAATGCCTCTGGTGGGAATCGACCCCACGACCCCCGCACTAAATAGCCAGCACGCTGCCAACTAGCCTACCGGGGCGCATAGAACAGTGGCTTCAAATTGACATTTGCCTCAAAAATGTGGCAACTTTAGAAGCGGCTGGGGGAGAAATATCCTCCCATATCCACTATTTCCCTGAATTTTGTCATTTTCAAAAGAAAATTTACAATCATTTTACAATTCGTATCACCAATAATGGGAAATACAGATATGGATGGATAGCGTATGAATTGAACAATAATAAAAATTTTTTTAGCACAGCTCGCTTTTACAAGACATTTCATAATAGTATGCATACTTTATATGTTTTTAAAGATAATATGTATCTGGAGGCAGAAGAATGTTGGTGCTGTTTTGAGTGGAACAAGATATTGCATTAATTTTTTTTTTTAGTTTAACCAAGAATTTATTTGTTTAAATAACTAATATTGTAACCAAAAAAATAGGCCTCAATTTTGTTCCACTATTCGCAAAAAACTGGAGTCAAACTAAATTTTGAATTTGTCATTTTCAAATGGGAATATCTCGGGAACTATAGGCGATAATTTTTTGAAAATCGGATTTGAACCAAAAAAATGGCGAGCACTCACATTTTGTTATGCAAAAAGTGCCCAACTTTATTGGGTCTGGGAGGTTCAAACCATAAGCCCGATATTACGTCACTTATGACTGTTACAAATTTCAGTGCCACTATGTAAAAATGACCGAATTATTTCAAAAAATTTTGTAATATATCCCACAGTGCAACGTTTGAACAATATCATTGAAATTCGTATGATAAGAGCTACATTAAAAATAAGAAAAACATATATGGTTCTAAAGTAAAAAAAAAACAAAAGACTTAGGACACATACTGTGTTTTTACAAATGAGTGACATTGCTGTGGGAAGTCTTCTGGACTTAATAAAATAGTCCGAGAGGAGTTCTTAAATATGAATTGAATTTGCAAAAATGGGCTAAAACTATAAACTAGATGGTAATTTTTTTTATTTTTTTCCGTTAGACCAACACTCAGGGGATGCCCCTAGTGATACAGCATTGTGTTGACATTAGGAAAATAGGTTATGGAAAGGAGGAAAGAGGGAGTAGTGTTTGTGAATATTTGATTTGAATTTCTCAACATTGTAAGTGACAAGAAAGGCCTCCGCGGGAAGTTTATTCCACAATACGACTAGTGCGGCTAATGAACGAATTTTCTCTGTAATGCGCTGTGCGATTCACAGGGCTATCGATTACAAACGGATGTGCTCTTCCAGATAAGCGAGTATTCCGAATGAAAAAACGGGCCCTGGGGATAAGTTCACTTATCTCCACAGAACACCTCCCATTGTAATATCGATAGAACAGCGTTACACAACCCACATTCCGACGATGATTCAATGAGTCAATAGAGCTGGATACCCAACTATCATTGATGAGCGCCGAAGCACTCCTTTACACACGGTCCAAAAGCTCCAAAATATACTTCGAAGCCCCTGCCCATATATTGGAGTTGTATTCCATCTTCGGTTGGATATAAGTGGTACAAATAGTGAGTAAGGCGGATGGAGTGAAGTACTTCTTACACCGCCATAGAAAACCGAGACACTTGAATGCTTGTTTCGACACTTGAAAAACATGCTTATTCCAACGCAAGGCACACTGTAGAACATCAAGATTGTCCAACTCCTCAATATCGATACCGCCAAAATTAACAGATGACAATATTGACCCTACGTCCCTATCGGTTAACATACAACATTGAGTCTTGTGTGCATTGAAATCGACCATATTCGCATGACTCCAATCAGAGATTGTAGAAAGGTCACGATTGAGTGTGTCATACATAATCCGCTTTTTACCCCCTACCGCCTCATGCCTTGTCCTACGCTCGAAGGAAAATTAATAGCAAATGCTGCTGTCATCTGCAAAAGTGTAAATAGGGTTAAAAGTTTCGCCAAAAAGGTCATTAAACAAGATAAGAAATAGGGAAGAAGAAAGAACGGAACCTTGCGATACCCCTAAATTCAGCTGAAATTCGTCGGATGAGTTCCCATCTATAACAACACGTATAGTGCGATCTCTAAGAAAGCTCGAAATAAAAAGCGCGAAGTCGTTGCCGACACCAAAAGCAATAAGCTTTCCCACAAGCGCCCCGTGCCCGATCGAATGCCTTAGAAATATCTAGAGCAACCAGTCTGCTCTCACCAAAAACGGTGGATAAACCGACTCCAATGCTCCGAGAGGAGCGCTAACAGGTCTCTTGTAGAACGACTTCTACGGAAACCATACTGTTGATAGCTAAGAAATAAGTTAAACTCCTGATAATTCACAAGATGGTAATTCACCATGTTCTTCATTACCTTCTAGATGGCCCCGGGTTCGATTCCCGTTAACGACAACAACAATTTAAAAAAAATGGTATATATGAGTTTTCTACTCCTCATATGTATCGCAGAGCCCGCCTTCAGTGTTCCCATAGCACTGAACCCCACCGAAGTAAAATAATGAATCAGGGCTATGAATTAAAAAGCTTTAATAAGTTCGCCAACTCTCCATCAAGTGGTGAGCAACAATTGTTCTAAAACTTATCATCTCGTGCAATTACAATGTTGTCATGTTTGAAGTCCTGCATCTTTTCAAACCTTTCCCCACCTTTTATCTCTCTTCTAACCCCTTTCCAAGGAAAGCAACACATTCATTAATAGGAACAATTTCCTGAGTGTTGCTTCTCTTCATAAAAAAAAAAACACAGAGGTTGGCCTTATCAACCGGATCAGTGAATATTTGGTCATCCTTTATAAGAGTTGGGATAGTTGAACCAGCATAATCCTTAATTCTTTTAACGAATGGCCAAAAGCTCTTACTACCCCGAGCAGCAGAGAGAACTTTAATACGAAGACGTTGTTTGTAAAGACGCTTTTCACGACTAAGTACTTGGAAACACTCGTATCTCGACTGTTTGCGAAGCCGATTCCTTAATCCATAAGCTTTTATTGGTATTGACTTTTGTTAACAATTTCTATCGTCCGGAATGGGTTAAAACTATAAACTGAGGGTTTTTGTTAATTTAGAGAGGGGCCGAATACATATTACTTTCAAGCAGCAGCAGCAGCAGTAATAATAAAAACAACAACAGTTCCGGCTTGGTTATGAGAAGAAGACGAAGCCAAAGAAGAGGTAATCAAATAGTAATGACCAAAAACGTAATAAACACAGACGCAAAGAGAAAGGAGGGGAATACAAATATCATAAACATGAGATGTTGTTGTTTAAAGCTAGTTTTTTTTTATATTTCACATAAATATTTTTTTAAACATTTTTCTGTTTGTTTTTGGTGGTTTATTTTTTTTTTTTTTTTGTTTTGTTTTGTGAACTTTTTTTTTTTTTTTGGTTGAAATATATAAAAGCGCGCTTTTTATAAATTAAATTTAAACAAACTAACACCCTCATATTTTGGTTATATTTCCTTGTCTATATTTAGCTATTTTTGGCTTAAATTACTAAACCACAATGATATTAATGATATTAGCAGAAAAACCCCAGTAACAAAATTATTATTTATTATAATTTATAATAGAAATAGCAACAACAACAAAACTTACGTAAGCTTACTGAAACCATAACAAAGATATTGAGTTTCTCTAGCAGCGTTTTAATCTTTCTTTCGATGTTTCAATGGTAAGATACAATTTACTTTTTTTAATTTGCACTTCTACTTTTTCTATAATATTTTCGGTAAATTGAAACTATTTTTCTTTAAAAAGGCTCTTTTTTCTTAAATTTTTTTTAAACTTTACTTAAGTTTATATTATATTCTTTTTTTTTTTTTTTGTTAAGTAAATATGGCAGGCTTTTTTTAGGTTTTATAATAAATTTTATCACAATTTTTAGCTTAAATTAACAATTTTTTTTAGTTTTTTAGTTTTTTTTTTTTGTTTAACGAAATCTGTCTTTTCCCGCACGAAGTCACTGACGCTTAAACGAATTGTATTGAGCCGCGTTAACTCACAAGCCACTGCACCGTTGGAATTTTTTTTTCTTTCTTACGTACGTATTCCTCCTCGTTGTGGTCGTAAACTATGACGAGGTTTTTTGTATATTTTTGTATATTTTTGCATTTACCATACAACAATTTATTTGTCAGCTTCTTATTAACAAAAATCCGAAAACAACACAAAATGTAATAAAAAAAATTTAATTTTTTTAATAAAAGTTACTCAACACTTTTCATATTTTTTTCATTACAAATTGTTGAAAATATTTAATTTAAGAAAAACATTTTAATTTTTTTTTTTTTTTTATAATAAAAAATATTTGTTGTTGTTTAACTAGTTTGTTGTATTACTCTTTTTGCGTTGTGTATGTTTTTTTCCATTCGATTTTAGAACTTATCCACTACACAACATTTTTGCTCTCTGATTTAAGTGAGACAAAGTTTTTTTTTCTTTAAAATATATTTTTTTTTATATATTTTTTGTTCAATTTCAATTACAGCATCATTTCGTAGAAAATTAACACTTATTCATACAATAAACATTGAGATTTTGTTTAATGAACTTTTTATTTATTTCACTGGATAATTGCATTTTATTTGTTTATTTGTAATTAATTAAATTTTTAGCAATATTTCATAGAAATTGTTAATTTTAACGAGAAATTTCTAATGTTACGAGGGGGAATATAATGTTGTTTGCGCCGAAGGTATGAAAAACTCGTTGTAGATGTTGAACGTTGATGTTAAGGAACGTGTAGAGTTGTCGTAGATACCTACAAATTTACTTGAATATTTTTTTTCCAACTCTCTCATCCTAAAATCTACCAATACCTTGAAAAAAAATATGAATGTATGGGTTATGTCTTTATTCGTATTAATCTCAGGTGTTTTCACACACAGGTGTCGTAAGCGCGTTGGTGTCTTATTCATATGCATAGTGGGAGATTAGTTTCTTAAGACTCTCTGCTAATGTGTATCATCATAGTATGGGTAAATTGTTTTAAAAACTCTCTGAGTTAGTCTTTTTATGGTTTCATCTTGTCCGCAATACACTCTCACCTGTTGTTTATAATTTACTCTACCTGTATGTAGTGGTGGTAACGTATTTTTTATTGCTCTTTTAGTTTAAGTGTATACTTACAGGTACTCTTTCACTTTTAGACGTTTTGTCTTAGTCATTTACAGTCGACCAGCATAATAATGCGGGCTTTTAAAACAAAAACCAAGAAAGACCAAGACGAAAAAAAAGTAATCGAAAAATGTTATGAAAAGTCAAATAGCGTTTGTTCAGCACGCTCCCAATTTCAAATATAAGTAATCTTTAAAAATGTCTGAGAGTAGACAATGAAAAAAAAAAAAAACACACACAGTATTTATCAATAAGAGCTGCGAGGCAGTAAGAGTTGCAAGAGATGTTGTGTATACGAATGCATGTTATAAGTAATGTTAGAAAATCAACAAGTCAAAGAGTCACAAAAACAGAGACGTTTAAGTTGCTAAACAATTTAAAATGGGAGTATTGGATTAAAAATAACAAAAGACTTAAGCTACATACAGTACATATTTCTTGAAATTGAATTTCGTAATAAAAACAAAAGACTTAAGAAAGATGCGTCATGCTTATAAAAGGGGGGTTTAAAGCAAGGTTGGCCGCCCTTACTTTTTAAATAGCGTCGCCCGTTTCAAACCCGTTTAAAATTAATAACCGATACAATACCAACACCGAAATTATAAAATGCGGGTATACCGTAACCGTTTCCGTTAATACTGGTTCGATACCGGTATCGAAAAAAAAATTTAAAAAACTACATTTTTTTATATAAAACATCCTAAATTGTTAATCAATTGTGGGCATTTTCATGTAATGGTTAGTGCGTTGGACTGTTACACAGATGGTGCCGGGTTCGATTCCCGGTGACGACAACAACAATTTAGAAAAATAATATATATGAGTTTTCTATCAATCATATTTATCGCAGCGTACGCCGTCGGTGTTCCCATAGCACTTAACCCCACCGAAGTAAAATAATGAATTAGGGCTATGAATTAAAAAGCTTCAATAAGTTCGCCAACTCTCCATCAGGTGGCGAGCAACAACTGTTCTAAGACTTATCATCACGCGCAATTACAGTGTTGCCAGTGTTAATAAATAGAAAGAATTGCCTAAGTGTTGCTTCTTAAAAAAAAAAAAAAACAAGCTCGAAATAAGTCAGAAATGGGCTCAAAATATATTGTTTAAATTTAAAATGTTTGTAAAACAACAAAAGCCTTTTCTTTATTCAAAAATTATTTAAAAAAGATCTTTAAAACAAATTAATCTTTTTGTTTAGCCAAATATTCAAACTAGTGCTGATAAAAGAATGAGTAGTGGGTATCGAGTATTTGTCTTTTTTAGAGGTATTCGATACTTAAAAGTAAATACTCGATATTTTCAGAGTTGTATTTTGAGCAGAGTAAAATACAACTTTGCTAGTAGAAAAAATCAAAGGTGAACAGTTTAAGGAAAAAAGCTGATAAACTATAAAAAAACACTAAAAAATTAAAAGTAAAAATGTTAATTAGTAAAAAATTAAAAAAAAATATTTTTAAAATTTAAATTTTCAACAAATGTTAAAATGTTCATAAAATTGTTGTTAAAGATTAAAGTGAATTTTAAATTTAAAACCTGTAAACATTTCGAGTAGTATCGAGTATTGAGAAGTAACCAAAATATCTGCACTAATTCGAACTCAGTTACATTTCTGAGTCAATTCTGAACCATTTTTTTGGATTAAATAATTTTTTTCTAGTTTTTGTGTTATTTTTAGATGGCTTTTATTATCGGCCAAAAAATGAGTAATTTATGAAAATAATTTTTTTTTGATTTGATGTTTGATTCATATTTGACTCATAGAATAGGAAATCCTTAGAACAGTATCCAAATATTGCTGGCTGGAGCTTAAAAAGTAAAACTTAAAATATTTAGTAATTTTTTTTTTTAATTTTATGTTCATATTTTAAAAGAACGTACATAAACTACAACTACTTCATACAAAAGGTAATAAATTTAAGCTTTTTTAATAATTTAAAACGTTTTTTATATTTTTTGAAATTTTTTAATTATACCAATACATACCGCTATTAACGTTTCGGTATCGGTTATACGAATTGAAAGCCAAATACCGATACCAATATCGAAACAAGCAAAAAATCGAGAGCTATACCGATACCGTTATTCGATTTGGTGGCCAACCTTGGTTTAAACTATTAATACGTGTAATAAGATTTTTTAATGTTTAGGCATTTTAATTAAAAATCTAAATCATATATTGATACACTCACAATATTTTTTCCGTAAAGACTACTGAATATACACCAGACATTAAATTAATTGAAACCCAGTTAAAAAACAGGACTACTTCTTTTCGTTTAAATCAATTGTATTTTTTATTTTATTTTCAACTGTTGAAATATTAATTGACAAAATCGATAAAAAAAAAACAATAGATTGTTTTCGTTTATTTCAATACTCAATATAATACAACAACTTTTTGTTTTAAATAGAAAATTTTAACCGTTTTTTGTTTATTGAATAACAGACAGAAAGTTGAAAAATATATTTCTTTGGTAATTTAATTTTCTATTCCATTGAATTTTTAAATAACTGTTTAACTTTAATGAAAAAGTTCTTATGAGTGTAGGAGTTTTAATCCATCTTGGCCCACTCACGCAGAAAAAAGAGCACCATGTTATGATTGCAATGCGTAGCAATCATAATATTACCGTAACAATCATATTATGATTCTAAATGACAATAAAATAGTCCTCGACAATCATAATATGATCAACCAGAATCATGTATATGATAATTATGATAATAAAATGATAATTTTGTGTTCACAATCATGTCCAATCATATTTTTTCTCTCCGTGCTCATGGATGCTATAAAACTTTAAACCTGTTTTACTTATAATTCATTTAAAGCAGCTAAAAATTATAAATATTATTAAAAATGTTTTTGAAATGATCCAATAAAAACATTTAAAATTTAACAGAATGTTCTGATTGTTTAAAATAGTTTCGAATAACAAATGTCTTTTGTGGGATGGGGTTTTCTGGTTTAGAATTTTTTTTTCGATATATTAAAATATTATCCTAAAAGGATTTTTCGAAATTCGAATTAGTTTTGGAAATACAGCCACAACAAACTTGAACTTAAAACGTAAACGCGTTTTTCTCGAAACCACATTTCTCAAATTGGTACGCAGGGTTTCTCAAGTTCTACTGTACCGATTTTGATGATGCGTCGATTAAGCCATATAATATTAGATAATAAGACAATATTTTATTTTGCCTTTAATTTAATTAAAAGACAATTGCTTTAACAAGCCGGTGACAACACAAAATTTAAGTTTTTTTATTCCGCAGTTTATATGTATACGATACACATTGTTGGCGTCCTTTTGTTTTCTTATGTATGAAAAACAGACACAAAAATCTTCCGTGGTTGATTTTTTTATATGTCTTACAAAAGTTGTACTTCTTAGTATACTTCATTCTGCGTATATCTTTCAATCTGGTAGTCGTCCACACTTTTAATGTGCTTATCAGCACAATTTTTTAGCAAAATAAATTAGTAAAACATTAGCAAAATATTAGTAAAACATTAGTTCAAAACAGTCAAGTACTGAATGAGTATAACTAAAATTTTAGCTGCAAATATAATTTCAGCAAATAATTTGCTGAAAAATAGTGTACTTGATTTAAAAGACGTTTTAATAACTTTTCTACACAACTTCATGATATTTCATTTGACGATGTTACACTGGACAAACATCAATGAATTTTTTCTTCATATTTATAAATTTTTTCATAAATATGATGAAATTTCGGATCACCCAATATCCAAAAATATGCCGAATATATAAAAATCAAAATATGTGTGTTGGGAAGCTTATCGATTTTAATTCTGGGCAGCCAGAAATAATGAATAAGAAATTTATACATTTCACAATAATTGACGAATTCTGGCATCGATTTGTTTTTGCATATTTTGGCATATATTGCATATAGCATATTTTTGAATATTTTGATCGTTAGAGCATATTTTTAATAAAAAATCTTATTTGTTAGCATATTTCAGTAGTGTCTAGAACAAACCTATATTTAATAAATTAAATTTACCTTGAATAAAAAATTTATTTTCACTAAGTCAATGAAATGATGAAGATTTATAAAACATTTGTCTTCAATTTTTATAAACTCTTCGTCGTATTTATGAAAACTTCGCAAATATGAAAGAAAATTAATGGCAAACGATTTATGAAACATTTTCCTCATCATATAATAAAAATTTGTCTAGTTAATATTTAAGTACATAAATAAGTTAAAGATTTTTTTCCATATCTTATGTCTAGATCAAATGTTTAGCTTTCAAAAATATATTATTGTAATTTTTTTTTGCTAATTTTAGGAAATCGGGTGTTGAAAGTTAGTACAATTAGTTCAATTTGCAACTAAAATTAGAAAAAAAATTGAGTACTTAGTATAATAATAGTAAAGTGAGACTAAAACCATTTTACTAATTTTAATACTGACATTATTTTTGAGTGTAGGTTGGAAAGATCAACGCATCAGTGCAACGCATCAATAAAATTTTGTGGAACGTTATAATATTTTTGTAGAATATTCACTACCAAAATATAAAATAATAGTAAGATAGTTGTTGTAATCGCCAGAATTCGACTGGCAACAAATTCGGTGGCTCCAACTGAGACTGTTTTCTGGGTGCATAGTTCATAAACCCGTATTGAATTACAAACCTGTACAGTTCAAAAAACCTCATGAAAGTCAAAATATTAATATTTTTATGGATGTTAAGTTATTAGTAGAGTTACTGGTTGTTGTTTCCAAGAAACTAAATTGAGTTCGTACCATAGTAATGCACAACTCGAGGGAACTATTCCACAACCTGGTATCCATCACCATAATGTTTCTCAAATGAACTACTGATACTTAAGACAATGAGTGCGAATCAAAACATTTAAATAATAAAAAACATAAATGCTAAGCAACGATTGTAGATTTGGGAGTTGCAGTTTGAGCGAAATAAAAATTTTAAATTTTAAAAATTATTTAAATTTCAAAAAAATCTATTTTTTTATTTTATTTATTAATAATTATATAATTAAAAATTATATACCATTACCCTAACCGAGCACTAGCTACTATGGCTTTCAGCGCGTTGTAGCGAAAACAGACCAGTGCCTCTGGTGGGAATCGAACCCACGACCCCCTCACTGATAAGCCAGCACGCTACCAACTAGCCTACCGGGGCGCACGAAAATGTAATATTATAAGTGTGAAAACATTATGAATATGTACATTAGGGTTATAACTTTTTTTCTGCAAAATTTTTACCTATCACCACGTAATTAATAATAAAAATAGGTTTTTCTTGTCATTTTGAAACAAAAACCTGCCGCATAAAGTGATTTTTCTAAAAATGCAACTTTAACACTTTTTTACCATTAAAGTTGCATTAGTGGACCAAAATTACTGTACTCGTTGTTTTGTGAATTTTAATACTCATATCGCGAAACAATGCTTTGATAATTTTTTAACAAAATCCGCGAAACACGACAAATTCTAAAATGTGTTTGCGTTTTAATTTTTGATAGGCATTGTTATAGTCGAATTACTTTAAAATTTTAGCGAAATATTAATTTCTAGTCTTGATAGGCTTAAATTCTTGTTAACTGAATAAGCAAATTTTTTTTTGTAATCAGCTAACAATAAGATCCTCTAAAATTGTTTAAAAGCCCGCCACTGATAAAAAAAAATTGTTTCTTTCTTTTTTTTCTCTAGCCACTGCAAAATCCAAGTAAAAGGGTAACATTGAAGAAAAAAAAAATTACACAAAAATCCATGAGAAGCTGAGAGGCATTTCGTTTGTTTTACGTGTGTATAATATTTGATTTAGCTGTGTATTTGTGTAAACTATATACAATATAGTCAAATACTCAAGTAAAGTCTACACGATGTATACACAGAAAAAAATAATATCAAGTTTTTATAAAAAAAAAACAGTTTTATTTTTTTAGTTCAATTTACGTCTATTAGGCATGGTTACAGTTATTAATACAAGGGGATAAATAAATCATACGCCAGCGTAAACAACTCAGAGTAGAGTTGGGCTTAATAGTTCATAGTTCATTTAGTGCACTTCCATTTATTGAACTAAATCGTTTTCTTAGTTCATTTGTGATTTTCTATTATATTATGGAGATTTGTATAAACAAACAAATGAACTAAAGGAACGAACTAGTTCAGTAAATGGAAATAAATGAACTATGAACTTGTAAGCTCAACTCTACATCAGAGTAAAAAATATCATAAATTTTAATTAAATTGTTTATCAAAATAATTAAAAATTTAATTAAGTCTTTAAAAATTTCGCTTAAAAGTTTAATTAAAATTATTTCAAAATTGTACAAATCAGTGCAATCAACTTAGATTTTATATTAAATTAATTTATGTTTTATTTAATTATGTTATTTAAAAGCCAATTTAATTTATTAATTCTTTGAAAGAAGACCAAAAAAATTACATTTTTTGACTTCATCTCTTCTGATTTTCTTTACATTAAAAATATATATTCTCTATGGAGTCATCTCTATGTAGCCACATCTCCATAGTTTTTTTAATTTTTTAAAAACTGGCGATTTTTTACAGTTTTAATTTTAATTTTCAAAAAAAATCCCATAAGTAAAAGGGCCGCCAAATAACTTTTTTTTTTGAAAATGCTATAAAAAAAAACTACTGAATATTTTTTCGTGTAGGCTACTGCATGGTCAGCCGAGGCAGCCATTTGAATGAAATTATTTTCCATTATTAACCGGAAGGATTGTACTTTCAAATAAAAAAAGAACTTTGAGAAAATATTCAGTAGTTTTTTTTATAGCATTTTCAAAAAAAAAAAAAAAATTATTTGGCGGACCCTTTATGTATCTTTGAAGAGCCGTACGCTCGAAAGTTGTTATCGGATTTCGCTGATTCGAAAAGCGTTCGATTTAAACGATTTTCCTCTTTCGCACTAATGCAATAAAAAATGCATTTTATATGCAAAGGCAATGTTAAGATGCATTTTCGAAATTGTTTAAATTTTTTAAACATGGATAAATCGAAAATTTAACATTTTTTTATAAAAATAAATTTAACTTTTTCTGTGACGTGAATGTCATCTAATTTTCTAGGTTTTTTTAAAAAAAAACTTATTTACTATTTCCACACAAAACATTAAATTTTTTTTATAATTTGTAATTTTTATACTTTGAACAGATTTTGAATTCAAAATACACTATTCACAATACAACAACCCAGCAAAAAATAAACTGGATTTGGTAAGCAGTAACTACATCTGTATGCTTCCAAAATAGTGCTTCACCGACTTGCATACAATAAAGCAATTAGGGAAGGCATTCTGTTGTGCTTCCCTAAATTTCGCCTTTGATGCAGTGAATAATGCTTACAATGAAGCAGTAAAGAATGCATACCATGAAGCAATAATGTTGTCAACACACAACAAAAGCGCTTTTTATTGCCTACGAAGACAAGAATTCATTGCTTCTTAGAGAACATGAAAGAAGAGCTTTTCACCTGCTTAAAAAAGACCTACCAAGTGGGACATCGCAAACAAAAATCATGCCTTCTGGAATTGATGTAATTAAATAATGCATTCCAGAACTGCTTCTGGGTAAGCAATATTTTTTTCTAGGAAGACATTCCCAAAAGAAGGTATTGTAAGTTTTAAACTGTTTAAAAACATGTTCAAAATATTAAAATATGAAGTCATATAAAGAAATTATTTTTCTGTATGGAAATAATTAATGTTTTTTTTTTAAATCGAGAAAATTATATGACATTTACTTCACAGAAAAGGCAAAACTAAATTTTACACAAAAAATTTTAAATTTTCGATGTATCCATGTTAAAAAATTTTGAAGAAGAAGAACAATTTCAAAAATGCATCTAAAAATTGCATTTGCATAATAAAATGCATATTCGCTAAAACAGTAAAAAAATGTAAAATCCTAACCCATAACACGCGAACTCAGGTCTTGTTCACAGCAAAACCACACATTACCAAATAATGGGTAAAGTAATGTATCGACATAGGGCTTCATCTATTACAATACTCCTTACTTTACTGATGAATTTTACAGGCGATGAGTCTAAAGGTAATGTGTGGACTCATTACCTATTAGGGGGTTAAGTAACTGGTTACTTATATGGTTACCGGGATATTACAAACATTTCTTTAATTAAATAAATAATGTGGTCTCGCTAGGCTTCGAACTTGGAGTCTTTTGGTTGTTAGTCGAGAACTCTACCCACTGAGCTAAAAAAAATGTAAATGAATTTGTTGTGCTTCGAGTTTCCGTTTGTGATTTTAAAAATATATACCTTACAAAAAAAATACAAAGTAATGTGTCTAAATATAAATTTAAAAAAAATATTTCAAATATTACTTTACGTTTATTTTTCATACATTTTGTAATTGATGATGATCGGTAAGTAATTATTTTATATTTCGAAATAATATTAAAGGTAATGATGTATAATTACAAGGTAATCCATGAGTACACACACAATTATTGGTAACTCATTACTTTATGTTTCGAAATAATGCTGAAGGTAAGGATTACATTATGTAACCCATTAACGATAAATAATTACTTTTTGTTGGAAAATAATGATACGGGTATAGAGTATACATTACAAGGTAATACATTACTTTATAGCATCCACTACCAAAGTTTTGCTGTGTTATTTAGTTCAGTCAAAACAAAAGCAGATTGATTGCTTGCGAAAAGTTTTAAATGCAAAACCGCCAAATTTCAAAGACATTCTTCTTCAAATCTGTACCATTCATCAAAAAATTAAGCACACCATTGAAATCAGCATTGCCTATATTTTTATATATATAATTAATGGTCAGATCTCTATTAATTTTTTCTATGTCATGCCGTGTTATTTTACATTTTCAACAAATCTTTAATTAAAAATTGTTGTTGAAAATTTTTGTCTGTGTAATATGGCTTAGATTTAGGTAAACAACGAAATTGTATACACAAATCGTCTCAAACACTATAAACACCAGCAACACCAACACTAACATGAGAGTTACCTTAACTTATTCTACTCAAACATCAAACAGCAGAAAGAGAAAAATAAAACAACTAAGAAAAAAACGTTACACCAACAATAGATGCAATCAGAGCAATGTTGCCAACTCTTTTTTTCCCGAGAAAAACGACTAAATCTGGCTCAAAAATCTCTAGAAATAGCTATAAAAAAAAAAAGTTTTGCTGGAAAAGTAAAAAAAACTAGCTAAATTTTAGAAAAAAAACCGCTAAAACTTAAAATTATACAAATTACAGATTACAGAAAATTTTACAGATATTTAGTCCCAAAATGTAAAAAGAGCAAATTAAAATCAATTTTTAGTTAATTTGGATTTTGAAATCTCTACAATGTTGTTAGTAATTTGTCTCTAAAAGACATTTAGGGTTGACTTTAAATTGAATTATTTGCAAGCCTACGCGATGTACCTTAAGGGGTTTACTAGCTTAAGAAATCAATAAAAATGACAATATTAAAGGAATTATAAAAAAAAAAAAATGGTTTATTCGAAAAATTATTTTTGCGATATAAAAACACAATACTAGGTATTATTCAAAAATTAGTGGAGCCCTGAGCGCTCATCTGAGAAAAAAAACTTTAATTTTTTTTTTCATGCACGAATTAATTGTGTAGTCCCCAAAGTAGCCGGATTTTTAAATTTTTGATTTGCTTTAAAATGGTACGAGGGTAAGCTCAAAAATTAAAAAATACAAAAAATCGTTGTTTTTATTTTCATTTTTTAGACCTCTATAGGGTTTCTTTTCCCCGCACTTTTTCGTTTCCCGGCAAAGCGGGAATTTTTTTTTTAATTTCCCGGGATCCCGGGTTCCCGCTCAATAGAAAAAATTAAAAATAAGTTTAGTTTGTTTTAATAAGAAACTTTTTATTAAAAAGCATAAATTTACTTTTTTTTTTTTTTTTTTTTTTATTTTTTTTTTTTTTAAAGAGAGGCAACACTCAGGAAATACTTCCTATATTTAGTGTGTTGCTTTCTTTGGAAAGGGATAGTATAGAGATGAAAGGTGGGGAAAGATGAAGGGCTTCAGACATGGCAACACTGTAATTGCGCGAGATGATAAGTCTTAGAACAGTTGTTGCTCGCCACCTGATGGAGAGTTGGCGAACTTATTGAAGCTAAAATTAAAATTAGATTATTACTTTTAACTTTTAATAAAGAAAAATTATTTTTCTCTAGATATGAGATCAAAACCATGAACGTAACAATTCAATTAAATTACTTATAGAACATAAAAAATACAGGTACTCAAAATATGAGATCGAAAACAAAAACATAAAAATTTAGTTCCTAAAATATGTAAAATTTTTAGAAAACTTAAACTAAAATTTATTTTGAAGGCTTAGGAAATAGTTCTTTAATATACTCAAAGCATTTATTGACTCGTTTGAAAGTCTTTTCTGATTTTATTAACAAATTGTCCTGTTTCGCAAAACACTCGTTCACTAGGACGAATAGTTAGAAGTGCATTAAACAACTCTTCAATATTTTGAGTTTATTGATCACTTCCTTGAAAAAATTTGAGTTCTACTTTTATTGAACATTTTGCAGGTTTTTTGGAGTTAGATTGGGAGCATAAATTAACGTTATTAATAGCTGCATTTAAAACATGTTCAAATGTTTTATTTTCTACAGCAACACATTCTTCAACATCGTCATAATCATAAATTTCCTCAAAAGACGATTAAATAGAATTTCTGCATTTCCAATTACCGAGCACTTAAAAGCATAGGAAAACAAACTATTTTCTTTATTGTCGTTGAAGAAATCCGGTTCTTTTAAATATTTTACCAATGTATACAATATTTTGTCTCTCCTTTCATCAATACGTAGATGAAGAGGTTGAAACATTTTTTTCGACAAGAATTGATGGAATCGATTGAATTTCTTTACAAAAAGTGTTGACGATGATATCTGCTGTTAATACATTTGTATCTCGGCTACTCATCCTTTCCACAGCTACTTTTATAGGTTTTAGAACTTCAAGTATTTAATTCAAGCAAGGTAATTATAACAATTGAAATTCCCGGGATCCCGCAAGGAAATTTCCGGGAAAGCGGGAAAGTAAAATAATTGAAATTCCCGGGAAAAAACCCTAATCCTCTACAAAACAAAACAAAAACGATCGAAAATCCACTTGTTAAGGCTGCACAGTGGCACCCCATTTTCAATATAATGTTTGAAGAAAAAAAAGCATTTAAAGTAATTATTGCTCATGTAAAATATAGGACAGGAAGTTTGTTTAACAAGCTGTAATTTCTTTATTTCTGCGATTTGTTCTAAAAAATTTGTATAGCATATAGAAAAAAGTTCAAACTATTGAAATATAAAAAAAATAAAAAAATAAAAATTAACACAAAAAAATCTAAAGCTAGTAAGCCCTTAACAAACTTTTCCAATCTAGTCGAAATTTACGCATAGAAAAGGAATATGAAATCAAAAATAACTTTTAAGTTTTTCGTGGGTTTCTTAAAAATTATACGTAAAAATAAATATTTTTGTTAAAGTTTGCAAATTTTCTAAAAAGATGTATGTAAAAATCCAACTTCTTTAGGCCTTATAAGAACAAATTTCTTAAATCTTAGCTTAATTTTAATCAAGATTGGGAATCTGAAATTTTAAATTATTCATTCTAACTCAACACACAGAGTAATGTGGGATTTTAAAGTTACCCAATTTCTTTAACGTGTGAGTTAAATAGAAGATATTTACGAATAACACTAAATGACACGAAGAAAGTTGATGAAGACCGTAGTGGGTCAGAAAATGCATTCCATTCATGCTAGTGTCTAATAACTTTTTCTGTGTTTTTTTCTAGTGGTCAAAGTAAATTATCATATAAAAATTATAATTTTTCTGTTAATTTAGAAAAAAATTTGTCATGATCTCAAACCGAACAAATAAAATCTCACATTATTCAGGATTTTAAAAAATATCTATATTTTGTTTTTTTTTTAATTGACCGAAAAAGATGTCATAGCAAAATCCAACTGGTTATTCTTTTGATTTCTACTTACCAAGGAATTTCATTATATAAGATTTTGTTTTTAATTTTAGAAAGGACATTTGTTGGTTTATGTTAACAAAAATCTTATCTCACTTATGAGGATATTCCACAGAAATGCATTCGTACAAAAAAGAAATTTGCACTGGTAATAACTTTTTTGTAAAAAAATTTCCAATTTTGCGAAATCTGCAACTCCGATTATAATTTAGATTTAATATTCTTAATGTACGCTCAAAAATATATCAGACTTGCCGTGTGTCGCGATAATTTTTTTTATTTTAAACAGAACTTTTTTTTAAATTTTTTAGCAGACCATAATTTAAAATTTAAAGGGCTGTGGAGCTCTTGAATACCAACTTTATTTTTTTTGACAACCTTAATGAACATCTCTGGGCAAATGCAATACAAAAAATGTTTAATTTGGTGCAGCAACTCGGTTCATTATCACTTTTTATATTTGACATTATTATTAGAAGTTCTTTGAAATCAAGTTTTGTATGTTACATTGCAAATTTACGTTTTTAATTTTTCAATTTACATTCAATAAATATTGTTCATTATTTTCTATGTTGGTTGTATAAGATTTTATTAACCACATTTAGTATTATTCAAAAAAAAATTAATTTCCCAGCTGAAAAAGATCATATATTATTATATATGGCCCATGTATGAATATATATGAATATATATGGATCCATACATGGAAATGCATGGAAGCATATATATGAACAATTGTTGCATATATGTTTTCATATATGGAACCATATATGTAAATGTTTACCATATATGGAGCCATATATTAAAGTGTTTTCCATATATGGTTACATATATGAAAACATATATGAATGTATTATCCATATATACTACCATATATGGAAGCATATATGCATCATTTTCCCATATGTGTGGTTTAATTTATAAATAAATTTATAAATTAAACTATAGTTAAAAGATTTTTGGATGAATCTTCTGTTCTATATTATCTTGATGTATACAAATATATTGACAAATAAAACATAGTATTACAGTTTGGTATTATCTTTCATTATCTTTGATAGATCTATCAACACATTCTTGAAAGGGTCAAATAATAAATTTGAAAACAAAAAAACTTTATAGATTATTTGTTAGGACAATATCCTAATAAAGAAATATAGAGTATGGCCTCGAACTTGAATAATTTTCATTTTCAATGTATACAAAATATACATTTTTTATGTATATATAATAATATATATTTAAGCAATAATTTTGTTAATAAAAATTTAATTTTCAAACTAACAATTGTTTTTATTTTATGAAAATATACGTAAGTAGGAAAATATATGAACATATATGGACAAATGTATGGACATATATGGACATATATGGACATATATATCCATATATGTCCATATATCCTCAATTTTCGGATCCAAACCATATATGGAACTCCATATATGTATATATATGGGTCATATATGAACTTTTTCACCTGGGTTAAATTAAAAAAAAAAAATTTCAAAAATCTTGCTTCATATAAATTCAAATTGTTATTCTAAAGCCGTTATATTATTTTAGCAGTCTTTTAGTATAACCCCTCGTCTTCACATGCAATAAAACGATAGCAAGCAATTGTCAAAATGATTTCAGTTTAATAAATTTCACGTGAAGACAATTAATTTCAATGTTCTTGCAATATCAAGATATCGTTGACATGCAGTCGCATTGATGTCTGCTATAAAATTTCACTTTTAGCTTACATTGTAATTTAACAATCAACTAAATATTGGTAAATATAACGGAAACGAGCAAGAGTACAAACTAAAAATTTTTTATAAATAGAACATTTTTGGTCTTTAAAGATTAGTAACGTCATGATGCTTGTTAGGAAAAGACCTAACCACGTGCTTGATTACTAAGAAGACAAGAATGGAGCAAAATTGATTATTAATAGGTTTTTTGTTAAAGTTCTGCCTATTATGGAGGCTCTAACTTTTCTAAAACTTCGGGTTCTGATGAGATCTTTAGCCAGATCGAAATACTAGTATCAACCTAGCTAATATGTTTGAGTTGCTTTATTTTTGTAAATATACGGAGGTTGAAAGCTCGTTATAAATTGAAAATAACATAAAAATAATCTCGATGTATATAAAAACAAAAAACTAATATAACTGTAAAAAGAAAACTTTTTTTATTATATATTATTTGTAGACAAAAATTAAATTTTATTTTTTTTGAAAAATTTAGACATTTTGCAATACAATAAGCAAGTGTTATCCACTGCATTGCAATTGGCATAATTTTGACGTTTATTTGCAATCGATTTGACATACTATCGTTGAAAAACCACATTCGAAACAACAAAAAATTGTAGTTGTTTTTATTGCTTTGAATAAGTCTCATTTCATTTATTTAAAATTATGTGTTATCAAAATAAATTACAAGCTAAAACCAGCTTTTCTAAAAAAAAAAATCGCTAGATTTTCAGCGAAAAGCTAAATCACTTTCTTACCAGCTAAGGAAGAAAAAACCGCCAAATCTAGCTGGAAAATCTCCTAATTGGTAACACTGAATCAGACTTGTACAAATATTAAGTGAGGCAAAACACTAATACACACACACACCTACATTATGGTTAACAAATAACAGCAACAACAACAACGAAGAAATGAAAATAAAACTACAAAAATATTCACATCTCATATCTTTGGAATTAAGCTGAACTCAAAGAAAAGATAGTAGTCGTAAGACTTAAAAAATTTAAATCACCCTGCTGCGTCTATTGGGACTGCATGCAGTTAAAACTTAACGTTGCCATAAAAATAGTTTTAATACATATTATAAAAAAAGTATACACACCGAGAGAATTAACTGCATTATATCAATGAATGTTTGCATTAGATCTTTGAAGAGTCACTGGAATTGATCCATTGAAACTTTTCATTAATTTAATGTAGTTTTTTTTATAAAATTTTATGAAAAATTTTATTTTATTTATTAAAAATTATATTCGCCTAATGAAAAATTTTCATTTAAAATAGTTTCATAGAAATTATGAAACTTTTTCATTAAGTTTAATAAATTTTTCATTCACTTTGTGAAGAAAACTTCATTAGTTTAGTGAAAAATTTCATTAAAGTTTGTCGAAGAAAATTCTCTCTGTGTATAAATACCAGTACAGTGGATCCCCGATTGAAAAATTGGTTAAACGCACACAGAGAAATAAAGTGCCAACCGAATCGAAAAGTGTATTTTAATAGTAAGAACTTATAAAATCAGTTAGTACAGCAATATTTACATTAGATTTCAGAATATTTTTGGTGTTGCTACTAAAATTCAGTTGAACTAACCAAACTTTGTTGTGAAAACTAATGTTAAGTTGTGCCAACCAACTGAACTTCGTAATAACCGAATTTGAGTCATAGTATCCGAATTTCAGTTGGCAAATAGCTAAATTTTTCTCTGTGTGCGATAACAGATTAGGAATAGGTTTTATTTTTAATATAAATAACCAGAGTTTAACCACAGATATCTTAATATGAATTTGACATTCAAAGCTATGGTTAAGCCCTAAACTTATGTTAATTTGAGATAAGTTAGCAGGTCTCAATATTTAACTTAATACAGCTTGATGATATTTAAAGTTTGAAGTTTAAACTTTAACTTTTTTTAAATTTTTTTTAGTAAATCAAGTGTACGTTAAATTGTTATACCACTGTAGATTGCTATTGCTGTCTTGGTAGTTGTGCTCTGTGTGTTGTTGCTGCTGTTGTTTTTTTCTTTTTTGTTGTTGCTGCCTTTCAATTTTCAATGTTTTTGCTATTTATTATTACGTTTCGATCATTACTACACATTTCTTTGGTTGAATTCAATTACCCCACAACAGCAACATATTATACTGCTACAAAATTTAAAAATATTGGCAAAACTATATTGTTAATAGCCCCTCGAACTGTAGCACGTATTGGAGAATTAGAAATTAACCCCTTAACTGTTAATGTCACATATAAACTTTAAGCCCAAATATATGAAATTGTCTAAACAAACCAAAAGCTTACAGAAAAAAATAAAATCGATGTTCAATTAAAACAATTGTTAATATAATTAAAAGTTTAACTGAATTCGATCCAATATAGTAAATTGTAGTATCAATTAAAATAATTTGTATTTTTTTTTTATTGAATTAGTTTTAATTAAGATTTTAATCATATCTATTAAAAAGTGAATTGAATATTGTTTTTAGGAGATACTATTAAAACTTAAACTAAAATTTCAAAAAATCTCCAAAAAAAAATTTTTAAAAATCTCTAAAATTTTAAATAAATGGCCGAATTTAAAAAAACTACCAACATTTTTCAAAAATCGCCAAAAAATAAAACAAATCGATAAAATTGGAAACAAAAATCGGTGCAAAAAAAATCGTTAAAATTGGAAAAAAAAAGATTAAGTAAATAATGATTATTGTTCGTTTTTTTAAATCAAAAAATCAATCACTTAGAACAGACATAAAAAAAATTTATTGCACCATTATTATTATTTTTTGACAATCTTTGCATATCCGTCATGATTTTAAAATTTCTGATTTTTAAAGTTTTCATCAATGGTAATGATTATTTTTGAGTAATAATAAAAAAATCAGCCATAATCATTATTTTTGAGCAAAAAAAAATAAAACTCAAAAATAATTATTATTTATGATTTTTATTTTTTTTTTGCTCAAAATAAAACTCAATTTCATTGCCCAACTCGTGGTACTATGCCAAAAATTTGGTTATAGCCCTAATATGCATGTATACTGGGCATTAAGAATAGTGAAGCTGGTATGTAAATCTATACCCAATTTAAAATAAAAAATCAATGTCACGAAGACTGCAAGCTGTTATAATTCAAATTGAAAGCAAACTAATACTAAATTTTTTCCATATCATTTTTAATTTTACGAATATTTAGTCTTTTTATAGATTATTGTTTAAATTGGGTACGAGTTAAATACTATTACTAACTCGGCCAGTTATAAGGAATATTCCAAAGTGAGCACAATATTAAAATTAATAATAATAATAAATATTATTTAATAATATTAAATAATATTAATTAATTACAGCAACCAGTGCTTGATGTTGCAATTCGTTGTAATTCACACTCCAAAAGTTCAAGGATTTTTGTGAAAGGCACCTTAAAAATTCTATGAAAGTGAGTTTTATTTTAAGCGAAAAAAATAACAATCATAAATAATGATTATTTTTGAGTTGTATTTTGTTTTGCTCAAAAATAATGATTATGGCTGATTTTTATTAATATTACTCAAAAATAATCATTACCATTGAAGAAAATCCTTAAAACTCATAATATAATCATTATTGTGTAATTTTTATTATAAAACTCATAATGATTACGGTCCCTGAAAAAAACCTTAAAATTTAAAAAATGGATGTAATTTATGTGGAATTTTCACATGTTTTTTGGTAATTTAGGTGATATTTTAAATTTTGCAGACTTTTTTTTTGCGATTTATTTAAATTTTGGAAATTTTCCCCCCTTTTTTGTCAATTTAACAGATTCTGTTCAATTTTGAAGACTTTTTTCAGTTTTAGAGTTTTTTTTTAAATTTTTGCGATTTTTTTATATTTTAGCATTTTTTTCAAACTGAAAAAATCATCAAAATTTAAATAATCATTAAAATTTAAAAACCGTTAAAATTAAAAAAAAAAATTAAACAATTTGGAAAAAAACAAACACTAAAATTACAAAAATAATAAATCAAAATAACTTAATCAATTAACTAAATAAAACGCCTAGAAAACATTTTTTATTTTGAAATTTATTTTAATTTCGGCAATCTTTTCAAATTTTGACGATTTTTGTTAAATTTGGCGATTTTTTTGTACGCTTTGGCGATTTTTTCAATTTTGTTGATTTTTTGCAATTTTGAAGGTTTTTTAATTTTGGAGGATTTTTTTAATTGCAGCTAATTATTTGAATTTTGGTAATCTTTCTTCAAATTTTAGCGATTTTTTAAATTTTGACATTTTTTCAATTTGTTGTAATTATGGGTTATAAAAACTGGAAGTATGGGTGCACCAAATTCATTTTCAATCAAACATTACATAAAGCAATTAAACTTTTAATTGAGAGTTTAAAATCAAACAAAAGTTTAATTGAAATTTTGTTGACAATAATTTGTTCAGTTTTGTAAGAAAACTCTTGCAATTTTATTTTTAAATTTTTAAAAACTAATAAAACATCTAACAGGTTAATTTTTTAAAATAAATTCAGCCAACTATAGTGTTCTTAACAAGTCGTTATGTATTTATGATATTTACAACTAACATGTACAACATAGAAAAATTTGAAGTAAAACGAAAGACTTAAGAAACAAACTTGCACGCAATAATATCAACAAAATTGAACTAAACTTTAGGGTGTAGTTGTAGAGAAGGAGGATGGGCAGAAATACATAAACGAAACGGACAACTAAGCAAACGAACAAAAGAAGGAACAAGTATGTATTTCTTTCAACAGGAGACGACTCAAAGCTTAAACTTTTGGTTAGCGGTGTCTTTGGTATAGTGTGCATAAATTCAATACCAATGCCTTGGTTTTTTCTTTTTTTGACAATCAGCAACATGCAGTGAAAAGTCGACGAGGACTAATGTCATGGCAATAACAACAACAACAACAACAACGGTTACAACGGCAGCTACAGTAACAGCATTAGCTTCAATTTCAAACTTTAACTTTAGCTCCAGCTTACTTACCATCCCAAAATACAACACCTAATACTTTTTTAACAGGAATATATAAATAAATAACATAAGGAGATTTAAAGGTTATATAAATCTCTAATATCGAGTCTTTTCGGAATATTTGATATCATCGGAAAGCTCGCTAAAATCTTATCATGGAAAAGCTCACTAATATGGCTTTGAAGCGGTCCTTAAATTGTGATGACCAAAAAACATATTTTTATAAACCAATCTGTATCTGATAAAATCAACACAGAAAAAAATATTGTTAATAAAATTTCAATTAAACTTTTGTTTGACTTCAAACTCATTTTCAATTAATGTTTAATAATATATATTAAATGTTTAATTGAAAATGCATTTAGTGCACACAAAATTTCCAGCTATTATAACCCATAACGACAGCAAACTCAAAAAATTCCAACATTTAAAAAATGAACCAAAGCCGCCAAATTTAAAAAAAATCAATTTGATTGAAAAATTTTAGTAATTTTTTTCCCCTTTTGACGATTTTTTTAATTTTTTTTTTTTTCTTTTTTAATTTTGGCGATTTTTTTCTAATTTTAGCGTTTGTTTTTTCGATTTTGGCGATTTCTGACAAATTTTTTTTAGTTTTAAGGATTTATTTTAAATTTTGTTGATTTTTTAAAATGCGCCAATTTTTTTTTTTACTTTGGTAATATTTTTAAATTTTGAAGTTTTTTTTTGCAAATTTAATTAACGTTTTAATAGCATCTGCTGAAAATTTGTTCTAAATTAAAAACAATATTCAATTAAATATTTAATAGATATCATTAAAATCTTAATTGAAACTAAATGAATTAAATAGTTTAAATTATTTAAATTGACATTAATATTACCTTAATAGGACCGAATTCAATTAAACTTTTAATTAAATTAACAAATATTTTAATTGAAACTCGAGTTTAGTTTTTTCTTTGTATATCATTAGAACTTTCTGGACCAAATAATTTTGTACGTCATATTTTAAGGTTAGAAATTTATCTAAAATATATCTGCTTCCATGTTAAATCAGGTTTAGATGTAAAAAACATTTATGTTAAACTTTTGTGTTATTTTTTTCAGGGATGGCAGCCAATACCGCTAAGACTATCGTTATCCTTAAAAAACCGATACCGTAATAATTAAAATACCGTTATCCGTAATATACTGTCACCGACAAAACCAAAATAACAATATCTTCAAAATACCGTTATCACTAAAATATCTTTACCGAAATAATTGAAATAGCGTTATCCTTAAAATTCCGTTACCGAAATAATCTGACAAGATCACAAAAAATAACTGCTGTATATATAAATATTTTCTATAAGTTTGATCATAAACTAGCCAGTCATTGGAATTCGGGCATAATGGGGCTTAAAATATCGGTGTGCATTACCTGAATAACTTAAATAACGTTACCCTTATACTACCATTACCGAAGTAACTGAAAACTCGTTATCCTTAAAATAACTAAAATACCGTTACCGAAATAAGTAAAATACCGTTAACGCCAAAAACCCGTTACGGAAATAACTGAAATTACACCTAAAATACCGTTACCGATATACAAGCTAATAGCGTTACCCTTACCGATAACCGCATCGAATCGGTTGACATCCATGATTTTTTTTTATTATTGTATATAGTTTGGCTTGTTGTTGTTATTTTTGTTGCTTTTTAGAAAGCTTCATCAATTGTAAGATAAATAAATTTTTGCCAATTGTTGCAGTAGCCATAAAACATGCAACAAGAGAAAATATTTATAAGCATGCCAGAATAAAATATTTCAAACATTTGAATATTCATTTTGCCATATTTTACCAGTAGGTACTTTTTTTGTTGTTGTTGTAGTATTTTCTTTTAGTACAACTTTTATGTTTTCATATCTTATTAGAAAAATCTGAAATTGTTTTTTTTTTTTTGTATATTCAAATATTTTTTACTTTAAAATCCTAAACACATACATACACACATACATATGTACATACATTTATAGATACTTATTTGTATGTCGTTTATGGATGTTTATTGTGTTAATTCATTTGTGAAACTGTTATCCTTGCCATGATGGCAGCCAACCATGAGTAAACAGTTTTTAGCTATAACAATATCCATAAAGTCAGGTAGTTTAAGATTTAATAAAATCTTTAATAGGAAAATCATTGTTGTTAAGTAACAGGACCATTTAGAAGTAGTAAATTTATGAGTATAAGTAATAAAAAAAACAGAGAAAATGTCATTAATTGATTGAGGTTATGGGATGGTATCCGATGTCTTAAATATTGAAAAAAAAATCAATAGGTTTCTTCTTTTAAAATTATAGAAAACAATTTCTCATCGAATATTTTTTTCAATAAATAAGTATTTTTTTGTGTCGTTATGTGGCTTTCCGGCTGAAGGTAAAAAAAAACTCTAAAAAAAAACTCTACAAAAAAACTGTAAAAACAAACGATTTTCACAAAATTTTGTATAGAGCATGTCTCAAAATTGACATATTTGAAATTATTTTTACATAGCAGTAATGTATTTTCGAAAATATAATGCTTGATACCCATATTTTATTTTTTTATACAGAATTTTAGTAATAAAAATCGAAAATTGTTTTCACAAGAATCCACAAGTTTTTGGGAACATAAATATAAATATGGGGTATGTTAGGGAAAGGCTCAGGGCATGGAGAGAATCTGAATTCTCTGGTTACTGGGAAAACTCTCCTGGTCAGCGCCAGGCTAAGAGATTGATCTCTTTTTCCAGTAGGGGGTCGAGGTGACTCTTGTCGCTTGAAAGGGGGGGTTTGAGGACCCTGGCGTAGTATTTAACTGGACATTGTAATCTCAGATACCATCTGCACAGGAAGGGTCAATCGGACACGGATATGTGCAGGTTTTGTGAGATGGTGTCTGAGACCTCGGAGCATGTTCTCTGCGAATGTCCCAGGCTTTGTGATAGGAGACTTAGGTTTCTAGGTGATCGCTTAATTTCGCCTTCCGACATCGCGAACATTTTGCCTAATTGGATAATTGGCTTTATAGGTAGCTTGAATCTGTAGGTAACGTTAGGCAGCACAAAAGACCTACATTGGTCGCGGTGCATAGTGCCTTCTGATCTAATCTAATCTAATATAAATATTATATATTGTGTAAATTTACGTTCTTTGATACGTTTACTTATTTGTTTGTTTTACTTTTATATTTTGTTCTTCAAAATTTATTGAACTATTTAAACATTTACATTTATATTCTATATTTACAGGGTGTCCGCCGGGAAGGTATACTACTTTGTTTTGCTGTCATTTTGGTAAACATTAGTCTTGACAGTTCATATTTGGCAGTCGTGAAGTCGACACGTGGCAAAATTTATTATTGAAAAATATTCGATAAACAAACGTGTTTTAATCGTTAAAACATTTTATCAAAATCAATCATCGATTACTGTGACGATGAGAAAGTTACGTGAAATTTTTGAAGGGAACAACAAAACGCACTATTTATCGTGTAGTGAATGATTTCGAAGAAAGAGGGTCTGTAGGTGATAGGCCCAAGCATGGACCACAACGTACTGCAAGATCGGCTGAAAACATTACTGCTGCTCAAGAATGTGTTCAAAGCAATCCATCAACCTCAATTCGACGCCGTGCTCAGGAGTTTCGTATTCAAAGAACAACTTTGGCCAAAATTTTCCTCAAGGATTTGCCTTTGTTTCCATTTAAGATCCAGTGGCATCAACAAGACGGTGCCACATCGCATACAGCCAGGATTACAATGAAATTACTGCGAGACCTCTTTCCACAACAAGTTATTTCAAGAAATGGTGATGTTGATTTGTCTCCACGGTCGATATCTGAAAAGCACGGTTTATGCAAACAAACCAGAAACGCTTGAGCAACTCAAACAAAATATTCGTGATAAAATTAAGGAAATACCGCGTGAAAAGTGTGAGAATGTAATGAAAAATGTGCTCAAAAGGGCTCGCATTTGTGAGGCTAACAGAGGCGGACATTTATCTGATATTGTATTCCATACATAATTGCCGACATTAAATCGACATATCGCACTTGATCAACAAGAGGGTATTAACTCAAAATTTTAAAATTTTCAGTAGAGTAAAAAAACTGTTTATGGCCACATTTTAACAGAATTTAAAAATTCAAACATATCATAATAAGCAAATTCCATTTGAAAATATATATACATTGTTTTTGTTTTAAATTTTACCACTCATTGCAAAAAAAATAAATTTTTTGAGTTAATACCATTTTTTTGAAATTTTATCTATTTTTTTTGGTATTATTTTATCAACAAAACAGTATCAACTCAAAATACAACCAAATATAAATAAAACAGTTTGATTATTTTTAACATAAATAAAGGCTCAAATCAAAATAATACCTTTTTTTATAAAAATATACGATTCATTTCTATTTGAACTTTTGTATTAACTCGAAATAATACCTTTTTGTTGAAATAAAGGTAATCACTACATTATCATGAAAATGGTCTCAAAAGTGGTTTTCGAGATGAAAGAGTAATCGGAATACGTTGAAATTTTTACAATAGATAGATATTGATGTTGTTAGTTGATATCTTGAAAAAAGTGATATTTTAAAAATTTTGAGGTAATACCCTCTTGTTGATCAAGTGCGATATATCAATATAAGATTCATTCTCTTTCATTTAATCAAAAAGTATAAACAAACAAAGTAGTATACCTTCCCGGCGGACACCCTGTATTATTACCACAATATTTAGATCAAATTCATTTTTATATCACAAACCAAATTAAAAACTTTCTGTCACTAGCACTGTAATTTATAAGATGTCAATCTCGTTGTGATAGGTTTATCTATTAAGTTAAATTAATAAAAATAAAATAAATAAAATGCTATAATTTTTTTTAAACATTTCTATCATCAAAAAGAGTCTAAATTCGATTTAAAATGTGTAGTAACAAATTTAAACTGATGACATTTTTGAAACAAAAATCCGAAAAAATTTAATGGAATTTTGGATTTATAGAAATTTAAATGTTTCGATTTGAAAAAGTGTAATAAACGTAGAAATAAAATAAATGCCAGAATATTTAACAAAAAATTTAAAGCTCTGCAATAAAATTGTAAATAAAAAGTCCGAAAAAATGCAAATGTATAAAAGTTTGGCAAAACACTTAAAAACAACAAAGTTAAAAGAATTAATTTATGTTCTATGCCAGAAAATCTTAATAAATATGTATAAAACGAAAAATTCTTCATTTTTGATGTTGACATTTTCAAAGGAAAACATTTTGCGAATTTGTTGTTTAAAAAATTTAATGAATTAATATATTACAACATAATATGTTTGTTTTTGGCACGCAACGAAATAAATCGTGCCTCCCTGTGATAGACAATACAATTGTTTCATAGGCATCACCCTAATCTACAGTTGTTCGCAATAAGAAAACGATAATTGGCTTAACTCAAATATAAATATATGTAAACATAGAAAGTCCGAAAAAACAATTTTTGTATTTTTAATGCAAAAATTAAAACAAAACTTATAAAATTTTGTAATTTTTTTGGTGGAAAATAAATTAAAAAAAAAACATATTAAATTTGTAACCGGTTAATCGAACTACTTTAACCGTTTATTAGGGTTTTAAAAATAAGTTAATTTTTGTTTAATTAATAACACGGTGTCCAGAGTTAGGCAGACAAGGTAACGGAACTGATCGTCTTTAACTTGGTAAAGTCCAGAACCAATCCTTGCTCTTGTAACTAACTAAGAAGATTCACGACCTCCGACCCTCCGGGGCAGGTGGACACCGGGCAATGATATTATAGCACCCGCTATGATATTAGCAAATGTGAACAACGTTTCATCTGTTCTTGGGCCAACCCGACATATTCGGGGATTAGGTTCAATCAGATTACTGCACTATTATGGCTGGATAGTGCAATAGGGATGGTAGCGGAAGGACCATTAAAAGTCAACGGTAGCGCCCAAAAGCTTCCAGGAAGCCTACGCCTGTTCTTAGTCAAAAAGGAGTGTCAGGCTCCACTAAGATCTTCTTTGTCCTTACATGCATCGAAGAAATCCTGACAAACTAGTCAACAAAAACATGAATAAAACGCAAACAGAAAATAATAATCTCCCAGGAGGTCACAGACGTTTGTCAAATCCTCACGCTTTGGCGGCAAGCTCCACGTGTCTGGGAGGGAGCAATTCATGTTTAGACAGTATTTTAGAAACCTCTATAGAGGCCCTATGCTCCACAGGGAGTTAAGTGGAAATGAAGAAGAAGAAGAATTAATAACACACTGCTACAAAAACACACTTTTTGTCAGAACTTGAAATCCGACCTAGTGGTGGTTGTAGGCCTAGGTGAGGACATACAAAAGCCGTTTTCACAAATTTTGAAACACCCTCAAAATTTTGAGTTATTTACAAAAAACTATTTTAGGGTCGGTCGTAGCACTTTAGTACCTCTAACTCACACATTTTTTTACCGATTTCAAAATTTTAAACAGTTTTGGAAAGGCAATAAATGTATTCATAAAATATATATTTCAAGAAATTAGGTAAGTGTTTATCAAAAGTTTCTCATTTTTTTTTTTTTTCCTAATTTCTCAAATTCAACAAGAGTTATTTTAATTTTTTTCAATGAAAACCTATAGTTTTTTGCACTGTATTTGAAAGACAATTTTATATAGAAAAAAACAAGATATTATTTGTTAAAATCGGTTTATATTTGCAAAAGTTACTAAACTTTTTCTAAAGTAAAAAATTTGGGATTGCACACTTTTCTTTTGGTAAACCACTTGACTTACAAACGTAAATTAAAAACTGTACAAATAGCTTAACCTAAGTTAACATGTACATATAGTTAAAAACAGGTGTTAATGAAAAGTTTAATAACTTTTACAATTTTCATTCGATTTGAAAAATGAAAAGCATGTTTTGTTAAGAACTAAATTTTCTTTATACGTTGGTATAAATTTTTGTAAGCTTTCATATTAAAATAAGCAATGAAAAGCTACTAAAATCAAAAAAGTTTATAATTTTCGTTTTTTTTTTTGTAGATATTCTTAACAAAAACAATACTTATAACTTATAAATGTATCAAAAAATGCACATCATTTTAAAGCGTAATCAGTTTTATTTATAAACAAGTTAAAAAAAATTTGAATCTGACAAAAACTGACTGAGTTACATGTCGATATGTTTACGAACATCATTGAAAACTGTTTTTGTAGAATAACTTCTGAATTTGAGGGTGTTTCTGAAATTTGTTGACACAATTTGTAACCCACGCTAGGTCGTTTTCCAAGTTTTTTTTTCACTGTAGCACCTTGTAATTGTTATATTATATTTGTAGTTGTTTTCAATACATTTGTCAGTGGATTTTTAACAGTTAAAAATAACTATATATTGCCGTTTATTTAAGAATAAATGTGGTGTACCCTTTTTAACTGCAGCTATTTTTAACTATTTTAACATTTACAGTGTTTTCCACCTACATGATTTTCTAGGTGTAGTTTAATTTTAACAATTGGCAGACTTCCCTTAGTTCAATGCTATTATTTTATACATTGTTGTTCATCGTTTTTTTGTTATCCATATTCAATGTTAGGACCTCAATTAACTTTTGACTTCTACTTAAGTAATACCAATCTTTACTACTCTAAACGGCCAACAAAAGGAATTCTTTTTTTTCACTCACTCTGTCTATTGTAGATCTTTTACATTGTTACAGATTATTAATTTGCAGTCAATATTATCTCAATATTTTTTTTTTTTTTTTATTTTTTAAAAAGAGATGCAACACTCAGGAAATATTTCCTATATTTAGTGTGTAGCTTTCTTTGGAAAGGGATAGTATAGAGATGAAAGGTGGGGAAAAGATGAAGGGCTTCAGACAATGGCAACACTGTAATTGCGCGAGATGATAAGTCTTAGAACAGTTGTTGCTCGCCACCTGATGGAGAGTTGGCGAACTTATTGAAGCTTTTTGTTTCATAGCCCTGATTCATTATTTTACTTCGGTGGGGTTAATTGCTATGGGAACACCGAAGGTGGACATTGCGATACGTATGAGGGATAGAAAAAACTCATACATATTAATTTTATGTTGCCGGCACCGGGGATCGAACCCGGGACCTTCTGTGTAAAAGTCCAACGCGCTAACCATTACACCACAACGCCCTGCTACAGGAAAGAGGATATCACAGCAATGCCAAACTAACAGTATTTACTCTCCTATTAGATAAGATACTAAGAAAAAATGGAGTAACTTTTTAAAATTTTCCAAAAAATGAGCGAAGTAGTCGTTGTAATATTGACAAAATTTTGCGATCATTTCTGGTATATTATTTATTATTATTTAACCGAATTTGGCAAATGCTAGAAATTTCACTTTATCAATATACTGGCTAATAGAGAACTAAAAAAAATAAGAGTTTTTAAAAATATTCAGAACTAGTTCCGAATTTATAGAGTTATGCAAAACTCAAATTATCTCAAAATCGGCCAAAAAGGTTTTTAATTTTTTTTATTTATTAAAAATGGTAAGATGTTTTCTTATCGATCTGGAAACTTTCATAGTGTAACTCGTATTAGTTTTCAATATTTATGTATATTATTTTATTAAATGGATTATTTATTGCTCATACGCCCAAGTATCCCAGCAAAAACATCCCAGCCAGAAATTGCCAATGGTCTGAAAAATCAAGCACTAACAGAGCACTATTTGCCAAAGATCCAACAAATAAAGTGCTGGCAAAGCACTGATTTACAACGCTCTTCCAACGTTCGTAAAAAGTGCTTTGCCAGTACTTGATTTACAAAATTTACAACCGTAAAAATAAAAAAGCACTGGCACAGAACCGATTTAGAACGCTTTCCCAACATTGGCAAAAAGTGTATTGCCAGTACTTATTTACAAAATTTACAACCATTAACTAAATAAAAACAGTGGCACATCTTTTGTTCACAACAAGAGTGGAAAAATTCAAAACTAAATTGCAATTTATGATTTGAAGTTAAGAATATTAAGGTCTCCTATTATAGTCAGCACAAAGTATAGTTTTTGTACTAAAATTTTACTTAAGAAGTTTATTTTCAAATTTCTTTCTTTAGTAAAATTGTAGTAAAAAATCGTGCTAACTTATCACAAAAAAAATTTGATAAAAAAAATATTCAGTTATTTTGTAATTAACTTAGCTGAAGCAAGCCTATTGTTATTTCTGTTCAAATTACCAGAATCATTCAATAAGAAATAATACAACTCTTTACTGAAGTAAATTACTAAGTAGGACTTTATTAGTTTTTTTTGGTTTTGGTACTAGCAAAGCGCTTATTGCCAGAGCTTTGCCAACGTTTTAAAAAATAAACGGCCAAGCCCTGCCCGGTGTTATTATTTTGGGGTTGGCAAAGCACCTATTATATTATTAAAAAAGCACTTTATTGGTTGTTCTACCAATACTCTGCCAACGTTTTAAAATTATGGTTTTCGTACTGGCAAAGCGCTCATTGCCAGTGCTTTGCCAACGTTTTGAAAAAGGAACGGCCAAGTCCTGCCCGGTGTGATCATTTTGTGGTTGGCAAAGCACTTAAATCTTCAGATATCCAACGCTCTGCCAACGTTCATACCACCGTTGAAAGCACTGGGCCAATGCTTTGCCGTTAGTATTTTTCTGGCTGGGATGTTAATGACAGGACAATACTTACAGATTACCTAGTAATGATAGGACATTACCTATTGCATTAATGTAAAATACAAAATAATGACTTACTGATAATGGGTTATAAAAGTACTTATATGTAATTGCAAAATAATGAGTTACTGGTAATTGGTTACATAAGCATCGATTTCATATTTTTGATTGTAATATTGTATTTAATGGTATTAAAATTGTTTACAAATAAATTTTCCAAGCGAAAGGTATTTTAAATTTTTTTCACTTATTTTGCAACCCCTTGGTAACTACTTATTCTAGCATTGTGAGTTGCCACTTATTCCTAATATAAAAGCAATTATTTATTATTTTACTATGAGTAACCGATCAGGTAACTCATTATTCTCACTTTTTTTTGCAAGCGAGAGGGTAATGACCACCCATGAATTTTGGGTCATCGCGAACAAAAGTAAACAAGCGAGTAAATAGCCTAGTGTGCGCTACTTATACTCTTAATTACTTGGTAATGCCAGGCATATTACGTAGACTTAACACAGTTATATTAAAATATATATGAAGGACAATATTCAACGAATAGTTTCTCCAAAACTAATATGAGTAACACGATAAAACTTTCCAGATCGATCAAAAACATCGAATAATGTTTTAAAATTAAAAATAATAAAAAAAATTACCGATTTCGAGATAAATTGAGTTTTGTATTATTCTAAATATTCTAGTTCTGAATTTTGTGAAAAAAAATTGTTTTTTCAAATTTTCAAAACAAAAACATTAAATGTATTGATATAGTAAAATTTCTAGCATTTGCCAAATTAAGTTAAGTAATATTAAATAATATACTAAAAATTATCACAAAATTTGTCCATATTTAACCACTTCTTGAACAAGTTGTTTCATTCTTTCACAGAAAAAAATATTTCCCTACTTTTTTCAAATAAATTGATTTGTTAAAAATTTTAAAATATATTTGCCCGAATCCGGACCTGCTTGACATTTTTTTACTATGTCTCAAAACATGTTGTTGTTGTTTTTTGTAATGTTTAGGAATGTATTTGTTTTTTACAAATGTTTGTGTATTAATAATAAATATAGTTCAATTTAATTCGATTTTATTAATTCTCATTAGGTTTATTACTTTATTAAGGTAAATAATTTTATTTCCGTTGTTTAACTTTAAATATTAATTTATTCTAAAACATTGTCATCAAATTGATAATGTAATTTTTGAAATTAAATTTAAATTTTGTTTAATAAAAAATGTAAACTTTTTTAAACAAAAAATGCTAAGAAAAAAAAATAAATTAAAAATTATTTAAAAAAATACACTTTCTGCAAAAAAAAATAAAAAAGTTTTTTCCGTACTCCCTACGTTTGAATAGAAAGAAAAATTTTGTTCACATAGGTACAAATAAATCTGCTAACTAAATGAGAATTACATGCCGTTTTAAATTCAATGTTATAAAATTCAAGCTATATAAGCTATTTGGTATGGCAACAACACTTTATCCAATTGTTTTTTATTTTTTGGGAAGGTATACAGTATTGATTACTTTTAAACAAATGAGTTATTATTGAATTAAAAAACAATTCAATTCAAGAGCTATAAATTTCTAATTGAATTAGCAAATTTCCGTTGTTGGCGGAATTTCAACAATTAAGTTATTTGTGGTTTTCATGATTAAAATTGTTTTTATTTTTTTTTTGTGTGTTTCTTAGTCTCTTATACGAGAAAACTACTGTTACTTTGGTATTGCTACACTCAAAAAAATAAGTTAGTAGAAAAGTTAGTAAAACATCTTGTAAATCAGGTATACTATTTTTCAGCAAATTTTTTGCTAAAATTATGTTTTAAACTAAAATTTTAGTTATACTTATTCAGCAGTTAACTGTTTTCAACTAATGTTTTACTAATAGTTTACTAATGTTTTACTAATTTATTTTGCTAAAAAAAATTGTGTTGATTAGCACATCAATAGTGTGAACGACAACCAGACTGAAAGATATACTCAGAATGAATTAGATGTAGCGGCATGTCACGATGTAGTAGTGACGAGGAAAATTATACTAAAAAGTACAACTCTTGTAAAACATAATAAAAAATAAAAATAAATAAACCATGGAAGATTTTAGTATCTGTTTTTCATACATAAAACAAAATTGTGAATTAAAACAACTTAAATTTTGCATCGTCACCGGCTTGGAAAAGTAATTGTCTATTAATTAAATAAAAGACAAAATAAAATCTTTAAATTTAATATAGATTAAATGTGTATTTGTAAACTAAATGTTTGCATATATTAATAGTCTTGTGTGGTCAAATTGCAAACAAATATGCAATAGGTAGACAGACTAAAGCGAAAGACATACATCTTAGGTAGATTTTTCTGTTTCCTTTTTCTTATTGCAAAAAAGGTTTGCATATGTTATTTTTTCGTTACGTTTCTATAATTCTCTGCGGTATTTGCGTTCCTTTGAAAGATAGCATCATTTAGACAATAATGGATGTAAGTAGTTCAAAGATAATTTCGTTTATGTTATATATAATTATTTCTATTGTTTTTAGATATTACATTAATTCATATCGTCAATTTTTCAGTATGAACATTTTTATATTTTGTAACGTATTGTAAATTATTTTAAAAAGAATTAGCAATTTTTTTAATTTCTAATCTACTAAGTATTAGCAAAACTTTTGCTGAATCTACTAATTTTGTTGCTAAAAATCAGCTCGCTGATTTTCAGCAAAAGATTTTGCTGACATTAGCAATTTTTTGGCAAGCACCCTCCTAACTAAAATTTTGCTGACTCAGCAAAATTTTTTGCTGACTTTACTAACTTTTTTATTTGAGTGTACGATATACTTTTTTTTTTTTGCTGGACAGTTTTCTTGGAAATCAACATATACAGATTATACATGGGTGGATGTTTAAAGGTCTCAACTACAAATTGTTTCTAGCACAAAAACTTACAATACGCATTACACAATAAAACATTTCTAGTACAAGAAACTAAAAGTTCTGAGTATATTTCAATATGTAGATTTGTTAAAGAATGTAATTAAATTACTATAAAATAAATTTATTATGTAGATTGACTTTTCCAATGACAGCATTACGGCGTATATATCACGATTAGCGTGGGTTGGTCAAGAAATGAAAAAAAAATCTAAAAACAACTTAAGACTAGCAATCGAAATGTATAGAATTGAATCAAGTTAAATAGAAACCAACGTTTAAATGTTTGGGTATTGAATTGTTAAAGGCGACCACCACAAGTGATTGGATTAGCCATATAGTCATAACTAGGGCTCGGAAGTTGATTTTTTTCTACGTTTTCAATATTTTTTCCACAATTTAAGTAATTTTTGTGTTAAAAAGTGGTTAAGAAATTGAAAATTACGAATAATTATCGTCAGAAAGTTTTGTAGGTGTATTTTTCTTTTCGTTATAAAGACAGTTATGTGTAAGGGAAGGGGCACCAAGATGGACATGGTTTTGAAATAATGCTCTAGAGCCCAAACGGAATAAGACATCTTAAAGTGTTATATACCATATGAAAGTATAATAGGTTGGGTATCTTTTGGCCAAAGAGATACATTTTTATTTTGCACACAAAAAATTGTTTAACATAATTTTTTTCCAAAAATTTGGATTTAAAAAAAAAGTGGCCCCTAGATGGATTTTTTTTAAAAATTCTCTACAAATGTGAAAGAGCAAAAACAAACCAAGTGTAAAGATTTTAAACAAAATTTTGTATTTTTTATTATATTTATACATAGAAATATCATACACATTTCATACAGAATCTTCTAAATCACATTTCGGGCATACATACCAGGGACCGATGATTTCGGCTCATTTTAAGTGTTCTTATTTGGTGGACTTTGCTGATGTGGTTTTAGTCAAATTATACAAAAATTTTAAGCTTACAAGGGAGGTATCCACAACCGGACCTGCAGACAGCGCTGCCAACTTTGACGATTTGTCTCCATTTTGACGATTTTTGAAGTGAAATATGACAAAATGACGATTTTACAAAATTGATTGTATTTAAAATGACGATTTTTTAAAATTTGCAATTTTTGTCGAATTTTTAAATATTTTTTATAATTTACTAAAAATAATTTTCAAGCTTCTTTTCATTTAAAACATCTTAAGAATCGTGATAAACTGATTACAAATAAAGCAAAAATTATTCATTTACCAATTTAAAAATCAACTATATATAATTTTCAACATTTATTTAAATTTCATTTAAAACATAACGAGTACCAAAGGGATTTTTTATATATTTTCCTAAAAAATCCAAAAGTGTTAATTTTTTCATAATTGAAGTAATTTGAGCTTCAAAATCACTGATATAAAATTTATTTTCAACGTTTTTTTTTTTTATTGAATGTAATTTTTTTGAAAAACCAAATATCGAAAAACAAATATAAAAATTTATATTTCGTCATGGAATTTTTGAGTTTTTAAAATAGGTCAGTGATTTTAAAATTCTATTCCGCGTAATGACTTCTGGGAGATGTGTTCCTAAAACGTGGATGCGTTTGTAAAGGAGCTATAAATAAAGGGCATTAAAATGGTTTAATAATTACAAACAATGTGAATAAAACGAAGTTTTGCAGCAAACTTTCCCCTTTTTTATTGAAATATGAGGTGTTTTGAGAATGACGATTTTTTTTACGATTTCTCATTCTCTAAATGACGATTTTGACGATTTTTTCCACTTAAATTGAAGATTTATTAACAAATTGGGTTGGCAGCACTGCCTGCAGATCTTAATGAGCTTCGGATATGTTGTAGAGAATAAAAATTTAAGGGACCCATGTTATTTTTTAGCTACCCAATCTCAAGTTAAGGCGTTACAAAGTTTATTTTCGTTCCATTTAAAGTAGCTATAGACAAACTAGGTATCACATGAAAGGTTTTTTGTATTTAAATTATGTCTAAAGACTTTCAAGTATTTTTGTTATTCAAAAAAAATGTATTTGAGCAACATTTAATGTGTTGCATTCTTTGGAAAGGGGATAGGGAAGTGATGAAACGTATAGAAAGATAAAGGGCTTCAAACATGGCAACACTGTAATTGCGCGAGATGATAAGTCTCAGAACAGTTGTTGCTGGCCACCTTCTGGTGAGTTGGCGAACTTATTGCTATTTGGGTTAGGTTAGGTCGAAAAGAGGATTCGGAGAAGGGAAATGCTTCCCTAATCCAAATCAAGTCCCTGAGGACTTACACTTAAGCCAGAATGTCGGCTTGTTGTGCGCTCTACAAAATCGGTCCCATGTCTATTTCCTACCCCAGGAACTCCGTCGCACTGACGAAATTCCTCAACCTCTTCCATCCTATGCCCCTAAGATCCCATAATGTGGATATTGAATCACTGGATAGTATTTCGACCCGAATCCCGGCAAATGCCGGGCATTCACGGAGATAGTGTTCCAGGGTCTCCTCGTTCTCCCAACACGCTCTACACACTCCCGAGTCCGCTCTTCCAAGCTATTTGGTTCATAGCCCTGATTCATTATTTTACTTCAGTAGGGTTTAGTGCTATGGGAACACCGAAGGTGGGCGCTGCGATGCATATGAGGGATAGAAAACTCATACATATTACTTTTCTAAAATGATGTTGCCATCAACGGGAATCGAACCCGGGACCATCTGACAGGAAAAGAAAGGTCAGTGCCATACACAAAAGCAGTTGTAAGTGAAAATGTGTGTCGGGTTTTTTCGATCTTACTCCTTAAGTTGATGTGTTTAAATTTCGAATATTTCACTTAGTTTTTTTTATATATCCCAAATATCTGGCCACATTGGGAAACATTCCGTTACTTAAATAGTATAAAATGTATTTATAGTTCAAATCCAAAAAATTTCTTAAAAACATGCATTTCAATGAAATATATGCATTTATAGCAAAATATCCAAGAAAAAGCCAAAATATTCATCAAAATATGCCATTACAGTTACATATGCAAAAATATGCATTTATAGCTAAATATGCAATCATATGCATTAACAAATCGATGTTATTTAATGGCAAATTTGTTGATTCGCAAAGATATTTGCTTAACATTGTTCTTCAGCTAAGTAAAGGGTCCGCCAAATAACTTTTTTTTTTGAAAATGCTATAAAAAAAAAACTACTGAATATTTTCTCAAATTTCTTTTTTTATTTGAAAGTACAATCCTTCCGGTTAATAATGGAAAATAATTTCATTCAAATGGCTGCCTCGGCTGGCCATGCATTAGCCTACACAATCGGTCCAATTTTTAAGCACATTATCGATTGTGTGCACCTGTATTTCACCAATGGCTTCCTGTTCCGGCCTGTTGAAACCAAATGTTGCCAATATCCACCTCTTCAATTTTTGTGAACAAAAATTCGTTCAACATGGCCCGATAACGATCGCCATTGACTGTAACGGCCACTCCTTGCTCATTTTCGAAGAAAAATGGCAATTTTCGCACACATTCTGATACACTACCATGATTTTCAAAGTAATGTCGCAATATTTCCCAGCGTTGGTCAAGCGTGTACACAACCATATTCGTTCAGCGGAAGGATAAAACTAATTATCTGTCAAATCAGACATGAGCTAAGTGTTACCATTCCCGAAATAAGCACTAGTTGAAAAAAACGTTAAACGGCGGACCCTTTACAACAAAATTGTATTTAAATGAAGTTCCGAGCCCTAGTCATAAGATATAATATTAATATGCCAACTAGCTAGTAAAATATGTATTTAAACAATTTCAACATTTATATACAAATTTTGGAGTTTTCTTGTAATATCCAGCTGTTTTTTTTTATGTTTTCAAAATGTCCACAAAACAGTCAAAATTAATTAACAATTTATAAAATAGAATAAAAAAAGATCATTTTTATTTGAAGACATTTTTTTTTTTTGGTATAAAATGTTTGTCCAGCTGGATATTAATGAAGAAGAAAACCGTTAAACTAAACAAATATTCTCACGATTTCTAAAGACAGGACATAAATTCATGAGCTTTTTTTTATAGAAAAAATAACTTGAATAACTGGTATTACTGGTAGTTAAATGATAAGATGAGTTATTTTTCTAAAATATCATTCGGACAGGCGTTTACTTCATTTGCAAAATAACGGTATATCCTTCAACAAAATATAATGAGAAATCGCAGAGAACATAAAAAGGATCATGATATCTAAAACGTTGACCATTTATTAAGAAAAGGGTGTTTTTTTCTTAATATTCAATTATAAAATGTGTTCAAGAAAAGTAACCCTTTTTAAGAAATGGCCAGTGGTCATTGTCACGTTTGTATTTAAATCACAAAAAAAAAAAACATCCCTTAAGTAAATCTTTTTTTAAAGTCACACATGTTATAATAGTTTGTGCTTTGGGTGGTCTGTCTTTCGTCCTTCTTTCTAGAACTTATTTGCCTTATTGCGAAGTTTAGTTTCTATGAAAGATTTTCATTTAAAAATAACAATTATAATTGCCGAGTGCATTAATAGAAATTGAATTTTAAGTCTTTGGCATTTTTTATTGTCATCCGGAAACGTATGTTGCTTGCGGCCCCCTTAGTAGTGCCCTAATTACACTAATGATCTCGTCATGTTCAAAACATTCTAACAGACAGTGCAACAGACAGACAATGTTAGACCAAACTAAAGAATTTCTTTATCACTAAATGCATAAACCAACTTGCAATTGTAGTACTTGCACACATTTATGCAGTAGCATGGCATTACATTTTGTTTTATTTTTCGTTACTGCTCTTGTTATAACATGTAAGTATTCTACAGTTAGCGAAATTTAAATAGTCGCACATAAACATTAAACGGTACTTTGTCTAGTAAAACAACAAATTTAGAGCGAAATTTAAATACAGGCAGCTCTTAACTTTTAATTATTTTGTTTAAGGAGTTGGAACAATATTAAAGTGTTTGGCATTGTTTAAGTACCTTGTTAAAAATCGACATATACGATTCCATACATGAAAACACATGATTCATACATGTCCTCATGCATTCATACATGATTCATGTGTGTCCATAAACCATTCTTATATGTTCATAAGAGGAATCATAAATGTTCATCTGTGTGCATTTATGAAAATTAAGTTAATGTTTACATATACAGTGGGCCCTCGGTTAATGAACACAATTCGTTCCAGAAGCGTGGTCGTTATGCGAAACGTTCGTTAAGCAAAACCATTATTTCCATATATATCAGTGCAAAATAAAATAATGCGTTCCAAGTCGGGAAAAGTACACATGTACATATTTCAACATCAATATTTATTGAAAGTAATATAACATATATTTATCAACATTTTTAAGGAACTGAATATAGGACGAAATGAGACAATCTGCAATGGAAAAAAACGAAAAAATTACAAAAAAAATAATTTTGTATGATACCTGGAAGCATACCTAGCTTTTCTTTAACAAAAAACTGTCTAGAGTCGTTTGTTTTTGGCAACGCTTCAAAATTTGTTGAAAATGCGACACAGCATTATCATTGAATAAATCTGTTGCGCGTTTAGCCACTGTTTGATTGGGGTGATGCTTTTTAATGTTACGTTACACTTTCACAAAAAATAACAACACGCCTTGTTGATTGTATGAACACAAGTGATGCTAAAGCTAAACACAAACAGAGAAGTTTTATGCGCAATTCGGTAGTTCCCCTTTTTTAACAAAATCAAATAATGAACATGTACTATATGTTTGTATGTCTCAACACGTCTTCTTAATTGTATGAACACAAGTGATGCCAAAGCTGAACACCGACAGAAGTTTTTCGCGCAATTCGGTATTTCCCATTTTGCGTTGGTCGTTATACGAAACTTTGTTCGTTAAGCGAAACATTTATTTTTTTTTAAATGTGTTCGTTGTGCGAAATGTTCGTTAAGCGTTCGTTAACCGAGGGTCGACTGTATAATCATACATGTCTATACATTTCCATACATGGTCGTATGTGTACATTAACGAAAACTTAGGTAATATTTATATATATGATCACAAATGAATTCTTATGAATATATATGTATCCTGCATGGTGGTATATGGACATGTATGACCTCGAATCACTTCATATATGAGCATGAATGAGTTTATACATATTCATACATTGATTTTTAACCGAGTAAAGTAAATTTTGGGGAATAAAAATAGAACATTTTTTGGAAATACAACCATAAATGTGGAATTTGCTAGACGACAACCAAATTTTACACCACACATGTACCAAGACTAAAAAAATGGTTGCTGAAGGACAGGTTAACTGAGGAATATCATACAAAATAAATATTTTCGAGCCTTTACTACACAGATTTGTATGCATAAAAAACTTGAATAAAAACACTTTTCCTGGAAAAAAAGTTGACAAAGATACATTTTTACATCAGAGAATACATCAGAGAATATTGAACGAAAACTAAATAAATTGCTACCCATTAACGCCCGCTGTCCCCATATGAGGAAACCTCGATTTTTGCGATTTTCTCTGGAACTACACTAAGAAAAAAAAATATTAAAATCAAGTAGAAACATACTTAAAATAAATGAAAACGCTGTTGATTTACAGCAATGTATGTTTTTACTTATTTAAAATATTTTATAATTGATTTTAACATGTTATCATTTTTCGTTTTTAATAGAAAAATACTCAATTTAAGTTGAAAAATTATTTAACTTAGTATACAAATTTGTACTTTTCTAGTGTTCCATTCCATTTTTTGTTGAACATAAAATAATTTTTTTTTTAATAACTGTTTTATCAATAAATTATTTATTTAAATATACTAACAAAATAATTATTGAATAATTTACACTTATGCACTTTTAACTGCACTTACGAATAAGTAGTCATGACTTCCACGAAGTAATAAAAAGCCATTACGCCCCAGGCTCCAACATGCTTGCAGAATTTGTGACCAAAATCGCTGGTTGTTGCCCAGAGATCGATGGTGTAATAAAGTTCATTCTTACCTAAGATGTGTGTCCTTGTCTTTCGCTTTAGCCTGTCTACCAGATCGTATATTTGTTTGCAATTTGACCACACTACATTACTAATCACTATATCTATACTATATATATCTTTCAATCTGGTTGTCGTCCACACTATTAATGTGCTAATTAGCACAATTTTTTTTAGCAAAATAAATTAGTAAAACATTCGTAAAATAGTAGTAAAACATTAGTTCAAAACAGTTAAGTGCTGAGTAAGTATAACTAAAATTTTAGCTGAAAACATAATTTTAGCAAAAAAATTGCTGCAATAGTATACAGGACGTTTTACTAACTTTTCTACTAACTTATTTTTTGAGTGTACTTAACAAATGTTAAACACTTTAATTTTGCTTCAACTCCTTTAACAAAGTAATAAAAAGTTTAGAGCTGCGTCTAAATTTCGAACTACACTCCAAAAAAAAAGTCAGTAAAGTCAGCAACATTTTTGCTGGGAAGTCCTTGAAGAAAATTTGCTAATAAGATCAAAAAAATTCAGCAAAATATTTGCTGAAAAATATTCCTAATATCAGCAAAAAAATTTCTAAAATCAGTAAAATTTTTACTGAATTCACTATTTTTTTTTTTGCTGATATTTGCAATTTTTCTGCGAGGATCCTTCCAGCAAAAATGTAGCTGACTTTACTGACTTTTTGTTTTGAGTGTTAATTTTATGTTATACTAGAAAAAGAACTGTTAAATGAGGTTTATATTTATAAAAGCATACATGGCATGAACTTACCGTTCACTAATTAAATTTATATATAAGAAGATCAAAAATTTATTATCACAATAAATAAATAATGCACATAGTGTATATGCGACTATTTAAATTTCGCTTACTGTAGTAGTGGCTTGTTTGATAATGATGATTTTATATCCAGCACAATTCGCAATTGAATCACAATCGATTTGCAATATTTTTTCTTTGAGAGAGTGGCTATAACTTTTTTTCTGTTAGGGAATTACCCTAAGATTTTATTTCTGAAGGTCGATTTACAATACTGGAGTACTCTCTATGCCGCTGATTGAATTTTGTTCCTTTCTATTTTGCATTTAAGTAATTTTTGTAAAATTCTATTTCTTTTTTTCTTGAATCCAATCTGTATCGTAGAGTAATCCAAAAATGTGAATGAAGCTTTTGTCGGTTAAAAAAATATCAAAAACTTCTTTTCGTCAGACGCGGGTTTACATTGAAATAAAAAATGTTTAATTAAAAAGATTGAATTTAAAAATGTTGAGCTAAGGCGCCTTTTAAATATCTCTCTTTTAAACCCTATGCATGCAATTTTTACGATTTCTTCTCTACATGAAATATAAACGACTTTTGTCAAATATTAAGTTAAGTTTTAAAAGTTAAATTGTTAACCCTTTCGAAATCATGCTTTTTTCTATAAAAATCTTATGTTTGATGTCAAACATGTGCTGGAAAGGGTTAAAAATTTTAAATTTTAAAACAGAATATTTCAATAGATTATTTTATCTTTCCCCTACAGAAAAAACCACAAAATTAAAATAAATTTTAAAACAGCATTTAACATTACATTTTTAAAATTACATCTGAAAAACCAAAAATAAAAAACAAATTGCTGGGACCCAAAAAAGTGAATGTGCAACTATTTGGTAAAAATTCCATATTTTGCAAATATGCATTATTTTTTTTTTAATCGAGAGTGGCCAAACATTATAAAAATCTATTTTAAAAATAAATTGCATAAAAAATGCAAATCGATTTGACGCTGGTAAAAAATTCTAATTCGCAGTACAAAAGTACTGAACCATTCCAATGCAATTTAAATGCTGATGATCCGATCAATATTAAAGAAAATACGAATACACAGACTTACACACTTTTTGCACATTTCTCATTTTTCAAAAAAAAAAAACTAAAGCGCGCATAAAACCGTGAATTTTTTTTAAGTGGGTGCATAAAGTTTCGTAAGACTAAAGGTCAGATTTTGGCGGATTTTGCATGGAATGGCAGATAGATATATCTTTTTTTACATTCCATTTCATTCAATATGTAAAAATACATAATAACATATCGATCTGTATATGATTATACATACATTTGTACACAACTGTATCTAATTGGATATAAATGTATCACATTATATATAATTTGATACATTTGGATGAGGACAAAATTCGGATACAATTTTATCAAACTATATCTAATTTTATCAAATTATATTTAATTGTATCACATAATGTCCAATTGTCCAGATAAGATCTATTATGATACAATTAAATGTTCTCATTTTTCGGATATAATTAGATATAATACAAAAATTCACAAAATATTGTTTTTACATGGCATTACATAACTTTCCAGATGCCTTTGGATATGAACAGATCTGGCACTAGATCAGATATATATCATATATTACCATATCTTACCATATATGATCAGAGTTGTTGTCAGATCTAATTAGACTGAATTATATCTAAGCAAATCTGATCTGATCAGATCTAATCTTTTTTATACGGAAACATTAATAACAGCATACTTCCCTCACCTACCATAGTAATGGTCACTTATTTACAATTCCAATTGAGAGTCAGTGAAATTTAAATGATTACAAAAAGAACTACAATCAAGACAATACCCAGTAAGTGGAAGTGTAGTATGGGTATATGAATAAATGAATGGTTGCTTTAATAATACACAAATAGTTTTAGAAAATATTGGAATTCATTTAACCCAATAATCAATACACTATCATTAAATTTCACAAAATAAGAATTACAAATAAGTAACAACTTTTATTTGAAACCATTATTTAGATTAAAACTAATAAATCTTGAGCTACGTCTCCGTAAAATAAAAAAAAAAAAAACATATGAGGAATAACAAAAAATGTCGACACTTTGAGGCAAAAAAATATTTAAATTTTTTTTTTGGATGACATGAACAACCTTTAGAGTATGTGTTAGGCTATGTTAATTTCATCCGCGTTAGTTTGTAATCTTTAACAGCGGTTTTATGTTTAAAGCAAATTAAAAGCATTAAAATCACAGTTTTTGCTGGATTTTAATTGAAGTTACTTTAATTTATAGATCTTATTGTATTTAACACATTTCAAAATATATATTTCACCACCAAAAAATATAAAAATACAGTCAAAAAAATGTTTTGTCATATGTTAGAACTTAAACTCTTAACTGCTTTATTAATTTCAAAATATGCAAAACAAATTTTACAAAATTTACCATAAATTTTGAAAAGACAATAAAAAATTAAAATGTAATAGTTGAAAAGAAAGAAAAAAGTTCGTGCTATTAATTCATTGAATGAATAAATAATTTTCATTAAATTAACGAAAAATTCATTAAGTAAATAAAATTTTCATACAATATATTTGGTTAATCCTTAAAATATGCAATAATTTTTATATACATATTTTTTTGTACGCCAAACAGTTAGTTCCATCAGATTTAAACAGGAGGCGATTCAACTATTAGGTTATTTTAATACAAAAGTCTTAATAAACACATCATTTTGTGTTGGTTATTAAGGTCAATCGGTAACGCGGTACTGCTTACATATTGGTGCACCAACTATAGTTGCGGGTTCAAGGGTTTTTCCTGTTTCATATGAAATATGAAACAGGAAAAAAATATTTTTTTTCCATTCTAATTCATTTAATGATAATATTTCATTAAATCAATGAAACTTTCTTTGGGGACTTTTTATTAAAAAAAATTCATTGTATTAATGATGGATTTCATTAGTGCAATGCAGACAATTCTGTCAGTTTGTAGGGTCACTTTTTTTGCAGAAAATCAAAAAAACAAAATTTTTATTTTTAAATTCAATAACTTCAAAAGTAGAGGAGATAACCAATCAATATACTATACATTACTCCAGGCTAGAAATCGGTCCACATTTACAAAAGTTACACGCCCCAAAAGATTGTGTATATACGAGGAATTTAAATTTTTTTTTTTTTTTTTTAAAAAAAAGAGCAGCAACACTCAGGAAATTCTTCCTATTAATTAATGTGTTGCTTTCTTTGGAAAGGCGATAGTGGAGAGATGAAAGGTGTTGAAACATGAAGGGCTTCAAACATGGCAAGACTGTAATTGCGCGAGATGATGTCTTAGAACAGTTGTTGCTAGAGTTGGCGAATTTATTGAAGCTTTTTGTTTCATAGCCCTGATTCATTATTTTACTTCGGTGGGGTTAAGTGCTATTTGAACACCGAAGGTGGGCGCAGTGATACATATAAGTGATGGAAAACTCATACATATTATTTTTCTAAATTGATGTTGTCGTCACCGGGAAACGAACCCGGGACCATCTGTGTAACAGTCCAACGCGCTAACCATTACACCACAACGCCCACAAACTTTGACAACATGCAAGTACACCCTGTACTAAAACAAGGTGCCCCAAGCACAATATTACAGAAGATTAACACCTACTTTAAAATTTTCAATTTGATTCCGATCGGATCAGTAGTTTAGAAAATCTGTATTTATTATCATTATTTTTTTTTAAATACCCCACTGTGCAATGCGAAACTTTGCACGTCATAGCTTCAACGTATAGTCAACTTGCGAAATAAGAGGCATCTAAAGTTAGTTTCCACAGGTGTCGAACATTTTTGAAGTTACTCATATATATTTTCGCCATGTTACTGTTATTGGTAGCTGTTTTTTTTTGGAAATTTATTTAAAACCAAAGACTTAATTTGACTACAATTGTAGTGGTTTTTCATTGTTGTTGCTGTTTGTTATTGTTTTTGGTACATCTGTCATTGTGTCAATTTAGAATAAAAATGTAAAAAGAACAAAATACTTTGAACAACAATCATGCATGAAGGCATGCATGCATGCATGAATATATTGCTACATAACGATAGACATAAAACACACACTGAAGTGGGACATGCTTTGTTTACTGGAAATTTTAACTGCCAGGCAATTATGTCATTTTGTTACAAAAATCTACAAAAGTGACAAGCAACAGTCGTTTCGAAATTGCCATTGCCATTGTTGTTGCTGTATTTGTTTCGGTTTCATAAGAATCAATAGCGCAATTGGCTTAAGGATTAAGAAACAAAATAAAACCAAGATATTAAGAAAAATCAAAGCGTCGGTGTTAGATCTTAAAACGTACCCAACCAGTCATCCGTGATCTTAGCAAGCAACTAGCAAGATAGCCAACCAATTTTACTACTACTATGTATATTAAGCCTCCGGATGTAGTTTATGTTTTTTTTTTTTTTTTGCTTTAAAACTTGCTGTCAATACTGGACATTGTTGTCATTTATCCATGACCGTAAGCTTTAGTTTTTCTTTCAACTACATCATCTGAATTTCGTTAGAGTACTCATACTCCAAATAAAAGTCAACCTCACGCACATTAAACCCAAAACATCTTAGTATGTACAGTGGAATGCGGTTATAGCGACTACGGTTATAACGGACTAGTATTGCTATAACGAAGATCTTTTAATCGACCCATCGATAGTACATAGGGGCCAGCACTGAAATGGGTGGTAGGAGTAGTTTCTAACAGTACTTTCACAACGCTCAAATGACAACACCGTTCCGCGCTGGTGCCAATGCTTAACAAATCCTTGGGAAAGCAGTGGGAAAAATAAAAATCCTTCCCAACGCCCAAATAAACAGTATGGAAGTGCTTTCCCAACTCCCAAATAATAACACCGTTCAACGGTAGTGCCTATGCTTTACAAAGTGCTGAGAAAGCACTCAAAATACAAGAAATCTTATATTTTTTCTTTTATTAAATGAAACAGTTTAACACTAAAAATGCATCGGGAATGCGAATTTTATCAATTCTGATAGATTTAAGGACGTACGTAGATGGCGAATGTGAACACCAAATATCAATATTAGCTACGGTTGGGACATTTCCTTCTCCAAAATAAAATTGTTCAATAGAAAAATGCTAAAAATATTAGAAATGTTAATCAAAAATATTCTAACTTCGCTCTCCAAAACCTTTTTCTGTATCCTCGCCTGGGTTTTTCGAATATTCGCGAATTTAACTTTTACAAAAAATCAAGTTTTTTCTTTAACATTCTCCCAGGAATCGGGAAGTTTTTTCGAATATTCCCGGGAATATTAAGATTTTGATAGATAGTAAAACCTTCCTTTTTGTATATTATGTAAGTAAAGACCACTTCAAATGTAGTTAAAAACAAATTAAAGTTTACTTAAGGGGTTCTTCCCCAGCAAAAAATAACCTTGATTTGGTAAAGCAGTTTCTTCTTTTGTGTGCTTCCTAAATAGCGGTTTGCCGTCATGCATATAATAAAGCAATTAAGGAAGGCATTTTGTTGTGCTTTCCTAAATGCGTTCTTTTGAAGCAGTAAAGAATACTTAGAATGAAGCTGTGAAGAATGCATGCAAAAAAGCAGTGAGGAATGCATACAATGAAGCGATCCATTGATACCTATCAATGAATCGATTTTATTGATATAATAAAAATTTTATTAACTGCATAAAAATTATTTTTTTTTGTTTGGAAGTCAATGAAACCAATGCATTTTAAAAGCGCATTATTGAAGCATATATTTTACTGCTTTTTGAATTGCTTCTTAGATCACATGAAAAAGCGCTTTTTACTTGCTTAAAATCATCTCTTATTGAATGCCTTTAGGAAGAGCTTCCTTCCTGCTTTTTGGAACACATGAAACCCTATCTACTCTTTTCAACCCTATCAACCCTATCTACTCTTTTGCAGATGACAGCAACATTTGTCATTCATTTTCATTCGATCACAGGCCAAGCTCTTTGGAGATAGAGGGCATGCGGCAGAACATGAATGACACACTCAATCAAGACCTTTCTACAATCTCCGAGTGGGGTCGCGCGAATAAGGTCGATTTTAATGCACGCAAGACCCAATGTTGTATGTTAACCCACAGACGGTCTGTGGAATTGACATTGTCATCTGTAACTATGGATGGTATAGGTATTGAGGAATCGGATACTCTTGATGTTCTGGGCATGAGAATACAGTGTGATGTCCGTTGGAATAAGCACGTATTTCAAGTGTCGAAAGAGGCATTCAAGTGTCTCGGTTTTCTAAAACGGTGCAAGACTTACTTCACTCCATCCGATCTCCTTACTATTTATACCTGCTATATCCGGCCAAAAATGGAATACAACTCTCATATATGGGCAGGGGCTCCATTGTCTATTCTGAAGCTTCTGGACCGTGTTCAGGGGAGGGCGGTGAAGCTTATCAATGACAGTAGTGTATCCAACTCTATTGATTCATTGGAGCATCGTCGGAATGTGGGTTGTGTGACACTTTTCTATCGATATTACCATGGGAGATGCTCATCTGAGATAAGTGAACTTATTCCACGAGCCCGAGTTTTTATTCGTAATACTCGCTTATCTAGTAGAGCACATCCGTTTGTAGTTGATTGTCCTGTGTTTCGCACAACGCATTACAGAGAAAATTCGTTTTTTAGTCGAACGATTCGTATGTGGAACAAACTTCCCGCAGAAGTCTTCCCTGTTACTTACAATTTAGAAAAATTTAAATCAAATATCCACAACCACTACTCCCTCTTTCCTCCTTCCCATACCTTATTTTCCTGATCAATACAATGCACTGCATGAGTAGGGGGCATCCCCTGAGTATTGGTTAAATTATAAAAAGCACTATTTTTTACTGGGTATTGTTTGGACGGCTGAACTTTAGCTGTTTTTTAAAAACTTGTGGAAAGAAAACCCCAGAGGATTTTTTAATTCTGTTTTAGTATTTGGATACACAATTTCAATCAGTGGGCTGTTTGAAAAGTTTTTGGCGTCCAAAGTAGGGTCTACCAATAAAACGTGTGTTGTTGGTACGCAACTTTCCGAGACTCACGGTTATGTGAACGCAAAACGGAAAAAGAGGAATTGGTTAGTATGTTAGAATGCCTTTATCGTCCCATGCTCAATCATAAAAAAAGATTTTTTTTTTTCAAAATTTCGAAAGAAATTTTTCCCAAACAGGAAGACCCCTTTTAAAATGTGACAACTTACATTTCATTAAATTCATTTTTTATTGTTGATAAAATGAACCACAAATGTATTAAAAATAACCCACAAATGTCGTAAAAAATTGTCAATAATTTATTTGTTTTATATTTTTTTAATAAAAATGTAATTAATAATGTAACTTCATGATACAGTAATTTAATGTGGTTTGTTTTTTTAATGAACTACAAATGGTGTCAAAAATAAAAATACGGTATTACTACTCAAACAACTACAGATATTTACAGCAGAAGTTCCCTGAGTGTAGGGAATCGAAATATATACACTGCGTTGTGAAACTATAATTACACATTAATTTTACTAAATTCCGTAAGGTAAAAAAAACGTGGAAGAGTTTGACCAGCATAAATCTCCAAGCATCAATAACTACTTCTTTTAGATGAAAAACTCTTTCAAATTGACGGGTTTCTGCGTAAACTCGACTTGGTAATACTGTCCAAATATTCTCAATGGGGTTTTGATCCGAAGAACATGCGGGCCATTCCAATACTCTTATATTTTTTGATGATAGCCAGCCCATCATCTGACGATTTGCATGTACTGAGGCATTGTCTGGAAAATGAATTCTTCTTCGTTGCTATTTCCAATAAATGACACCAATATCTCTTCTAATACTGTAATGTCTGAGTACAGAATTCATTCTGGTGCTTGGAAATGCCAAATCGACCATACCGTCGAAACAAAAAGCGCCCCAAACCATTAAGGATCCACCTCCGAAATTTCTTTTTGAGAAATATCGTAGTTCCTTATGTAGGTTTCTCCAATAGCTGTTAAAACCATCTGGACCATCAAGATTGAAATTTTTTTTATAAGCAGAAAAAATCACCTTTAAAAGAAATTTGTGTTTTAACAACAGCGATTATTAACTTACATTTCTCCTGTTGGTTTGTAAATTCCTTTTAGCGAATTTAAGTCGAACAGTTTTGTGGCGTGGTAATAACCTTGGCACAGACATCAGCTGTTGGCGAGTAATTCTCTGGGAATTCTTTAAGAGCCTACTTATGGATGATTTGGAGACATTTAGCTTATATACATCGATTATCTTATTGCGACTCTTCATTGAGTTGCTGGAACAGTTGGTTATTTTACGCCGTTCCCGATTATGATACACTAACAAAATATTATTACACAATTTTTCTCTTAAATCAATTAAGTAGTCTCTTAAATTTTACATAGTAAGAAATCAGTTATCACATTCTTAAAAACAGTTATAAGTTTTGAAAATAACGTTGTAATATTAGAAAAAATAGCAAAAATAATTTGTAATTATAGTTATGCAACGTAGTGTATAAATTAAATCTACAAATGACTGACATTTACATTAAAAATAAAGAAACTGTATTACAACCCAAACAACTACATATTTTTAAATCAGAAGCGTCCTGAGTGTACCGTCTACTATTGCTTTGCCAGTGCTTTGTTTTTATTTCTACCCATAATTCATACTTGGTTAAGGACCCAAAAACCTCGGTCCCTTAGATGTCGTTATAACCATGTTCCACTGTATATTGATTTATCCATACACATACAAACACACACCCATACATCTCGCTGACGTGTACGTCCTGTTTGAACATCAATTAAATGCAAATATGGCAAAATAATCGTTCATGACTGGTAGCTTCTGTTACAAACATCTGCATACGCTAAAAAAAAAATCTCTTAACTTTAAGTTACCCAGGCATCACTTGCACTCAATAGGTAGCCGCCACAAAATGTTGCACTTAAGCCTTAAAGGTGTATGAATGTAATGCATTTAGTCAACGGAGAAAAGAAAAACCCATTAAGTCAATGAGTTGCATTTCAGTGTTAAATGAAGTACAAGTTGTGTATTTTCATTTGATTGAATAGAAGAAGAGGGGTCCGTCTGTCCGTATGTCTATCATTGTGTATCTTTGCGTATACGTAATGTTTGATTGTTTACACCTACAGATTTTATATTTTTCTTCTAAAGATATTAAGTGTCCACTTTGTGTAAACGGATGTTTTCGTCTTGATTTATTGAAAGTCCAATTGACAAGAGATTATATGAAATTAAGTATTTTTAATTTTAAATTTTAAATTAAAGCAATTAAACAAAAATTATCATTAATTTTTGGAAATTTTTTATTACAAAAAAGTATACAGAAATAATTTAAAAGTTTAGTCCTTACGCTCTTTATGTGATATCTCTTATGTTTAGTAGGGTATTCAAATTACTCGGGTTTCGTTTTGTTCGAGTAAACTCAATTTTGGGGTTTTAACTTACTCGATTAATCGAGTAAGATTTTAAAATTACTCGAATAATTTGAACAATATTACTTCACTAATTTTTCCTTAAAAATACACATAAAAGCACAAAATACATGCAAAATCAGAAGTTCTGAAATGTATTTGATCCTTTTTATTTTTACGTTAGGTTAAAATAAAAAGGATCTTCTGAATTAATATACAATTTTCTTTCGTTCTAGATTTTTTTTTGCATATGTATGTACAGCGCATACTCTAGGGACATTTATTCGTTTAGGGACATTTGCTTACTTTGGGGACTGTCCTCAAAGTTTTCGCGCCTTTTCATACATCTAGCGTATAAGATGAGGACAGTTAGTTCGATACACCGCATATTTCGGGGACAATTTTGGCCGTGTCCCTAAAGTATGCGCTGTGCATTTGTTTTGTAAATGGATCTTTAAGATCACGTTTCTTTATAATAAAAATATAAGATATTTTTTTCGAAATAGGGAGAAAATAAATTTAATGTGGCCTATTTTTAAAAGGCGATTTATTTTTTGAAAAATTATAGCTCAAGAATTTTAAATTTTTATTTTTAAATTCCTGGAGAAATTCAAGGCTTTATTTCAAACTTGAATTTTCTGGTTTAAGATTTTACCTTTATTTGTTTTATTTTTTGTAAGCAAGTGAAATAAATTTGCTCTAAACTAAGTTTTAAAATATGGAATGCTAATAAAAAAAATTTTTTTGCACATATTTTAAGGGCATAAAATGGATATTTTAGAGCATATTTCTAGTTGCCCTGATTATAGAAATTTTTCAAAATTATCTTAGAAGTTTACTTCATGCAGACTTTTTACATTCTCATTTACATTTTATTTTGAAAATGGATATAACTTCTTGCACTTATCACGGCAATAATAATATTAAAAAAATGTGTGTGAACGACACGTTTGTACGCATATGTGTTTTTGGTAATACTGTGTATGTGTGTGTGTGCTTGTTTTGTTTGTAATCTCCCAGCAAAACCACACATTACCAAATCATGGATAAAGTAATGTATCGCCATAGGGCTTCACGCATTACATTACACCTTACTTCACTGATGAATTTTACAGGCGATGAGCCTAAAAGTAATGGGTAGACTCATTACCTTGTAGGGGGTAACGTAACTGGTTACTTATATGGTTACATGGTGGGAAAAAGTAATGTGTCTATAAATAGATTTTCATAAAAAAAAAATTAATAAAAAAAATTTTTTACAGATATTTTTTTTAATTATTTAAATCCCTTTTTTTTTGTTAAATAAATTACGTGGTCATGCTGGGATTCGAACCTGGGGTCTCTGGTATTTAACAATAAGCTACCAACTGAGCTATCGATACATATAATATTTTATTACTTAAAATGTAAGTGAGTTGTTGTGCTTCGTGTTTTCGTTCGTGATATCAAAAATATACACCTTACCCTCATGCTTACAAAAAATCACAAAGTAATGTGTCTATAAATAGATTTTCAAAAATATATATTAATAATTACTTTACGTTTATAATTCATGCATTATGCAATTGATGATCGGTAAGTCATTATTTAATGTTTTGAAGTAATGTAAAATGTATTGAGGTATCATTACAAGGTAATCAATGAGTGTTCAATTATCGGTAACTCATTACTTCTTGTTGGAACATAATGATACAGGTAGGGAGTACACATTACAAGGTAATGCATTACTTTATCGCTCCCATTACCAAAGTTTTGCTGAGCTACAAATGCATTTGGTATTTTATACTGAAACTTTACTGTTTAACATGCAGTATATAAAAAAATTATTTGAGAATTATGTCTAAAATAAAATATGAATTTATGTATTTAAGAGTCAATTAAATATTTGTTTAGAAACAAATTAAATTGAAATTAACTCCTTTATTATATATTTTAGGTTGTGTAATATGGTGCTTTAGAAAGATTTAGAACACGCTAAAATTAGTATTCACTACTGCACAGTTCGGAAAAGAATCTTACAAATAATATGTTTTTTTAAAAATTATCACTTGTATTCACATTAATTCGAACAAGACTGCACACAAAGAAAAGTTTAGGTATTTGCCAACTGAAATTTGGTTACTACGACTCAAATACGGTTATTACGAGTTTCAATCGGTTGGCACAACTTAACATTAGTTTTCACAACAAAGTTCGGTTAATGCAACTTAAGTTTAGTTGCAACACCAAAAATATTTAGAAACCTAATGTAAATATCGTTGTACTAACTGAATTTATAAGTTGTTACCCTTAAAATACACTTTTCAATTCGGTTGGCACTTTATTTCTCTGTGTGTGTATACTATACAAAAATGATTAAAATAATTTGTAAAATCACGAAGTCAATCAAATTACAAAAAATCGATTACGCTAAATTGGCAACCCTGGTCCTAATATAAACTACCTACCCGAATTTTCTTTTAATGCTCTTTTACGGCAATTTCATTAAGATTTTTATCTACATATGTATATTTTCTGGATTGTTAATTTGTCTGCCTATATAATAAGAATCAGTTTCCTTTGCGAAATTTGGTTCCTGTTCCGAAATATTTCCCAAATCGTAGTAAGGCAAAGGGTTGTACATAAACGACTATAACTTTTTTCTTATTTTTTTTTTTATTAAATTGTTTTAGATTTCTCTTATCTGAGTGCCGTTATCTCGCCTTTGCTATTATTTAACCCCTTAGAAACTCAATTATTAAGATATTATTCGAAAAATATGTTCTTAGAAACAGTTTTTCAAAATCGTGAAAGTTTTTTAAACTTTACATTTTAATAAAGAAATTTATATTTTTTGTTAAATGTTAACAATGTGTTATTATATATTTTTTTTATTTGTAAATCCCATGAGTTTAGTGATTTTTGGTGTCTTTCTTCCCCAACTAATTACAATGATTAATTGACGGCCATTAAAATTCTATTTATGGGTCTTTTGCTGATGCAAGTGCATCTTAAAAATTATTATCATCATCATTATCATTGTAAGTCTGTATGGTATAATTTAAGTCTGCGCCATTTTACTGCGTTCTTTTTGTATCCACCAATGATGCAACTAATGAGCAATTGCAAAAACACTGGGTCGACCTCTGGACAATCTGTATTGTTTAAAAAAAAAAATGTAACTAAGCTCTGACAAATGATAGTATACAACTGTCTGCACCAAGTCATATCATCCATAATTATGGGTTCACTTATCATCATCATAACCATGGATGATGCATATACACTCATAAAAAAAGCCAGTACAAATTGTTTAGAGTTGTGTAGTTCGTGAGCGACCTAGTTCAAGTGAACTAGTCTTTACTTTGAACTAGTGATCTAGTTCGTAATCTTCAGCTCTTTTAGGTATTTCGCTCTTTTTTGTCATTTAAGTAATATTTCTTTTCTTTATGTGGATTCTGAATTTAATTTTGTTTTTTTTTTTAATGTTATCAGCTCAATTTTTAATTTTAAAACGAAGTGTCTAATATTAAAAATTATAAAACAAACGATCTAACAAACTATTGATTGAACGAAATTGTCAAAGATCGGTTGAACTGGAAGAGCGACCTAGTTCATTGAGATCAATTAAACTAGGAAGAGCGCTCACTCAAACAAAATAGATTGCCCAAGTCTAAAATAGTTTAAAATTCAGCTAAGACAATAGAAAATAGTACCGAAATTTCTGCCAGCAGAATTTTAAATGAGGTTAAGAATCACAGATTGCTAAATTTAGGTGACCTAAATTTTAGAAGAACATAATTTTTTTTGACAGTTGTAGTTCAATTAACAATGAATTTTGCAAAATCAACAAATTTCTTAAGTTAAAACAACAAAACATTTCTGCTAAAATGTTCTTTCCGGATCCACATAGGTAAAAATTATGTGTGGTAATAAAAAACAAGTACAGGCAAAGCACAAGTAGACCGTGGTCTTACAAACGGAAGCCCTGGCGGCGAAGCACTAAATGCAACGTTTTATATTGTGTTTATTAGGCTGCTTCTTATTTTTAAAAACGTCGAATTTTTGACGGGACAACACCGGGTTAAATTAAGATTTATGAAAAAAAACTCTAATTTTTTTAAAATTTTTGAAAAATATTTTAGGGTTGCTACCAGACTTTGAAAATTTTCCGGATTTTCAAAAAACAGATATTTTCATAAAAATAATTTTTTTAAAAATCTTCATAAAAAATAACACAAAAATTTTGTTCCATTATATTTAGCCCTAGCAACTCAGGGAATAAAATTTAGTTTTGATAAAATTGTTAAGCCTTAACTACGACACTAGGCCAAAAAAATTGCTAAAATTTTGCATTATTTTCACAGCTTAAAATACAAAAAAAAATAATTTAAAAAAATTTAAAGATTGCAAATATTAAAATAATATTGGTCGCCCTTCTTTGGACACATCATGTGGACTTAAAACAAATAGTACTGAAGGTATTCCTCTACCCA